>VXBR01010626.1:570685-684785 GCA_013400215.1 Cisticola juncidis
TTTTTAAAAAAGAAAAGTGGGAAAACACAATATACAGGAAATATTTGGCTGAGTTAAAATGTAACTCGGTGGAATTGAGTGGTTGGAGTTGAAATACACATAGCAAGTGTTTCTGGTATTTCTTCTGGTTTTGTAGCAACTGTTGCAGGACTGTACAAATTGTTCACATTCTTTTGAAAATATACTGATTTCCAAAGGCAATAAATTGGTGACTGTTCAGCCAAATCCATCCCCAGGCATCACAAGATACCCTTGAAATTACAGAGTGGGTGGACTCAGCTGAAGAGCTGTAACTAATTAAAAATAAGGGATAAATTAATCCTTCCTTGTCTCTGGTTTGCATAGTTACTTAAATTTAAACATTAGGATCATGACAGAACCTGGCAGAAAAAAAAATCACAGTAATTTATGAACTTAACTTCTTGTCTATCAGTGAAATCACCTTGGCAAGGATTCCTCTCTTTTTTAAAAGATGCATCAACTTAAGAGTTTGAGCTAGGGTTTTGGGGGCAGATTCATCTCAGGTACCTCTGAACTACACAGAGAAAGGAGTGAGAACCTGAGTGGTACCACCAGAACCATCTAATCCACCTGCACTGACCCCAGGACCACCATGGTCCTGCCGCAAGGGGTCCAAAAGCAAAAGCCACCTGCCTATGTCCCCCTTGCCAGCTTGGAAGGGAAGAAAGTCACCTGGAGCAAGGGAATGTGCCACTTCCAGGTGTCTCTGGATGTTTGAGGAGAATTTGTCTTGCAGAAGGTCTTGCACCAGCTGCAGGTTCTGAGACATGTCAGCAATTAAGGAGCAAACAGTGCTGGGTGAAGAGGGAAAGGAGGAGCAGAACAGGAGTGTCAGTGCAGAAAGGAGGAGTAGAGGTCACGGGTGACCAGTGGGCTGCATCAAACCCAGGAGCATGTGGAAACCACCTGCACACCTTCACCTGTCCACAGCCCCCGCTGCACAAAACATAATGTCCTTTGGTTGCTGCTGGCAGGTTCTTGTGTGGTTTTCCCAGAGAAGATCCTTCAGCAGATGTCAGTGTATGAATGTGGGATTGCCTATGGCTTGATCATAGAGTCTGCAACTGGGAAGGTAGAAGAAAAGCCTAGGACTTTTCCACTATTTCCCAGTAAAACTTTTTCCACTCCCTCCTGTGTATTTTATAGTCCAGAGAAGCCAGGTAGGGGAGGCACAGGGCAGGGAGAGTCACACCAATTGGGTCACTCTCTTGATTCCAACACAGCAGTCTTTAGTCTTTAGACAGGGCTTTATCTTCTATATACTGAAAAAAATTCCACTGCTACAAAACTTTCTTGGATAAACCTACAGGATCTTCTACAAAAGAGTTGGTAATGGAGTATCCCAGATCAGTCTCATATTTCATGTGAAATACCTTGTTTTTTTCCAAGTGGCTTTCTTGTCACTCCTTCATCGACGAGGCGCTCTCTTTGCTCATGAGCCGGCTCCGGATGGCCATGCTGCTGTGCCTGGAAATCTGTTCCCGGAACTCGGAAGTCATGAAGAAATAGAGGATGGGATCCAAGCAGCAGTCGAAGCTGGCGAGGCTCAGGCAGAAGGGCTGGGTGTAGAGTGTGATGGTGCTCAGGAAGCAGTCGGTGATGACATTCTCCTTCACCAACATGTAGAAGAAGAAATTGATGTGGTAGGGAGCGAAACACACACAGAACACAATGGCACACATGGAAACCATCCTGAGGGCCTTCCTCCTCTCCCCGCTGTTTTCTGGTGGGACGTGGAAGCCCCGGATGGAGTCTCTTGTTTTCCACGTGCAGAAGAGGATGATGACCAGCGGGCCCACGAAGCCCAGGAGCTCGGCAGCGCCGGTCATCAGCACCGTGCCCACCTTGCTGTCGATCGGCTTCACCTGCAGGTCGGCAAAGCAGCTGGTGGTGTTGGGGCCCAGCCCGTGGCTCCTCATGATGGGGAAGGGCACGCAGGCCGCCCCCACGACGAGCCAGACCAGGGCGCTGATGGCCACGTCGTAGCGGCGCTTCCAGCCCTTGGCTCGGAAGGGGTGGTACAGGAAGAAGTAGCGCTGGATACTGATGCAGCTGAGGAAGCAGATGCTGGCATACATGTTGAGGTACTTCAGGTAGAAGCACAGCAGACACAGGACATCCCCAAAGGGCCAGGTGTGGTTGATGTAGTAGTAGATGCGCAGGGGCAGTGAGAGGACATGGGCCAGGTCGGCCACGGCCAGGTTGACCATGAAGATGACAGCTTTGCTCTTCCTGCTGAGGAACCGGCACAGGACCCACAGGGCAGCGCTGTTGGCCAGGAGCCCCGGGATGAAGATGAGGGTGTAGGTGGTGGCATAGAAGCTGCTCTTGAAGGTGAGGTCCTGATGGGAGCAGCTCTGGTTGCTCTGGGTCATGACTGGGTGGCTGGAAGAGGCTGTGGTGGTGTAAGTTGGGTGGGTCATTCCTGTGGAGAGAAAAACGGGGTGTGAAGGCAAAGGGACTGCAAGAGTTGTCAGTGCTCACATCTGCATCTCCCACTCAGCTGTTCAGCACAAAGCAGAGGTTTGGGAAGATTGTCTGCATGAAACATCCTGGAATCTTGTTCAGAGCTGCCCTGTCAGAGATCTCACTGTTCCGGCAGGCATGGGAGACCATTCCTAGTGTGTCAGTCCCAGGAGAACAAGTGAAGCTGTGCCACACTGGTCATGGGGCAGCAGGAGAAGCTGCCTATCCTTTGGCTATCTCCTCAAGGTCTCCTGTGGTTTGGCCTCTGAGAGCAAGGCAGGAATACATGCATGAAAGGTGGGCATATCCCAGCCTCCGTCATAGTCATGGCCCAATGCTCAGAGTAGGTGCCAAGCACTGAAACATGGAATGATTTGGGTTTGAAAGGACCTCAAAGCCCACCAGGGCCACCCACACCTTCCAGTATCGCAGGCTTCTCCAAGCCCTGGCCAACTTGACCTCGATCGTTTCCAGGGATATGTTGGGTTGTGTTGGGCATTATGTGGGTGACAGGCCTCCTGAGTCCCTCAGAGGACCTCACAGACCCACGGTCTCAGCACAGATCTGGGGCACAGATTCCATGCAAAAGGGTGGCAGGGAGTAGGCTTGGAAAATGTGACTGTTGTGAACACAGCCAGCGCTCCTGAGGTTGTCTGTTAATGTATTTAAGCTGATGGAACACACAGGAGACCTGATCACGCCACCAGCTTCTATTTCTCATCACCATGGCAGCCTCAGTCTGACTCTTTTTTCCGTCAGATAATTTTACTTTTTAAGTACTGCCAATTTCTGCCTCTCGGCCATCAGCAAAATGCCACGTGTTGAACTCTTGGGGCACCTTTGTCTTGCCAGCTTTTGTAGCTGGGACCAGTAAGTGGGTAACTCATCCTCAGCAAGGCAACACAGGCAGGAGGAATTGAGGTTTATTGGGGGTTTTCTCCCAGGGTTATAATTCTCATTCCAGTGATTCCCTCCCATGTTGAATATAATGGTTAAAGCTGAAAATCAGCTTCATGTGGCACTGCAGACACTGATTCACTCCTCTGACTCATTTCCTGCAAAAGGGGCATTTGCCAGAAAAACTGTCTCTGTAGGTAGAAATTAGTAACTCCTACTCTAGTTACTAAAGCTTTTTCCTTCGTGTTACCAAAAGAGTTGAGTTTAGAACTCTCAGTGGCACAGAGCACAAATGGCTGGGTTTTCAGCCTCTTAATCATTGTGGTGCTTACATTTGGCAATTCATCCAGATGCTGCTCCAGGAAGGGTTGGGATTCAGCCCTCAAAGTGCCCAGACGTGGTGAAGTCCCACATGGAACATGGGCAGTGAGCAGGGCCTTGTAATTCTGCTCCTACAGGCTCCCCAAACAGATACTTGTGTTTATTTCTCAGTTTCTCTTCCACGTTCCCACAGCCCTCAAAAAGCAAGGTCTATGTGTTTATGTCTTGCAGCAGGCTCAGCTATAGCAGGTCCAGCTGCTGTGAGCATCAGGGAAGTGCTGCCTTTGGGAAGCTCTCTGGCTCGTTCCCTTCCTTCACCAAGGTGCTGGATCTCAGGCCCTCAGAGCTGCTTTTTTCCCTCCCACTCCCTCCCAGTGCCCCTCACCACACACGGCTCTGGTACAGGATGCCCTGCTCCGTGTTCCCCAGCAGCCCCATCCCAGAGCCTTGCTCCTGCCATGAGGCCAAAGCAGGGCCATGCAGAGGGAAGAGGCTCAAACTGTGACAGAAACATAGAAGAAAGACTTGTCTGGCTCATGGATTTATCTCCCCTGGGAAGCAGCAATGGAGGCTTGCTGCTCTCCCTCCTGGTGTTGTCAGGACAGGGAGTGAGCAGGGACTGGAGCTGAGCATGGGGGTGTTCCTCCCCTCGGAGTGGCGGTGTGGGTTACATCCCATGTGTGAGAGCTGTCAATTTCTGCTCCTCAGGAGGTTTCATCCCTTTCCAGCTGTTGTCCAGCTGGCCATGGCCTTGTGTCTGGTAAAAGCATTGCCCTGTGCACCTTCTGTCCCTTCAGGTCACCCCTCCATTTGCAAATAAACCATTTTCCTAGTGCTCATGTGCCTGGTTTTCCTTGGATATCAAAGCTGGAAGGTCTGCCTGCTGCTCCTCCAGACACAGCTGGTGGATTGCCATTAAAACAACACAGAATTAGGTACATCTGCAAAATGTTACATTTTAAAGACACTTTTATAATTAATTATCTAATTAAATGCTGGCCAGCGTGTGCTTGTTCTTCAGTCCAATGAGTGACAGCAGCCAATTTGCTTATCAAAGTCCTTAAATACAGCTAGGCCTTATTTAGTCCCCTCTAACCCAGAATAATCTGTGATTCTGTGACTTAAATCTCATGTGACACTAAGGACAATTGGGGTGATGAGGTGAAGGTCTGCTGACTCAAACTGGGCTCTGACCAGAGGTTGTTGGGCAAACTGCCATGTCCAGGATGATGCTGCGGGCACACACTCCATCCCAGAGCTCAGCTTGGCTTTCTGGTGGGACAAACCCTGCCCAGGCAGGAGCCCAAGGCCCTGGGGGAGCCCAGAGCATGGAGAGCTTCCCCTTCATCCATCACCTTCATCTGCTAATTGTCCACAAGGTGTCAGAGTTCATCCAAGTTTCACTTCTTGGCTCTCTTTAAGCTATTTTTCTCACCCCTAAGTGTTGTCTGAGTGGTAACAATGGGAGCTCTCACGAGTCCAGTCTTGCCATCATTTAGGAAGATCCCAAACTGAAAATATCTGATGTTGCTGAATAACTGATATTAGGGAAAAAATTGCTCCCAGGAGTGGGAGTGGGCCTGGCTGCTGGTATCTTTTCTGATGATCTTTAAAGATCTTCCAGCCTGAATGATTCTATGATTCAATTTGCAGGTAGTAGAGTCCTGAAAAACTGCACTTTGATGGAACTGTGGTGAACCTTGGAGCCAAGAGGTTATAAAACCCATCCTGCAAGTGATGTCCCAGCCCCACCACCCCAGCAAATCTAACTCAGACACTGGGAACAGGAGGTGGAAGCTCTGGAGTCAGAAAATCCCTCTTTGCATTCAGGGAACTCAGGGTCTGAGCAGGGTGACCTGCTGGCAGTGCACACAATTAATACATTGTCACAGTTAATATGCATGGGGTGGTGTCTGCTGGCTCATCAGCAGGGCTGTTTCTGAAGATGAAGGATTTCATAACAAAACCATAAAAATATAATGAGATAAAACCATCTCTTTAACCAAAATGCACCCAGACATGCACAGGACACCACAAAATTACTGCATTTCCGCCTTCCCTCTCACTTTGGCTCAAAATGAGGCTTAATCCCACACCCACCCCTTGTCTTCCCACTTGTGCACAAAAGCAGACATTTGATATACCACTGAGGGTCCAAAAGTACATCTGCAAAGTCCTTCACTGACTGGTGGGTGTGCAGCAGAGTCTGTAGAAGACTGAAATCTCCAGTAGATTTTATCAGTGCTCATTTACATCTTGAAGAGTTGGCTCCCACTGCAACATAGCTTTCAGAACATGAATTTTTAAAAAAAAAAAAAAATCAAATAAATACACTGAGATCCAACCACTATTTTTTACATTTTTGTGAGATTCTGTATCCTTGATGCTGTTGCAATAAGGATATGAGAAGTGAATATGTTATTACTGGAGCTTTGAAAACTAAGCATAGCATTCCTAGGCAAAAGATGGTCATCTGGATAGGCTGAAAAGCACAGGGATGTCATTCCAGAGTCCTGGAACTGTCTGAGGTGCGCATGAGAGCCAGCTTAATTGGTTTGATCAGGGCACAAACATCTCCACGCTCTGCCTCAGTGTGTGGCCGTGACACCAGAGTGAAACCTCTGCACTCGAAGTGGAACATTCTACAGTTAAAGGTGCTTTTTTGGTTTTCTTTCACAGAAAAGGAGCACGTCTGGGCTGTCTGCTGTGTTTTCGTTTTGCAGCACTGATGGAACTACTTCCTGCATCTCCAGCAGAGATATTAACAACCCCCTCAGGGTGCTGGCTCCAGGCTGGGCAAGGGCTATCGCACAGATGCACTTCCCTCATGGATGGGATTCCCATGGCTGATGATGTTTGCACTGGAGCCAAAGCCCCAGCATTTTACTTGACACCAAAAATACGCCCCCCGTCCCCGCACAGCTCCTGCTCCAGCCTGCTGAGGAATCCCCTCCTGCAGATCCTGACATCCTGACTCGTCTTTCATGAGATTCTCTCTTGACCCACTCACAGAAATCTCATATTCAGGGGCCACCCACTCTAAATCCTGTTTGTGACCACAGCACGGGCTGTTTGCTCCCAGCAGAGCTGAGCTGCTGGTACAGGTGAAAGCAAAGCCAGCAGAACTTTGCAAAGTTCAGCTGGACCCCTGCAGACCATGAAGTCACATTTAGAAGCTTCAGCCCATGAAATTAGGTTTAAAACCTTCAGCCCATGAAGTCACGTTTAAAAGCTTCAGCCCATGAAGTCAAGTTTTAATCCAGTGCAGTGACTGCAATCTGAATTAGGAATTAAAACCACCTGAGGATTCTCATTAACAAAAGCAGGTCCAAGCAATCCTGCTATTTTTGTCATCTTGTGTCCCCTCAATATTATTAATTTCCTCCTCTGCTGCTCACTCACAGAGCCTTAGATGGCACAAAGATAGGCAGGACATGGATTTTATTTTATGGCAATATAAATCCCCGCTGGAAGAAAACCAGATTTGCATGTTACCCTTACTGTCAAGTATGACTTTAAAATAAAACATATTCCCGGAGGAATCAGGCAAGAGACAGAAATTATCCCTGTTAATGACACTGGAGAACAGTTGGGGCACTGCTACTTGCCCACGCTGGACTTTTGTTTTTGCAGGCGCAGCGGCCCCTGTTTGAACTCCCCATGTGTTCACCCAGAGCATTGGCACACAAGAAGAGCAGCGGCTGCTGCTGCTGCAGGGCTCCAAGTGCCACAAATCTCCTCCTGGCAAGAGCCACCCCCTAAGGAAAAGCCCGAGGAAAGGGACTTTTCTGCAGGAAGCAGCATGGGTGCAGTTCTAGATCCCAAGGAGAGGGTTTAAAGCAGCCTTACCTTGGCAGGCAGAGCCGTGCTCAGTGCAGCCGAGTGCTCAGGAGGAAGTGGAATGTCTCCTGCACCACTGTTTACATAAGCGAAAGACCTGGGTGACATCATGAGGTACCACAAAGGTGCTGCTTTTGTCGGTGCTCAGCTGTAGCTCCAGCCCTGCTCCCAGACCTGCTAGCTCAGTCCTGGTCAGGTGTCCCCACAATGACCCCAAAATGGGGTTACGTGCCTTTATCCCAGGTGTTTCCTGCCCTGGGCTCTGCCGGGCTGGCACAGCACCCACTGGGAAGATTCCAAATAGAGTTGGGTGCAGGACACCCCTTCCTCCTCTCCAACTCTTCACCCTCTCCAACACTTCGTCCTCTCCAACCCTTCCTCCTCTCCAACTCTTCTTTCTCTCCAAGCACAGCTCTGAGCAGACCATGAATATGCTCCCCAGGTTTCTGCCTGCTCCTGCCTGGCAGCTCAGCCTTGCTGTCCCCTCCTGCCCCTGGGGTTGAGGACCTGCTGGGTGCTCTGTTCCAGCTCAGTCCTCCTGTGGATGAGGTCTGACTTCCCAATAGCTTTTTATAGCACAGTGTGAACCTTGCCTGACATTTCTCCTGAGCTAAATAAGTCCCCAACTCAATTTACACTTGCTGGATCTCCCTGCTAGCAATGCCCAAGGGTGACACTTCTGACCTTTCTTCAAGGAATGGGCATAGATCTAGCCTCACCTTATCCCACGAGATAAATACACAGCTGGAGCTACAGCTTTACACCCTTGGAGTATCTGTGTGGATTTTCAGAAAGCCACCAGCAATCTTTCCTGCTTTGCCTCTCTGGGGTTTGGCTCTCAGCACTCGACTGTCCTTGTTCTCACCAATTGAGCTCTACTCTGTTATGGTTTGAGAGTGTGAAGTCAAGCACCGCAGCAGCTCCTACCTGACATGGGGACATTGTAAGTGTTGATGTCTGACAGCTCAGAAACCTCAGAAATCCAAAAATGATGTCTCTCATGCAGATAATTCCACATGAGCACCCTTTAAAATGTTGTGCTGTGCTTTCCAGATGGTCTCGTTTCCATCAGCTGTCAAAGGATGTTGGCAGAAGTTGGGAGCTTGCCAGGCATTTATTTTAAAATTATTTATATGGACCTTGTGAAAAGCAATAGTGAGGTTTTGGCCAGTGCTGCAGTGTTTATCAGCACATCCTGTTTAGCTGTTTTGTTTTGGGTTTTTTTGTTTGGTTGGTTGGTTTTTTTTTCCTCAGCAATGGAAACATATTTGCTGGAATTCATCCAATCACAAAATTGTCTTTCACATAAAATCGCTGCACTCTGCAGCCCGACAAGCTGAGAATTTGGGAACAGCAGTTCCCTGACTGACCTCGCCAGCATCTGTGGAAAACAAACATTCATAGAATCACAGAGTCATGGCATGCTTTGGAATGGAAAGGAGTTTAAAGCTTATCTTGTTCCACCCCCTGCCTTGGGCAGGGACATCTTCCACCATCCCGGGGTGCTCTAAACCCCATCCAGCCTGGCCATGGGCACTTCCAGGGATCCAGGGAAAGCCACAGCTTCTGTGGGCACCCTGTGCCAGGGCACCACCACCCTCCTTATCAGCTCTTGTGCAGATGCTCTTCTCTGCATGAACCCCATCAAGGACAGGCTTGAGTGAGAAAAGCCACAATCCTTGTAAAAAATGGAGAGGGAAAAGATGCAGCTGCTTTTCCTGCCTTTCCCTGTGGCTATACCTTTCTCTGGTTTGGGGTAGGTTGTTACATGAGAAGTTTAGGACCACGTAAGAAATTTAGGAGCACAACCCACTACACCTGCAGAATATCCTGCTGAATGTCTTCTTTCTTAAGTGTAGTTGCAGAGGATCTGAGCCCTGTTTACTGGGGTGGTTTATCAGTTATCCTGCAGACAAGGGCTCAGGAAGTGGCTTTTTCTGCTGATAAACCAGAACTGGCGGGAGATTTTGCAGACAGTTATGCTGGGTATGATGGGATTTCCCTACAGATCTCTTTGCCCTCATTATGAGGGTAAAACTTTGGTTTGTGCAGTGTAAGGCTTTCCCTCCTCTTGGATATGGCTTCCCAGAAAAATTCATTACCATAATTACCTGGATTAAAGGACAGCTTGGATCCTGCAAGGCCACCTGGACTCCAGTGCTATCATCATATGACAGATAATTGAGCAATACCAAGGTTTTAACTCAAAAAAATAGCTCCAGCTTTGCCTGTTTGTTGTTCAGGAGATGGTTTGATTTGCAATGATCCCAACTAGAAAGAAGTTTCCATGCCTTTTCCATGCTTCTGTTTCCTTTCCAAGTTCTTTCCCCAAATCTAAAATGAAGTGCCTACTCTGTGACTTTTCTGTGGTTTAGTCCATCGAACTGTAACTGCTTTTTTAGAGGTTTTCCACATCTACAAGGGGAGAGATCAAATAAGGAAAAAAGCCTCCCATAAAGCAAATTACAACCCTTCAGTAGGACCCAGAGGAAAAGCAATTACATTTCTAAATTATTATTGAGAAAGGTATATAATTTATAAAAATTTATTATGTGATATATGTAAAACATTAATATAGTACATTGTCTAGAATTGTTAATATAGCAATATTCATAATAATGCATAATTATTAAAATTTTTGTAAAATCACAGAATTGCAGGATATTTGGATGGGAATTTACCTCGAAGTCCATTCAGCTCCACCTCCTTCCATGGGCAGGGACATTTTCCACTCTCCCAACTTGCTCCAAGCCCCATTTAACCTGGCCTTAGACACTTCCAAGGATGGGGCATCCAATAAATAATAATAATATTGATGAAGCAGCCAATAAATAACATAAAGATTTACATTTCTTGTCAATCTTTTTTTTGTTGTCAAGTCAAGCCTTGGGAGGGTGGAAAAGCAGAAAATGAAAAAATTCAACAAAAGATCACACCAAGAAATTTATCAAAATTTGGTCAAAAGTTGTAGTCTGAGAAGGAGAAAATAAAATTGTATCCTGATTCAGTGATTCTTCCCATGGAGAATTTAAAGGATTATTTAAAGGAGAGTGAAATGTACATATGGAGGTTAAATTACATAACATTGTTGTTTACCCTAATATGTCAGATGACAGGAAGAGGAACAGAGAAGGACAAACATTTCAAAATTCTTCCCTTTAATTTCTGGTTTTGAACCTCAAGCTGACAATAATATTTTCCCTTTCAACAAAAAGGAGCATGAAGCACATGGAAAAAGTCAGAACGGGGTGTTCTGTGAGAAATAACTTCTAATTACCTGCATTTTCTAGCCACTGAAATATCATTGCTCATTAGTGCCTCTCTCTCTGCTATTACAGAGCTACAATTGCACCACGTCAACTCACATCGTTAACGATTTCCTCTGCCCCCAGTACAGACACACACACTCCTCCTGTCCAAAAGAGAGGCTGATTCTGTTCCAAATAAATTGATTTTTAATTCAAAACAGCAGCTTTTCCTAACAGAGCTGCCCGGTAGCTCTGTCTCAGCCCTTCCCTGTGTCCCACGACAGCCGTTCCCTTCCGTGGGTGCTTGGAACTGGGGATTAGTAACGAGCTGGAAACGTCCGCACCAAGGGTTTCTACAGGAACAAAAATATTCCTCCCTGACAGCAGAAAGAGAAAGGAGATCCTAGAATGCTGGTGCCCAAACTCTTGGAAGCTCGCCCCAGATTTTATTCAGAGCAGCTGAGCACCGTGAGTCCCTGGAGCTGGAGGAGAGTCTGAGGAGATTGTCCAGTGAGAGATCCAGGGTCTGCCAGCACCAGCCGCAAGGATTTGCCCATCAGACCCATTTGTCAGAGTAATTTACTTCCCAAATTCTGATTTATAGAAGGAACTAAAAAGGAGAAAATATGTCTTCCCCTCTAACCAACCAGACCCTCTGAGAAGTATTTTCCATGCAGCTGATGCTAAAAATGGTCATTGGTTTTCTTCGCTGAAACTTCCCCTTTGTCCCTTGCAGCTCAGAATCCCTTGACAGACAGATTCCAGCAGCCTTTTTGGAGGGGATAAATGAAAATTTTGAGGGAGAGGGAAGTGGAGAGGAAAATGAATTCTTGGTTTTGCCTGTGGTGGTTTTAATTTATTGGCTCAGTTTAATTTATTTGTAAGAGTTCTGTTTCCAAGGGAGTCTTTGTGGTGGTGAGTTACCCTGGAGCAGCTGCCACAGGCTGGCACATGAAATTTCTTTTTCTTATGTGCACAGGGAACTGAGTGCATTGTTTGTATTCCTTCTGGAGCTTTATGCTAAAGCCAGTACTCTAGATTTCCTTGGTGAGAATCACCAGCACAATCTGGTGAGATCCAGCTAAATGTAAAGGTTATAGTTTGTTAATTTAGAGCTTCCAGCAAAAAGAGCTGGAAGTGTTGGAACATCAGCCTCAGGGAACCAACTCAGCCTGGAATTATCTCCTGGAATTCTGTCACTTCTCATCCACAAGTGGCTTGCCCCTCTGTAGAGGCAGGACAAGTCTGAGAGTCATGATGTGAACTTGGACACATCCCAAACCATCCTGGGATTCCATGATCCAAACCCCAATGTCCCAAATATCGTCTGTGACATTGGTGCAGCCTCCCCATGAAGGCTGCAAAGAGAAGGGTGAGAATTTCCATGAGACCTGAAAGACAAACTAAATGAAGTTTGTGGGGAATTCCCAAGACTGGAAAACCCCCTCCCAACAAATATGATCAAGCCCAGTCATGTTCTTCATCACATTTTCTTCTGCTTCCCCTTTCACTTCCCCTAGGAACACCAGAGACTCCACCAAAGAGAGAACTTGATTGCATTTAAAAATGAGGAGACTTTTAGATGAGATATTGGGAAGAAATCCTTCCTTGTGAAGGTGGGGAAGCCCTGGCCCAGGGTGACCAGAGAAGCTGTGGCTGCTCCATCCCTGGATGCTTGCAAGGCCAGGTTGTACTCACTCTTGTCAGGTTATTCATGGAATCACAGGACTGTTTGGGCTGGAGGAGACCTTAAATCTCATCTCATTCCAACCCCCTGCCATGGGCAGAGACCCCTTCCAGATGTCCACCTGGACTAGGTTGCTCACATTCCTGTCCTACCTGGATTTGGAAGGTGTCAGATGCCATGCAGAACATGCGTAGGGTGAGTTACAAACATGAACAAACGCTTAGGCCTGGGCCTAAGATATAAATCTGGTCAGAAAAAAAATAATAATTCTACACCCACAACAACTCACAGCAAGAAATCAACAGCAGCAGCGGTGTCTCAGGTCTGCTCTGTGCGGTCTTGGCTGGAGGAGGACTCTAAGGAAAATGATTCCTGGGAGAAAACAGCCGCATGAGACATTTTATCATTTCAATAAGATTAGAAACACTGGCAGCACATACAAATCGCAACAGCTACAGCCCAGATATCACTGGCTGATTGGAAATAATGAAAACCCGTGAAATGGTTTTGCTCTATCACTGCTTCCCGTGATTCTAAACGAGCAAGACGAATTCCTGGGAGCTGGTTTGATTTCCCTGCCCAACAGCAGAGATGCAGTGATATGTGCAGGTGTTGATGGAACAGCTTGATTTTAGCTCTTCCTGAGAAACATTAGCTTAGCATCATCTCTTTGGGGGGCTTTTTGGCTTATAAAGATCTTTTGTCAGTCCTTAGTGCTGCTCCAAGTGCCTGGATGTGCGTGGATTCTGCTGAAGCTGAACCCCACCAGTCACAAACTCCAACTTTTTGCCCTCCAGAGCTACAGCTGAAGACCTTCAGTTCAGAAAATTCTCAGCAACAGCAAAGGAGACCTGGGAAGGAGCTGTGCCATCCCACAAACTGGATTTGTCTCCTGGAGCTGGTGGGAGGAACTGAGCAGGAGCCAGCAGCTCCTGGAGCCTTCTTCCCATCTTGGAGAGGGCTGTCCTTTGCTCACATCCCACAAGTATGTAAATCCAGCTGAGTGTTGGAGAAGATGAGTAAGCCTTCACTCTTACAAGTGTTCCTTTGGACAATATTTTCTTGGCGGCCAAAATTCATTGGCCCTGTTGGATTTTGCTTCTTTTTTGATGGTTTCTCCAGTAGCTCTGTGTTTAGGTTCATTCCTTGTTTCTATTTTCTCTTTCAAATCTGTCTTTCACTCCTCCTTTTTCTCTGACACCTGGGGAGGAAACGCAGCACAATCATATCTAAGCTGTATTTGCACCATCCCAGTCTTGCAGAAACAATCCTCCAGATTCTGGGATAAAACAACAGTTAAGCTACACCTTAGTTCTCCAGTGTTTTTCCTTAGTGTTTTGCTTTTTCATTTCATTTTCTATCCATAATGTGATTGCATCAAACTACCAATTCCTTGGATAGTATTTCTGAACAAGAGGTATCAGTTACTATAAGGGATTTACTCTAAATGGACGTTTCTAACCATGTATTCCCAGATTCAGGAGTTGGGAAAAGGAATATTTGCTGCCTTTGTGTCAGTTTAAATTGATTTCCCCCATATCCCAGCTGTACTCAGAGAGTGAAAGCACAACTTCCAGTTCCAATCCCCTTGAACCACTACCACAACTTTACTGGGGTGAAATCCAAAATTTAACTAGCAAAATCCCATTTTTAAGGGACATTTCCTGCAGTCACGTCCCACAAACAATTTGCAGTTTAGCTGAGATACCTCCTCAAGGCACCAGATCCCAAAGTTCTCCCTCCCTGGAGAAAACAAATATCCCACCAATTTACCCACCAATTTAAGTGGGTTTTCACTGGATTGGAATGCGAAAATCTTGCTGCTTTTAAATGAGAACCTTTGAGAATCCATTTGGGAAACTGAGAATAGGCTTTTTTTTTAGGGATTGGGATAACTCCTCCACCTTTAAGATCTGTTGAGAAAATGGAGCATAGGGGAGGCTCCACATGTAGGACATCTGAGTGAGAAGTGAGAGAAAAAACATTCAAAATTGGCTTCTTAAATCATCTAATTTTAGACTAAAAGCAAAGTTTTTTCCTTCTCTTCCTTCCTGAAACCAGTGGAAGAATCCACAACAGTCCTATGATTCCCTCATAAATCAGGCCATAGATAATCCCAGTTAGCACTGGGCTCTGACTGGGAAATTATAATCATCTCTGAATTAGAACGGGACTTTTCACTTTCTCATTTGAGGCTGAGTTATTGGGGTTTGAGTTTTTTTGGTTGGGCCTGGTTTCTTATTTTTGCTTGCTGAGTTTACATAAAACCTTGGGGTTGGTTTTTGTCCTGTCTTCTCTTCATAAGCAAAACCCAGGTGTTTCCCAGACTCGTCAGTAACACTCAGGTTCCTCTTCCACCTTGATATCAGCCTCATCTCTGCTTTTCCCATAACATCTCGTTGTTTTTGTGTCTGGATAAAAAACCTTTGTAGCCACCACATGACCAAACACCTCGTCTGGAAAATCTGCAGCTCATAAATTCATGGTGCAATCATTTTATTCTGAGAATTCTTGTACAGGTGGAGGGAAAAAAAAAAAAAAAGGAAACTGCTGGTTTGTGGTTAAGACATCAGTGAAACCGTGTAACAGTGTCAAGATACAAAGAGCAGCTCTGCTAACTCCTTTTTCTTCCTTTCTTCCCAGCCTGAAGGAGAACTGAAATCTGGAAGAAGCACTTGGCAGACACTGGATCAGGGATTTTGAATTAGCCTCGTTAACATCCATTAATTAGATTTCTGCAGAGCCAGAGACATCAGGCTTCAGGAAAACAATATCCTGTCTTTTGTCAGCAGCCTCACAGATGCTCCGGAGGAAGGGGAGCTGTGCCTTCCCAGGGGGAGCATCTCCCGGGGCCGGAGGGACATTCCAGAAGGAGCAGGAGAGGCTGAGCAGCTGCACCAGCTGGGGATGCTCAGACGGTCCAGAAAGCAAGAAGTGCTGGAAGATGCTGCCATGGGAGAGGGATAGGAAAGGGATAACTGTGTCCTGAGCAGTCCTGGGATGGCAGGTGGCAGCAGGGACACTTGTCGCCACAGTGCCTGAGCAGTGACAGACCCACAGTCAGGTGAGAGTGAAGTCAGCCAGAAACTACAGGCAGGAAATGCCCATGATTTGCTGGCAAGTTGGTTTTTCTCTTACCAAAACCACTCCTAAGAATCCCAAGTCCTTTGTCCAGCTTCAGCCTGGGGTATCTGGGAGTGTCCTTGCTGAGGGAAAGGTCACCAGGGAAGACAGCAAAGGATTTCCCCAAAGAGATCATGAAAGACAGCTTGGAAGGCAAAATGCTTTTTTCTAAACAAAAGAGTAAACTTGGGCAAAAGGCTGCTGAGACTGGCACAGGGACCTGCCTGAATTCCCTGGGGTTTCCCAGTTCTTCAGGAAATATTCACTTTGGAGTGACAAGTTGGGAATTCTGTCCCATTATATAAATTTGGCCGTTCCTCCCCACTGCTCATCTTGTTGTGTCTGATTAGAGCATGACTTCCTTGACCAGAACCCAAACCAACCCTGGTGTGTTGGGTAATCCCATGGAATACAAATCCCATGTGTCCCTGTGCTGCAGTTGCTGCAGAACATTTTCCCTCAGAGTGTTCAGCAGCAGGCAAGGGCTGCAGGAGCACACAGAGTAGGAGGTGTGGGGAAATTTCTGCAGCTTTGTGGGCATTTCTGCAGCTCAGAGCCTGTTCTGGTTTCTTGCAGCTGTGGCTAAACTGTCATTAGCTCCCCAGGTCTGCAGGCCATCGAGCTGTGACAGAAGTGTTTGTGTATTAGATAACGATTCTGAATAATTATTTGAGAACCTCGTGGCCTTTCATGAGCTCAGCCCGCCTGGAGAGGCTGTGGGGTGACCTCTGTTTCACAGATAGGACCAAAAAACATCAAGGGCTAAGATATTTCTTAATTCTTCTTTCAATTTCTCATGTAGGGCTTGGTCCCTTTGCCCCAGCCCTTCCTGTCACTGTTGGTTTGGCTCTGCTTTGGAGCTGCCTGTCCTGATGGGAGCCCTCCCTGAGCACAGGCTGTTCCACCCCTGCATCCCAGGAGAGGATGCACCACAGGCCAGACCACAGCTCCCAGAATATCCTCATGCTTTTAGGGTCTTATAACCTTCCTAAAGACCACAGCAGTCCCAAATCCCTCCTTCTGGAACAGCAGCAGGTTCTCAATCTGTTCTCTGTTCCATCTAGAGAGGGAAGAAGAGATGGATCCTGAAAGCTCTCCCTATTTCTGTGCTTCCAACCCCAAACTTCAGTCCCTGGCCCCATCCCCAGGCACATCCCACCCTTGGCTTGGAGGAGCCCAGCTGGGATCTGCTGGAGGGAAAGGACAAGTCCTGGATCCACAGGATCACATTTTCAGCCTGGAATCAGCAGTCAGGATGGTATTGAGGAGAGGAATGAGGCCTTGATTTTGCAGAGAGGACACTGGCTTTCTGGGAAAGGAAGTAGGATTTTTTAGGGGACGGCTGGAAGGAAGAAAGTTTGTGTGGGAGTGACCCAGTGTCTTGTGGAAAAGTTTGGAAGCTGCAGAGCTCCCCAGACCCCAATCTCCCAGCAGAGATGTGCAACTGCTCTTCCACGTCAATATTTGCCATCTCAGCACCCCTTAATGGCCCTGAGCAGCCTCGCCTGGGGCTCCCCACACCTCCTCATGGTTCCATTTAAGCTCAACCTGGAGCACTCCTCCCCTTCCTTGCCTTGGGCATGCTCAGCTCTGAGCCTGCCTGCAGCATGGACCTTCCCCGTGCAGGTGATTTCCCTCTGGAATGGGCCATTGGATGCATGTTTTAATTTGTTTCCAGGCTGGGCTTTGACCCTGGTATTGGGGGAAGCTTTGGGTCTTGTTGTAGGCTTGTCTCTAATCCTGGTTCTATTTCCTTTTATTCTGGAATTCCTGGACTATGCATGTCCTGACTGGGATTGTTGAGGGATGAGCTGGCCCCCCAGGAGGTTTTCAGGGAGGGGTGAGGGCATTCCCTATGCTGGGGTTATCCTTGGACCCCAGGTTCCTGGTCTTTAGGGATCAGCCAGTCTTGTGCTCCCTGGAGGCCTCCCGCTTCTCTCCAGGCATCCTAAGAGTGCTGGGGAGCTGCTTCCTCACAAAGAAAGTTGTTAGAGCAAATAATGGATTTGTAGGCTCCAAGACCAGTGTTAGAGGGGGAAATTTTAGGACTTGGAGTGGATGCAGGGCTTGACAAGGTGTTGGTGCTTCCCACATGTTCCCAGGGAAAAGGAAATGATCTTAAGATTTCAGCTCCTCAATTTCCCTTTCTGTGAACTGCCAAAATCCTTTTGGACTCTGACCTGGCAGATTTGGCCTGAAACTAAAAGCAGGGCCCCTTCTCCTTCAATCCAGGGCCTATCCTGTTTGCTGGTCTTTTTTTCCTTTCAAGCATGACACCCCCAATAACGGGGTGATGTGGTTTTCCTTTCTTCCCTGCCACCCATGTCTTGCTTCCCTGGAGTTTATCCCAAATCCAGACAAATAATTTCTCTGACAATGATTTTTTAGCTTCTTGGGCTGACTTGCTGTTATATTTTTCAGCTCCAATACAAGCTCTGCCTAAACAGACTTTCCCTTGCTGAAAATGTGCCTTCAGAGCAGGAAGGAACTTGACTTTGTGAAGATTTATGGCCCTTTTAACCTCATTATGGGACTATTTGTAACAATCAGCTTCAGTTCCACTTGAGATAGTAAAATTTCTGTAAGCCCTTACGTGCCCCAGGCTGGAAGGTATCAGATACTGAAAAGCAATGAAATGAAGGGATTTATCCACATAAAACATTGCCAATGTGCTGTTAAAATCTAGATCCTGTCTTTAGTTTTTAATGTAGAAGTCTAAGAATGTGGAGCTGGGAATAAAATGGAGGTGGGGAAGAAATAGAAGAAAATGCTAATTGTTTTAACTACCAAAATCAACAACAACAAAAAACCCTATTTGAAGTAATTTTAAATGAACTTTTAGTGTTTTCTAGCTGAAATGAAAACAAGATGAAAAGGTGTAGGGAAAGAGAAGTTGTTATTGAGAAGACTTTAGAGGAGGAAAAAATGTTTTATTGAAACAACCGGATGAGATTTTGATACAAAGCACTTTCACCACTTTTGGTCTGACACTTTCCCATCCAGCCTGAATTTATTTTAGCAGTAAATACAAACCTAGGAAGGCTTAAGGAAAGATTTCACTCAAGTGCTTCATTTTTTCCCTTTCTCCTTTTTCTTTGCAGCTGCTGATTTATCTTTAATTAAAAATAGAGTTATTAGGGTGCTGATAATGGGATCCTTTCCAACCCAGGAGAATCCATGACACAAAATATTACCCAGACTTTATCTGGGACATCCAATGTCATTACCAATGCTTTCAGTTTAGAATTAAATAAGTTTCCAAACGGTGTGCAAGTGGTGAGAATACAGAGTTTTGTTCTGTAAACCTCAAGGGAGAAATAGCTTTGCTTGGGCTGACACTTTAAGAGGTGTTTTTGTGGGTTGGTTTAAGGGGTTTTTGTACTTTTAACCACTTCAGCTGTGTCTGCTTTGAAGGCCAGAGTTTCTGTGGGAAATGAGATGATTTTCAGGCTGTGTCTATCAGGGATGTTCCTGATTTACTGTGGAAGATAGCAAAAGTCCAGCGTTTTCATGTCCATAAACTATTTATAACTGTTTGAAAAATCTGTTAGAACGACCAAGAGAAATCGGGTTCCCTTTGAGGGCAAGGACAGTCTGGATAAAGGGATTAATGAGAAGAAGCACTACAAACAGCACCTGTATTTTTAGGGTCTCGCACTAATTCCCAGAATTTCTGCCTCTGGGATTGTGGCTCTGCTGTCTGAGTGCCAAGGGGTGACTCTGAATTGCCATTTTGAAGGAATTTGATAGCCATGAGCAGTTTCTCATGGCAAGGAGGGAAAGTGGTAGGAGGGAAGATGGAAAATGGGCCCAGCTGGGGTTTGTTCAACACCTCATCCTCAGGTCATAACCAGGATGGGGACAGCAGGAGAGGAGGAGTTTGTGTGATGAGTGGTTTAATAATTGGATTTTCAGTAGCTCTGGGTGGTTTTTTGTACTCTGACCATCTTCCTATGCATTCTCTCTGTGCCATTTGAGGGGAGGGTTTGCTCCACACCCTGAGGAACTACAGCAGTTTTGTTGGGGGAAGATTTTCTTTCTAGGAGTATTTTAGAGCTTATTTGGACAAACAGTCTGAGCTTCTTGGAGCAATAAATCCGCACCAAACACTGGTGCCAGGAGTAGCTGATGTTATAGGTTGAGCTGAAGGGGCTGCACAGCTGAGCTGTTTTCACCCCCACTCTGAGCTGTTTAAAAGTTCCTTTTCTTGCCTGGAGTGTTTTCCTCTGGATGTGGGATGGCAGCAGGTGCCCCAGCACTGCTTGCACCAGGTAATTGTGGGAACAGTGGAAAACAAGCTCCTGAAAATAAACCTTGGCAGGCTGAAAGTGTTGGGTGTGTCCAGCCTGGAGGAGAGAAGATCCAGGGAGACCTTAGAACCCCTTCCAGTGCCTGAAAGAGCTCCAAGAGAGCTGGAGAGGGGCTTGGGACAAAGAGGGGGGTCTTGGAACAGAGGGACAGGTCAAGGGGGAATGGCTCTAAGCCACACAAGTCTTAGATTGGATACCAAGAAGGAATTTCTGCCTGTGATGGGGACAGGTTGCCCAGGGTAGATGTGGCAATCCCTGGAAATGTCCAAGGCCAGGTTGGATGGAGCTTGGAGCAACCTTGGATAGAGGAAGATGTCCCTGCCCATGGCAGGGGGTGGCACTGGAGAAACTTTGAGGTCCCTTCAACCGAAATCATTCCAGGATTCTCTAAGTCTAATCCTTTCCTTTGCAGCAGCTTGGAAGAGATAAAGGAAGGATTTACTCCCCTGTGCCTATATCTCTCCCTTTCCCTTAGAAAAATGCAATCTATTCCTTGTTTTCCCCCTCTAATTAATTCCTGCCCTTATCCCTGACATTGCTGAAGTTCTTCCTGGGGCTGTGCGTGTGCAAATCCCAGTGGGATTAGTGCGGGATGAGGCTTCCTCTGAGCAGATAACACAGATCTAGGCTCTGTCTGACACTGAGCCTGCAGCTCAGGGCACTGCAGTGGCACAAGCCTTTCCTGGCACAGGAATAACAAACCTTTCATCAAAGGAATCTGTCAGTGCTGGAATAAAGAAGATGCCCCAGGGGAACAGGACCCTCAAAGCAGCTGGAGGGGGAGAAATGTGAATAAATGGCAGAGGATTTGCAGCATCTCAGGGTGCCTTGGATAAGCAGCTTTTGGACAAGCTGGTTTTGAAGAGCCCTCAGGATTTTTTTTCCTTATCTTCCTTCCACTTACAGGGCTCATGTAGATGTTTTTCCTGCAAAATACCCTCTGTTGTTTTGTTTTGTTTTTCTGTCGGGAGATGAATTTACGGAAGGCAGCTCTTTCTGCTGTGCTCGCCTGGTTCCTGTGAGCTTCAAGGAGGTTTTTTGTGTTCCACGGCTGCCCTCTGGTGCCCTCTAAACACCGAGCAGGTCCCCGAGTGTCACTCAGCAGATTTTCATAGGTATTTCATAGCCTGCAGCTACCAAGGGCTTGTTTCATGTTGCTTCTCTTGTGCCATTACTGCTTTTGAAAGTATAATTTAGGACTTTGATGAACAACCCTTAATAAAGGCACCATTTTGTTACAGCAGATCTTTTTTACTCCTAAAGTCTGGTTTCTTACAACTACATTTGTATTCTTCACGAAATGCTTCAGTTTCTGCACCTCTTTCCTTCTGATTTAACATCTCTTGTCGTCTTTTTTATACATATAACACTTTAGTGGTGCACTGAACTTCACACAGGAAAAAATCCACAAGAAGTGGCCCTTTTCTTTAATTATGCAGCAATTAAAACTATGTCTCCTTGAGTGAGATGATGCTTTTGGTCCAGAAAGCCAAGCAATCAGTTACGGAATATGAGAGCACCTTGGATTTGCCCTTTCAAGGTGAATTAAATGAGAGGCAAAAAAACTGTGACATTCAAGGCTTAAGAGTGAGATTTTTTTTTTTTTTTTTTTTTTGGTCCCTGAGTGCACTTATTTACCTAACTGTGAATAAATAATGTTTTCTAGGAGAAGAATGGGAAAAGAAACTCTGTAAGGAGCATATTCCTGCTTTTCTAAACCCCAGAGAAGTACTGATGGTGTGGATGGATTTATTTACCACTGGAGAAAGCTCTCCTTGTGCTCAGAACTAAATCATGACGTGGGTAAAATTGAGGAGCATCCTTTGGCACCTTCAGTGGTCAGCCGTTTACAAAGATGCCTTAAAAAAGGAAAGGTCAGTGGGGTTTTGAGTGCTGTCCTTTGGGAAAGGGAGCAGAGATTTGTGCCTGCCTTGGGGAGAGTCCTGAAAACCCAAGGGTGCTGGAATCCAGGTCTCAGCACTGCACTTTCCACCCTGGAAAGGTTAATTAATAAAGCCCAAGTCCTAATGACAATAAGGGCAAAGCTATCAGTCACAGGCTGTGAAGTTTATTGACACAGAATTCCTGCAGCAGTAGGAGCAGGACAGGGGACAAGGCACTTGTGCCTGCTGGGAACTGAGGCACACAAAGCCCCAGTGCTCCCACGGAGCCCTGGCCACCTTCCAGGCCCCTGGGTGGGAAAAAAATATCAATTGAAACTCGCCAAAACCTCCTTTCTGGCATTGCTGAAAGGGGTTTCAAACAGTCCTGGTTCCTAAGGTTTAATGTTAATTTCTTACTTCACTCTATAATCTGTGAATTGAATATGCTGCACTTTTAGGAGTCTGATTTGCACCAAAGTGCAGAACATATCCCTGGAAAGTCCTTACTTTTCCAAGGCTAGGATTGGTGCACCCTTCACCTGCAGACTGCTGCATGCACAGGAGGGAGGGGGGAAATCAGAATCTTTAGTGGAATTATGACTTGTCACCTCCTGAAGCATTGCTGAGCAGAAGGCAGGAGGAGGTCCTTGGAGAGAGCGACTGGCAGGAGCTGGAGTTAGGGACCAGCCCCTTCTCCCTGGAAACACCTCCCTGGATGCCACTGAGTCTCGGAAAGCTGCAGGGAGATGACGTTTGAGTGGGAATGGGGTGTCAGTCACTCACTCACTCACCTGTTCTTGGTTGTCAGAGCTCTACTGATGGATCTGGGAGATCTGGATGCTGATGAGTCCTGAGGAGTTTGGAGCTGGGATGGGGGCTGTGGGGCTGCACAGCAACCAGGCCAGAAAGTCTCCAGGAAAAGGATTATGCAGAAAATGGGATCTGGAGGTGCTGCTGAGGAAAGGATCTGCCTGGGCCTTGAGTGATTTCAGAGTAAATCACCAGCTGCCCTCCCCAGCAATCTGCTCTGTAAAGTCAATCAGTCTCCATCAGTTTAATGAGGAGGGGTGTTGTAAACTTGTAGTAGCAGCAGCTCAGCAGTGTTCTGCTCGACAGAGCTGTGCCAGGCTCTGCCTGTGCCTGGCAATTATTTAGGAATTGTGTCTGTGACAAGCAGTGGTGGGAGGTTTCTGCCTGCCCCCTCAGACCAGTATTCCCCCAAAGGCAGCAGTACTTGTTCAGTTTTTGGCACAGGCACTGCTGTGTTTTTAATTCCCACCTCGTTACCCCAGCACAGTCATTTCTGCAGCAGGGAGCAGGATGGGCTGCTGGGGTGTGGGTGCTTTTTGGGCTGAGAAATGTCTGTGTAGGAGGTGATATCATTAGTGATTCTGGACCTCGAAGCCTCTGCCCTTTGCTTGGTGCCTGAGAGAGGCAGTTTCAGCATGTGATAGATGGGTTGACTATGGCACAGTGACTCAAGCTGGTTTCATTCATTTTGCACTTTATGCTTTGTATAGGGTTTTTCTTCCCTATCTGTCCTACATCACCTTCCTCTTCTGCCTTGTTATATTTGCTCTCTAGCCAGCTCTGTCCTTCCCTCTAGTTCTTAGAGGCTTCCCTTTGTTTGATCTCTTTATTTTTACCCCTTCATGTCTCTCCCCCAGTTGTCAGCACATCCTCTTTTCATCTCTATCCATTATTCCCCGCATCCTCCATTCTCTTGGGATTCCAGAAGGACTTTGAACGGTCTCCTCTATTTTTTAATTAGGTAAAGCCTTCAGCCCATCCTAGCTGATCCCCCCTCTGATTTCCCCACAGGGTATCACATTTAACTGGTAAAACCATGCTCAGGGTAGGCTGGGGAGATGTTTGGGGAGCAGCAGGTAATATCCATGTGGATTTCCAGGGGCAGGTTGGATGCTGGAAAGGCAGAATCATGGCTGCTCATACCTTCAAAAGTGCCCCAAGTCTCCCTGAGCAGGACCTGCCTGGAGTGGGTGACACCCCTGTGCCCCCAGGGCACAAACATAGGTTCCTGATGATCTTGCTCTTTTCCAGGGTCCCAGAAAGTGTTAGAATGACTCTCCAGCCTCATCCTGGCTGATGAGCCTTGCAGTGTCCAAGAAGCATCATCTGTCCAAGGATCCCTGATCACATCCCACTTCCTGTGAGCCTCATGCCCTTGGATAACAGGGAAACAGCCAGAGCCCCTTGCTGCTCTCTTTTGGGTGTGCCATTCTTGAGTTGTTCATTGAAGCTGGAAGAAAGGGTGGTTCCTGTTCCAGAGTCTTATATGAGATGGGATAATTTGCATTTCTGCTTGTTGTGGTATCTCCTGAGCCATCTCAGAGACATCAGAGAACTGATGGAGGGAGTGTGTTGAGTTATCCCTGAGCCCTGTAGCAGATATTTTAACATCACTTAAAATGTGAGAAACACTGAGAGTTCCTAGAAATCAAATTTTTGCTATTTTCAAATAATTTTGGAGCTTTTGTCCTGAGCTCCAACACCAAATCCAATGTGGCAGTGCTGGTTTGGCATCTCAAGGCCAGGAAGGCTGAAGATTGTGCTTGGATCAGTGGCCACCCAAAGTGACCCAGGGCACAGCTGGATGTTCACAGCCTCTTTCCCACTGCTGGCTTTTTGGAGGGGAAGAACATTGTCACCACTGTGTCCATGAAAGCCCCTGTGCAGGTGTGGTTTGCTGCTCCAGGTATCCAAAATGCAGGAATCTGCAGACTCTGGATTCCTGGTTTGGTTGTACAGCTCCATGTCTGGGGAGTTGTTGTGGTTTTAAGGAAAAAGTGTCTGTGTCATTTCCATGGTTTGAGGGAAACCTGGAAAACTGGGAAGGGCTGGGGGTGAGCCCTGAGGCAGCACTTCTCCCAAGCCCATGACAGCTCAGGGCCACTTAGCAGAGCTCCCAAAGGCCATTCCATCCCTCTGGATTTGGAGATGGTTTCAGGAGGGTGTGCACAGCCTCTGAAGGCTGTTCTGGGGTCACATCCATCCTGAGCCACAGCACTGAGCTGAGGCCACTGCTGGGCTGTGTTCAAAACCAAATGAATTTGGGCAGCAGTGTAGGTTGGTTTTCTTCCTTTCTTTGTATTTCTAAACCATCAGTACAAATTCCAGTCCTCCAATTAACAGAGAAAATCTGGATTATTTAAAGGGAAATTAGGTTTTTGTCAGCAATCTGCTCTGGCCTTTCCTCTGTCCATCAGTGTGTCTACACAAAGTAACTGCTTTAACATCAGGGACTATAGCAGCAAAGATTCATTACAAGTATTTCTGCAAGATTCTCTTGAAAATAAATCCTCATTTGCTCTCTTGCCCTGCATCTTCATCAGAAAAATTTCCATTTCCATTTCTTCTCTTGCATTAGGAAGCACAAGTGTTAAATGATGTGTGGATATTCAGGCAGTGGGAGCAGACCAAGAATTTGCAGCTCCTAAAAGGAAGGATTTTCACATTGGATTTTCACCTTAGAAGGGTTTTCACTTTTAGCCCAAGCTTAAAAAGAAGTTGTTCTTGGGTTTTTGGCAGCAGCTTTGCTGTAGAAGTCAGTAATCAGGTATTTAAATAATGCCCTTTCCCCTTTGCCAGTTTTTCCTGCTTAAAAAGAGTTGCTATGGGAATTCCAACTTGCCATAGAATAGAGTTTGACTCAAGAAACAAAGGGAACTGGATGAAAAGTCTTTTTTATCTGAATACACATCTTCAGCAGTGATCACTTGTAATCAAAATTCCTCCCCTGATTTCCTGCTGGAGACACCAGGCTGGATGCAGGACAAGCAGAGCTCACATAAGTGATTTTTGGTCACTATGGTGCTGGGAATAAACAGCCTTTTTCTTAGGATGGTGTCCAAAACACCACTGGAGCTTGCTGACTAACACACAGTTCAACCCCTGAAACATTTGCATCCCTTTGTGTTTCAATTTATCCTGGGTTTCCTTAGTTAAAATGTTGATTTCAATATGGGGATGGAGCTTCCTTCCTTTTTCAGGATCAGAAATCTGCACTTGCGACCTGTTTTTGTTTGTTTGTTTGTTTTGGTTTTGTTTTTGGTTTTTTTGTTGGTTTTTTTTTTTTCCTGAGGAATTAAGTGGTAGTCTCTGAGCCCACGTGTTTTTAGCCACTGTGGAAGATTGGGATGCTGAGCTCCAGTGTTATAAAAGTACCTGGGCAGGTGGAGGTTTGGGAAGAACAAAATGATGAAAAAATAGTGAAATAACAGAGGTGGGAGGATTTTTTTCCCCGGTGTGAGACTGCAGCTGGGCTCTGCTGTTCAGTGCAGAGTAGGATGTGACCTTGAGCTGCCCAGTCTTCCTGAATGTGATAAACCCTACTTATTCTGGCTTAGAGGGTGTTACAAAGCTGAGCCACAGCTTTCACCAACTCTAGGAGGTGCCTGTAGGTTTCTCTCAGAGCCCAAAAATGAGCTGAATTCTTCCTGGGAATGCATCCTTCAAACTGGGACAGGCTCAGCTCATCCAGTGTGTGTCCCTGATCCAGACAGACACCAGAACTCATTTCAAAAAGGGTAAGAGAGAGTGAGAGGAACAAAAGGGAGTAAAAATATTCTTGATATGTTCCCCTAAGAGAGCGGTGTGGAATAGGATCTTTAATTTCAAACCCTGCAAGGAAGGGAAGTAAATCTGATTTCTGCTCCTTGCCTAGAGCCCTTAGGTTGCTTTCTGGAGCAGTCAGGTGAGACAAAGCCAGGAAAAATAGATCCTGTTGAAGCCATTGTTCTCCCTCTGCTCCAGCTGCAAGTGCCTGTTCAGCCTCAGCAGAGGAGGTTTTACTGCTGGAGCTGTGAAACTGAGCTGGTTTTATGGGGAAGTGCTCTGAATCTCCCATGTTATCCATTTTTCCTCCAAAATACTGAACAGAAGAGCAAAGGCAAAGAGCAGTCGAGGAGAGGTGTGAAAATCCTGCTGCTGGAAAAGCCGCTGTTTGCTCCAAGCCCATGTGGTGCTGAGTGGGATTTCCTGTTTGGAGCAGGGAGAGAGCTCTGGGAGTGATCTCTGTTACCAGCTAAAGGTCATCTGTAAGGATGAGACAGCACTCAAGGAGCGCTGCAGGAATCACAGAGAGTGCACAGGCTGCTGCTTCAGTGGTGGGAAGCATTAGGAACATCCATGTGGAGCAGAGGATGTATTCCCTGTATAGAATACCAGGATGGCTGGTGATTAATGGAGCCTTAAAGCCCAGCCCATTCCATGAGCAGGGACACCTTCCACAGCCCAGGCTGCTCCACGGCCTGTTCAACCTGGCTCTGGTAAATCATCCAGGGAGCAGCTTTGGCTGGGATTGGAGTTTTAGCAGCTCTTATTTCCCAGACAACTCCTGTCAGAGTGGAAACTCTTGGATTCTCCCTTAATACTACCAGAGATGTAAAGATTGCACAGAGCTGCTTCTGAGAACTCCCACATGTGAGATGAGATCCTGAACTCAAGGGTAATTCCAGTTCTTGTCCAATCCACACACCATTCGTCTGCCTCATCAGAACTTTTTTTCATCTCTCTACAATTTAGATTCACTTGTAGCATTCCCCTTTTACTAAGGTGTCCTTTTTCAACAGTGGTGCTTCAGTCTGTCATTTCCTGTGAGTGTTCCCATGGCTGTCTGTCCTGCAGCACATTTTTCCAAGGCCAGGCTCCATGGAACCTCTGCCAACTCTAATCTGCCGCTCAAGTGACTTGGCACCCAATTCCCACAAAGCCCCTTGGCATCCTGCACCTCCATACACATCCCAGATACTCATTTTTATCTTTCCCTGATTAGGGCTCCTCTGTTGAGGAGTTTCTGCAGATGTTTCTTTATTTAAATCGTGCTGGATAGAGGGAAGGAAGGAGAGAGCGAGATCCCTGAGGAGACAGGAGATGTTTCACAGCATCCTTTACTCTGCAGCAACTTCAATGCCAGGAAAACGTGTCCATGGCTTGTAATTTTTTATGTCTCTTTTTTCCTTCCCTCCCACTCTCCCTGCTCCAAAAAAAAACCCAAACAGGAATTCCTTGCTTCCTTCCTTCCTAATTAAATCTGCCTATAACCAAGGAGGTCTATCCATGCGGTCAAATGATGGTTGGATCAGCTCAGCAGGAAATTTGGTAGGAAAATACAGCTTCAGCAGCTTAGCAGGGTTTATTTTTAGGGCCCGTGCGCTCCTTGAACTCTGGGATGCAACGTGCCAGACTCCCATTGTTGTCAGATGGCTCCTGTCCCACCAGGCTGGGTCAAACCTGTGACTCACAGGAGAGAGGCAATGACTTTGGCAGGCTGGGATTTTTTTCCCTCCTCTAGTCTCAGATGTTGATGATAAAACCTCAGTTTAAGACAATAAAGTCTGTTTGCAGAAAAAGTCCCCAGCTTTTTCTGATTAAAAAAAAAAAAAGTCCTGTATGTAATCAAGACCCCATTGCAGCATTTGAAAAACACCTGAGGTTTTGGGACTGGGGGCTCCTGCAGATGTTGGGGCTGCTCTGCTTGAGGCTGGCCAGGTGTGAGCCAAGCCCCGAATGAAAACAACAGGGCTTTGTGAGCTCAGCCCTGTCCCCTGACCAGAAATCCCTGGATTTATTAAACTTGGAGCTGTGCTGAGGCAGGATCAGGTTCAGGTGAGAGCTGCCGGGCACCTGGCCAGCTTGGCAAGGGGAGGTGACCCCTGTGGAAGATTCAGATCCATGAGTTATTTGGAGAAATTTATGATCTAATTCTGACATATGGCCTCCCTCCTCTTCCTCAGCTTTCCTCCTTCCAAATTATGGAATTGTTTAGGTTGGAAAAGACATCTGAGATTGAGCCTAACCATTAATCCAGCACTGCTAAGAGAGTGACCATAAAACCATGGCCCCAGATCGTCAACCTCCTCTGCAGAACAAGCTACTTCTTCTAGAATTCCTTTAATTAATTCCTGGAGATGCACATGGAGTTATCTTGGACTCCCTCCTACTTTCCTTTCTGACATTTTGACTCTTCCAGCACTGAGTGCAGTCAGAGACAGGCTGGGATACAGCAAGCATGTACTTCCAGGCCATCATCTATAGAATTAGGAAAACCATACGACATTTCTAGTGAAGTTTCAGTAACGGACGAAGGCATGTGTGATTTAAAATCCCTAAATACCCAAAATGCTCTGCAGTTTAACATCAGTCCCAGTCTGGTTCAAGGCTGAGGCGAGTCAAGGACTTCTCAGGAATTCAGGCAGTTATTCTCACTGCTGGACAGGGGTTATCCTGATTATTTTTTCCCTCTTTGCCTCATGGCTGATCTCCACAATCTGTCCTGCTTTTTCTAACAGGAATCCAGAGATAACTGTCCCTCCTCAACTGCTGGCTCCCAATAAGTAAAGGATGTTTTTAGCAGTATTTTTGTTTTCTTTACCAAGAGCAGGGTGCTCTATTAGCAGAAAAAATTCCAGTGTTATGAGAACTGGAATGCAAACCCAAACAGGTTCAGCTAATGAAACACAAATTAGGGAGTAAGAGGTGAAATCTTGTGGGAATCACCCTTTAATTCTGATTCTAACCACTGTTTTTTAAGGATGAGGTGGCTTTGAAGGGCTGGTGGTGGCAGCCAGGGGGTTTCAAAGCTCAGGAGTTGTATTTAAGACTTCATGTGGAAATAAAAGTCCACCAGCTCCCTGCTGTTTGTTCTGGAGAGGGCCTCTGTGAGGCTGCAAAATTGGCTTAGAAGTTCCCTTTGTCCTCCACCTATGGACACCTTCTCTGTTCCAGCACAGGGATGGATGGGACAAAGCTGTTCCCAGGAACCTGGTTCAAAGATCCAGGATAAAAATAAACCTTATTTTGGGGGAGGTGGTGTATATTAGAGTTCTATTTAATTTTAGTTTATTTTGCAGAGATCTGGGGGAGAATGTGCCCTCCCAAGCGGGTGCTGTACAGCTCAAGGCAATGGGTGAGCCATAGGGAGGTGTGGAGATGAGAAAAGGAGGCAGCCTCCCAAGTCAATGTAATTGTCCTGCCTCCCTCAAAAGAGAGAGAGACAAATGTCCTATGAGCCCTAGATTTAGAAAGTATCAATGAAGGAGTTGTGTTTAAAGGGGGAATTGTAGAATAAATATTTGGGAAGGAGTGGCTGTGGCAAGACAGCATTTTACAGGTATCTCAATCCTTCCTGTGATCACTCACTGCTCTACCAGCTTGGAATGATGAGGTAATAGATGGGAAAAGACAGGAATTTGAACTGCCAGAAAGTCACTTTTATGCCTAAACTGTGACAAATTTCCCCAATATTCTCCTCTCCCTTGGATTGGGATGGTCCCATCAACTATGTCATCTCTCACAATTGGGAATGGGGTTGGAAAATGCCAGATTACTCTCCTGAATAACCCTGAGGGAAGAAGCTTTTCAAATGAAATCATTTGCAATTCAAAATCTGGAGGTGAAAGCAGGAATTTCAGCGGGATCTTTTGGGCCCCCATCTGTGGCCTCCAGCTGTCCCTGTGCCAGGGGGGAAACAGCAACACTAAGCCAGAAAGAGAAAATTCCTCCTCCAGGTACTCCAGGATGTGATTGTTGGACTCAGGACTGAAATTTGTCCTTTAATAAATCTGAACCTTTTTCCTGCCCAAACCTGAAAATGAAGCAAGGTCTCAAATCCCTTCCTGGGCTTGTCAGGTAGTTCCAGGCCTGGCCTAATCCTGGTTTTAAGAGGGCTTTTTGCCCATGTGCTGGAAATTTGGGTTCTGATGGCTGTGTGGTTGTGTGAGCAAATCTCAGCTCCTCTGTGACCTCGAGCTCTGAGTGGTGTTGATCATGTTATAAATAACAAAATATTCCCTGGAGCTGAACAATCAACACCCGGCCTTGCTGGATTATGGCCTGAGCTTATACTAAACTTTATTTTGGGGGGTTTCCTTTAGTCCAGGCTTTCCATGTGTGGTGGGCAGTTACAGAGCAGCCAGAATTTATAATGTTGGTAATGCCACCATGCCACTATTCAAATAGGATGATTCTTTTCCTTGTGTGACCTATGTAAAATTTGTAAATTATTTCCCAGGACTGTTTATCTGTGCAGGAGGAGATCTGAGACACTTCTTTAACAGTACTTTCCTCAGCTCCCTAATGCGGCTAATATGGATTTAGCACATAAAATAACTCCTTCCCTGGGGGTTCAGCTGCTAATTCAGTGTCTATCATGAGGTTCTTAGACTCCTTGAGTAAGATTTCAACCCTCCCTGGTGCTGAGAGGGCTTTTATTCCATGGCTCTTCCAGTGATAACACATGAGGCCAGCTTTGGAAGCAGCTCAGCCCTTCCAGTGGTCAAAAGATATTTTTAAGGTTAGTTTTATTCTGCTAGCAGTGTGTCATCCTGTGCAGGAAAGATGGGAGCTTGGGGAAATATAAATTAAAATAGGTTCAATGCAACTGCTTTGGGGTTTTTCTGTGTGTTGTGGTCTTAAAAGTGAGCTAGGGAATTAGTTTCAAGAAAGTATTCCATGACTGCAGAGGTGATTTGGGTTAATGATGGAAGCAATGGGGGGATTTGTACAAACCAAGAAAAAGGAAAGACTGGTTTCCATGCTGAGGGTTTCCAGGAAAATCTCAGTGTGTGCTAGATGTACTCAGGATTTGAGAGAGCTACAGAAAAAGTGAAATTTAAATATTATTCCAGCTAACATTGTGTATTTATGTAAGTCATGGTAAATGAGCACACTCACACATTCTATTTTTCTGGAAAAAATTTCCTTTTTCATTATCCACACACATCCACAGAGATACAGAGAAGAGAAAACAGTGCAAAACATGGATTTTGGTCACTTCTATATAATATTTACATTGCTCAAATCCCTCAGGCAGGGAAAAGCCAGCCCAGGTTTTTCTTAGGAACTGGACAGTTTTCTTGGAAAACATATGCCAGGTGATCCCAAATAGAAATCACCCCACTCCTTGCTTGTCCCAGTGGTTTAAGGCTGTGAATGTCCTGGTGATTTGCATGGAAATTAAATTTAAGAATTAAAATCAAGAACAGCCAGCAGTGTTAAATGTTAGTTTTAAATGAAGTGATGTTTTCTAGAGGAAGAAAACAGGAATAGCTCCATGTTTTTGCTGTGAAATGTGCACATTTTATAAGGCTTAAAATTGCTGTCTTAAATCATGGAACGATTTGGTTTGGAAATGGCCTTAAAGACTGTGGGCAGGGACACATCCCACTATCCCAGGTTGCTCCAAGCCCCATCCAGCCTGGCCTTGGACACTTCCAGGGATTTCACATTGGGCAGAACGAGCCTTTAAACATACCCAGATCCAAAGAGATGTTTTGAGTAGATCTTCCTCATTTGCTTGAACCTCCCACAAACCTGTTTTTCTCCAAGTGGCATCTCCATGGCACAGAATTTCAGGGAGATACAGGAGTTATGTACAAATATCACAAGAGGATGAGAGGGAATGGCCTCAGATTGTGCCAGGGGAGGTTTAGATTAGATATCTGGGAAAACTCTTTCACAAGAAGGGTTGTCAAGCATTGAAAGAGTGAAGTTGTGGAGTGTCCATCCCTGGAAGTGTTCAGAAAATGTGCGGATGTGGCGCTTAGGGACATGGGTTTGTAGTGAACGTGGTGGGGCTGGGTTGATGGTTAGACTTAATGATCTCTGAGGTCTTTTCAACCTTAATTCCATGATTCTAGGGGTGATTTGTGGTCCTTGGAGTGTCAGAGGGTGCATGCATAGCTCAGACCCAACTTGGGCTCTGGGGTCAGCATTCAGAAACAAAAATTACAGCTTTCCTGGAATTACAGGGGAAACAAGGCTTGGGCTGCTAATCCATGCAGAACAACTCTGCCTCTTTTTTCAATTAAAGCTGAGCACCAAAACCTGCTTAGTGAAGTGAGGGCTGCTTTGTTCCTGTCTCCAAATCCTGCCCCAAGAGCTCTTTGGGCACAGCAAAGCTTTGGGGTTACCCCATGCTGAGAGTTCTCTGTGGTCAGCAGGTGACACCAAAGGACAATTTCACAGGACAATTTCCTGCCTGTGGACAGCAAACCTTCCCACTGGGAAGGGCATGGAATGTCGTGGGGGAGCTCTGTAGGGACACAGCTTTTGAGAAGCTTATCAGAAGTGCTGTATCTCTCTGGCACAGGGAAATTCCTTCTGGGGCATCTGTGTATTTTTGCTGGGTCAGGAGCAGAACCTCCCTCCCTCATCCACACAGAACTTCAGGGAGAACCACCAGAAATCTTCCCAGGGTTAGTTTTAGAGGGATTTCAAGGCTGGATCAATGCAAGGAGCAGGGCTAGCAGGAGCAGAACATGGCTGGCTGATGTGTATGTGCAGCACAGGAACTTTCCCTCCCTCTAGCTCATCCAAGAGCCAGCCCATGACTTTTATACATGATTTGTGCTGCCTCTTTGTCCTCGTGGTTCATAGGTGTGACTCTGGGTAGTTTGCACTGATTGAGCAAAGCTGGTGGAGACTTTCACAAGATTTGCCCAAGATTTACATATGACCTGGCATATTTCACCCATCATAGGGCCCATGGTGGCACCAAGAGGAGCTTTCCTGGGACTGTAGAGCTTCTCCCTGTCATGACAGCTTAGACTGGCACAGAATTTCACCAGGTGTGGGCACCCCAGGGTGAGTTTGGGCTGGGCAGAGGGCTCAGGATCCTTTTGGAGCTTCAGCTTTTCCAGCTGGGCAATGGGTTGCAAAGCTGGTGAATGAAAGCTGTAGGACGACTGGGGAATGGGAACAGGGAGCTGGCTGGGAGCAAGGAAATCTACGATTTATGTTTGTTTAGGATTTCTGGCTCCTGTCTCAGCCTCAGCTCAAGGCAGTGATTTTTAATTAATTTGATTTTGTTTTTAAACTTGAAGTGGTGGTGTTGTCTTTCCTGACAGCAGCTCTCTGTTGGAGGAGAAACACTCAGCTGCCCCTCAGCCAGAAAAACTGGGATCCACTTTTCTGCTACCCTCTCCTCCCAGCTTGGCTTTGCTGACATCGGAAAAATGACTTTTCCTCTCTCTGAATGCATAATTGGTTATTTATCCACAAACCATGGAGTGTGTGCTCAGTGTACCTGACCTAGAAAAAAACAGATTAGTCAAGACCTGTCCCAGCAGATGTGAGTGTCAGTCATCATGTGATCTCCATATAATTTATGAGGTCTTAAATTACAAAATAATGGATCTTTTCAGTTGGCATTTTGGCACAGGATGATAGGATTACATTTTATGTGAGAATATCCACCACAGCTCTCGCCCCATAAAACTGCAAACAGAAATTTGTAAGCGTTGGCACTGGTTTGGCTCCCAAAAAGACCCCTATTATGCTGGGATTACAGGCAGGCCATGGATGTGGAGTCTGGAGCTTGTCCAGTCCCAGGCAGTTCTTTCCCTCCTCTCTTTTACCAGAATCCCAGACAGTGGCTTCTAGCCTGAGTTTTTCTTTCTTCCCTTGCATTTAACCAGAGGAAGGTCTGTGGAGCACTTCCAGAGCACAAGGTGTCTCAGGACCCTGGAAATGCAAGATCTTGTGGCCACCAGACATGAGAACATCACTGTCCCACAAAACTCCCAAACACCACAAACTCTGGAATCTCTTCTTGCTTTGCAAGTGTAAAGCAGCAGCTTTAAAATAAGATTTCCAAGCTGGCATTTGGATGTTGCCCACTGAGAACAAGCTGAATGTAAACAGGATTCTCATCTCTGTAAATCTGAATTAATCAGGGGTTTGCCTCAGAGAAGAGCATTTTCTTATGTTCCAAACGTTTTTCTTGCAAATAGGAAGATGTGCTTTTAGGCACAGAGTGGGATTCTTGGGGCCGTTCTGTTCAGGGTCAGGGGTTGGGCTTCCATGATCCTCGTGTCTCACTTCCAGCTCACGATATTCTGTGGTTCTAAATGTACCCTCAGTTTCTAGTGAATCCTTTTAAGTCTCATTCCTTCTCTCTCCCACCCCTAGACATGCCTTCTTGCTCTTCTTCCTTCCCTCTCTCATCCCTAAAAATGCAGTTTGTGTCTCATTAAGTTCAGTTCCTGGCAGGCTTTTGGGATGGGGTACCCCATTTCCCACAGAGTTTGGGGTGTGTCAGAGCTGTTGATGGTTCCCCAACCCTCCTCTCTGCCATGGGATGAAGGATTTGCTCCATGGGGAAAATTCTGCCTGTAGGGAAGCCTGCCAAATCCCTCAGTTTGTCTGGTTATGGGAACAACTTCTCTGAAATACACACATTTCATAGCAAGAGTTGAGATGGGCTGATCAACCAAAGGCAATATGGATTTTAAAATTCCCTGTGAAGAGTTTGGATGCAGCAGAAGAGGGGCTGAGGCAGGAAAAGGGACAGCACCTGACACCACCTCTGGTTAAATAGCAAATATCGCTCCTTCCTAAAGCCCAGCTTATCCCTTGGGCTGGAGGTAAAACTTTCCTAGCTGCTAATAAATTCTGTCAGTGCCTGTCCCTTGTCCTACATCAACCCTATTCCACCAATTTTTCCAGTGACCTCTCCCTGTTTTCACATTTTCTTGCTCCAAAGTGCAGTTGTCTGAGGGTTTAATCTCCAGAACAGCCTCCCAGGCCAGTCCTGTGTGCAAGTTTCCAGTAAAGATTGCTGTAACTCAGAGTTGAAATAGAGCATTTTGGCTGCTCTGGTGCTGTCTGCGTATAATGAGTTGATCGTATGCTTTTCTCCAATAAGTGACATTTTAGGGCTGAAATGGAATCATTTTTGGGGTCTCTCAAGCTTGGTTAGCCACTGACTTCTTTATTCAAAGTGAATGTAGTGCTACATAAATATTCCCTTGGAAGCATTAACATTTTACAGCTGAATTCTTCTCACATTTAAACCTCTGTTGTTTTAAATGATCACATTTGAGGTGTTGCTCTCATATCTCATGAGGCTTCATCAGAGAGACTTAAAATAAAATTGAGTGGAAAACTGTTCAATTAATAATTTGTCTCTTATTTTGACAATATAGTCCTAGAAGTAGCTTTACCATGGTAATATAGATTGCTGAGCTAACAAGTTGTAACTTTATATTTTTTCAAATTAAATTGTTCTCCTCATTTCTGTGTCTGACACTTAAGAATGACCCAGCCTGGGAAGGGCTGTAGAGTTTCAAACACAAGCCAAGAGCTGGAGAAAGGAACCAGATGGTAAAATGCAACATATACAAATAATTAATTTTCCACAGAGTTCTGTAATCTATAAAAGGAAAGGTAATAAATTAACTGGAAAACAAGACAATATTGCTGTAACCAAGAAAAGAGTGCAGCAAATTGGTTTTTTAGTTACTTTGAGGCCCTAAAAACCCATTAAGCAATCACAGATCATTCCTTAATTGGGTGCTCTGACACCACTTGTCCATATTTCAGTGGGATCAGCACTCCTGGGCCTTCAGCTGCCTCAGCTTCTGTAATCGAAGCTTTGCCCTTGGAAGAACTCAGGGGTTTCAGGCCCCTCTACAGCTGACTTTACAGTCCAGCCCTTCCCAGAAGTAGTCATGTAATCCCCAGGAATATAAAAGCCCAGGTGCAACAAATCATTAATGAGCTCTATACTCCTCCCCAGATGTGGCATTAAAAAAAACAAATAAATTAAACAACAGCTTAATCTGATAAAAATGAAACTTCATATTTCAGAATTGTAGTAATAATTTTTTTTCTTAATATCTTTTCTGTCACCAAACAACTCTTTTGCCTAATTGCTAAAAAATTATTTACACTTCAAACCTCTCCATAAATTCCAGTCTCAAGGATAACCAGGCTCTACAATCTGGCAGTGAAGTCAGGAAAAGCCACAAGCTTTTATTATGCCTTTGTAAGCAAACATACATATTGTGGGAAGTTACTGAGTTAACATAGGAGAATGAGGATGCACCTCCAGAAGGCAGAAATATTGGCAGGAATCTCTAAGGAAATGAAATTTTCTATTTCCCAACTGGTCCCATGTCAACTGCTGAGGGGGGGGAAATTCCAAATGTTGGCATCTTCTGGTTAAAAAAGCTGTTCTGTTCCCTCCTGAGTTGATGCATGTGTTGTAACCTATCCATAATCTCCAAAGGGAGATCCATTGGGATTTTCCTACTTTGAGTTCACCTGTGGAATGTGATGGGACCATCCCAGTGTGAGGATCTCTCATTAGCAGCTTTTCTTCATTAACCCCATGTGTGAACCCCCATTTTCTAGAACTGCTCTTTGCCACGTGGTGTTAATCAGGAGTTAACGGGGGATAACTCCCTGTGTAAACATCTCCTTAGAAATGGGATTCAGATGTGGGATCTCCTCCGTTGGTGATGGCCTGGTCGCTGATCTCATCCTGCGGCGCCGGCAGCGCCGTCTTTGTGAGCGGCATCTCTGTCTTGAAAAGAGAATCCATTTTGATCTGGGTTTTGATGTTGAAGGACTTCTGGAAGGACTCAGAGGTGAAGTAGTAGATGAAGGGGTCAAAGCAGCAGTTGAGGGTGGCGATGCACAACGTGATGGGATACATGGTCCTGGCAAACCTCTCCAGGGAGCAGTTGGCGATGGCCTGGGAGCGCACGAGTGCATACAGGAACAGGATGGAGTTGTAGGGGACAAAGCACACGACAAAGATGGCCACATGCACGATGATCATCTTCAGCACTTTCTCCTTGTTTGTCCCAATCTGGGACAGGGTAGCCGGCTTCCGTAAAGTCCGGAGAACCAGTGAGGAGCACGTGAGGTTGAGCAGCAGAGGGATGATGAATCCCACCACCTCAATAAATATGGTGATCTTGGACAGGTAGGTTTTCCAGATCCTTTTGGAGAACCCTTCGAAACAGGTTGTGCTGGTGTTGGACACGTTGGTCGTGGAGAACAGCGAGGCCGAAATTCCGCCGCTGAGGACCAGGATCCAAACGCCAGCGCAGACGATGGCCGAATTCCTCCTGGTGCGGATGGTGCGGGAGCGGAAGGGATACACGATGGCCAGGAAGCGATCCACGCTGATGCAGGTGAGGAACAACATGCTTCCATAGATATTGGTGAGGAAAGCCGTGCCAGAGATCTTGCACAGGGTGTCCCCGAAGGGCCAGTGCCTGTTGAAGTTGTAAAAAATCTTAAAGGGCAAAGTGAAGACAAAAAGCAAGTCCGAAACTGCCAGGTTGGTCATGAAAATGGCCGTCTCACTCCGCATCTTCATCCGGAAGAGGAAAACAAAGAGGGAGGCGCAGTTTGTGATCAAGCCAAGGATGAAGACCACGCTGTACACGGCTCCATACAGGTTGTACTTGAAGGAATCATCTGTCAGGCAGGTATGGTTGTTGCTGTGGTTTCCCATACCAAGTCTGGGATGGGCTTCCAAAGGCCTTCAAAGTCTACTTCAGTGACATCCATAAAATAAGGCAGGGAGCTTGTCCCTTCCCGAAGGAACACATTCCAGGGAGGTGGCTGGACTCTGTCCTACCGCATCTCGCTCATGGATCCTTTCATCCTAAAGGTGAGAGAGAGAACTGCCATCAGTCTTCAACCAGTCCCCCGAAGTGGCTGTGCAAGAGAAATTCCCAAATTAATGGATGTGCAAACAAGAGCAGGAATCAGTTTTTAAGCGAGTCTTTACAAATTCCACTGTTATTGGGGTTTTTCACATTTGAAGACAGAATTTACTGAATTTGGCCTTTTCTTTCCTTCTATCACTCCTTCATCCTCCTGTTTGAAGGACAGTGACTGCTCTGAGTGACCTGGTCTATGGAAAGCGTCCCTGTCCATGGCAGGGGTTGGAACAAGAGGGGCTTTAAGGTCCCTTCCAGCCCAAACCAGTTTGATGATAATTCCAGCTTGCCCCTTGGAAAGGTTTTTCTTTAAAATCTGAGATGGAATTGGCCCAGTATGTTTGGAAAGAAATTTAACGGAATGAAACATCTGAAATTTTCCACTAAAACTGTAACAAGAGGAGAAAAGTTGGAAGTTGTATTGTTTGCTTTAAATTGTGCATAAAGGGAAGTTCTATGGATTTTCAACCTCTGTTTGATGCAAAAGTATTAACAAACCCCAAATCTATCATGAAGAGCTGCTTTACCTTTTTTTCTAATTGAAAAGAGGAGCATCCTTTCACATGTTCTCCAAAGTGGAAAACCATTTTACCTCACAAATATTTATCACAAACACTCTCCAAAGCCATGTTTGGGGTTTTTTTCCCTGCTTAAAAATGTCTGCAAATATGATATTACTTCCAAAAGGATTTTTTTTTGCAAATGTAAAACTTTCCTAAGAAAAAATTATCTAAGCTGTACCAACAGATGCTTTTCATTGTTATTCTTTGTTGACATTTGGAATGTGAAATTTGGGAAGTCTCATGGACTACACTCTTGTCCCAACTCAATGAGCTTTCAAGACATGGAGTTGAAGTGAGCATGCTTTTACTTGGACACAGGTGCTTCCTGAACTCCCTGGATCATCTCTCCTGCCTATTTTAAGTATTTTTAATGCCTGTGAGTCCCAATTTTTAATCCCTTGGAAAGTCTCCTTGTTATAGCAAGGAGGGTTTGTGAGTTGGATCATGAGCTCAGCATTTCTTGGAAAAGTGGAGCAAAGTTGGGTCACAAAAGCAAAGACCTTTCCCTTATAAACTCCAGCCAAACAAATATGAACTAGTTTGGAATCTCCTTGTAATCTAAGAAATTTAGGAGTTACAACTAGCAGTAATTTGAAGACAAAACCCTTGTGAAGAGTGGGATCCTTTCCAGAGTGATCCCCTGACAGAGGAGTTTCAGCTCCAAACCTGTCACTGGGTTATGTTAAAGGTTGCAGTAGCAACATATGAACAAATAAAATGGGAAACAAAGCATGGATTCGAGACAGTTTGGGACGCAAACCATCATGTTTTCCTCCTGGGAGCTCTCGCATGCAAGCTGTCAGCCTTGCTGGTAAAATGGCAAGTGCTGGGAAAGCTGAGGTAGCCATGGCTATGCTGGGTGGAAGGCAGGTTCCTCACCTGGGAATGCCTGGAGAACCACAGGCTTCCCAAAAACTGGTGCTGTGATCCTGGGAGCAGGCAGCACCTCATCTTTGCACCTGGCTAAGTAGTAGGAAAGGAGGATGCCCAGATCTCCCTTCCGAGATGACCTCATCCTTTGGACATTCAAAAAGATGAAATGGAAATGGAGGTCACTCCTGTAGAGGTGTTTTTTCCTACTAAATTCATGATTAAATGATCTTTATTGGGAAACAAGCTAAAAATCCTATATCAAGTATTTAAATTTATGAGGACAGGAGTAAAATCTCAAATGTGGGATTGAAGTCACTTTCTTTGGATCTGTGGTGGAAGGAAAAAAAGGAAAGGTCTTGCCTGAAAGTCCAAATATCTTTAAACAAGAGCTAAATTGGATTGAAAAGCTCACATGAACTCCAGCAGGAATAGCTGAGCCTTGGTTTCACCTTCAGCCTAAAGCATCAAATCTTTGCCTCGGAGCTCCCTCCCAGTGCAGACATTTCCTGTTATCTGCATCAGGAGAGTTTGTGTTTTTGCTGGAATGTGACTCCTTGGGTGTGTGAACCCCAGGTATACCACACTCTCCTGGTCCAGGATTCACTCTGGGTCCTGCTGGGGACATCTCAGAGGGATTGGGTGACCCTTGAAACCTCACACAGCCTGGGAGCCTGATGGAAACCCCAATTTCCAACCTGGCCTGAATTGTGGCATTTCCTCAAGACCCCGGGTTGAAAGGTGCCTTTGGAACTCTTACCCTTGTTCCTGACCAAGTGCTCGTTGCCATCAACCTGACCCAGATACTCCTCACACACAAAAAAAAAGAGGATGCTCCATCACCTGACTCTTCTCCCTGCTCTGCTTTAGACAGCCCCAAAGTCAAATCCCATTTTTTCTAGTGTCTAATCCCTGGGAATTGCCTGCCAGCAATTGTCTAGTTAATTTATGGGCTTTAAAATACAGCCTGGCTTGTTTACCTATGGAATCCTGAGGTGTTTAAACAAGCTGACATATGGCTTTGAAACCCAGCCATGTGCTTTAAATTCTGTAGGACGAGTCCACAAATTGAGTTTTCCAAGTGTAAAATTCCCTTTCCTTCCATTCCACTATGGATTAAAGCAGTGGGATGGTCTTCGTGAACACCATGGTCACCTCTGCTGTTGCCTTGCTGGGAAAAAGTAAAGCAATATATTTTTAAAAATAAATACAAGATGACAAAATGGGATTTTTTTTATGTTTCAGGCAGGGTAAAGCTTTAAATACTGTATTTAAACTAGGGGCCAGTCAGGAGAAGAGGAATGTAACAGAATAAACCCCCTGTTTATTGTGATAAAATTCAGACTATTCTCTCTCCTAGCAGGGATCGTACCAGCAAACCCCCAGCAGCCATCCCTCAGAAAACCCTGTAATTTAGAGTGAGGTTCAGCAGAGCAGCTCCACACTTTGTTCTTTTATAACAGAAATATCCCATCCTCCATGGACTGAAAAGAGAGGAAAACTTGGTGTTACTTCCTATGGTGCCTGAGTATCCTGTTTACAATTCCTGTATTTCCTCCTCCCAGCACTACAAGATACCTCCAAACTGCCCAACTGCAACTCCATCCAGAGCCACTGTTTGTTAGAACAGGAATTACTGCAGGGAAAAAAATTAAAATTTTGTTAAAAACAGCCCCTGTCATTCCATTATCCCATTCTTCCTGCATCACACTGATCCCATTCTTCACATGTGCTGCAAACTGAGGTCAGGAAAAGCAGCGTGAAGTTTTGGGCTGGCATTTTTGGCATCATCACATTTTCTTTTAGTCATGTGAGATGTCAGATGAGTGCAACTTTATCACTCTGGACATGAAGGACACCCTGTGTGTTCATTTAAACAACTGAGCTCTGGGTTTAAGAGGTCTGGCACAGATAGGAAAAACTGAAGGATCTTTGCTGGATCATCATGGTGTGTACTCAGGTTATCTCTTAAATCCTGAGAAACAAAGGTTTGTAGGTAGAGAAGCCAAAACTTGCAGGACAGTGGGGTTTGGGCAGATTTTTGCAGAGATGATAACTCTGTGTAAATCTGTAGGACTTGGGGTTTTCCAGGTTGGTGACTATAGATAAAACAAGATGAAACTACAATTGTTTGAATAGATAAAATCAAAACTACTATATATTAAAAAAATAAAAAATAAAAAAATCCCACAACTCTTTCTGCCTGAAAAATTAAACAGCTCAGTTCCTGCAATGGAATTTCCACTTAGTTCTTCTTTCTTTTTATAACAGATTTGGTTTTGGTCACGGAGAACTCTGAGAGTGTTAACTGGCAGCAGCTTTAAGGACCAGCCTCCAGTTTGGGGTGAGCCAATGGCTGATTTTTCCCTGTTGGAGGCTGCCAGGGCAGGAGCTGGTGCTGCACAGCCGTGCTGCCTCTGTTTTCCCAGTGCCAGCGGAGTGGGTTTATGGAAAGCTGGACCAGCTGGAGTAGGTAATGCTGGATCTGGCTTCTCCAGAGAAAGGTATAGGGATTGGAAATAGCTTGAGTTTTGGGTTTGGCGCAACTCGCTGAGTATCTGTGAGTGCTCCATCCTCCCCGGAGCTCCTCGCAGATTCCAGGAACCTTCGCCTGCTTTCTTCCCCGGTGCGGTAGGAGCAAGGAAAGGCTGGGATTAGAGGGTGGAAAGCGGAGCAGCTGCCTGTAAACAAAGCTCCATTGACGATCCGAAGGGTTGGGAAGGAGAAACGCTTTAATCTCTTTCATTTCCTAATCCTAAGTGACGTATTGGAGAACAGTAGGAAAGGAGCAGACAGAAGTGGGACTTTGAAGTCCATGGAGGTTTGTAGAGCTTCAAAGGGTCATTCTTGCCCAGTTTATCGGAGTGAATGCCCGGCGGGTATGCCGGGGAAAGGGGATATTTGCAGGTGATTAGCCTAAAAAACAGGGCAGGAAGGCTCTTATTCATGGCTTTGACACTTATTGTGCTCACTGGCACCGGACCTGACACCCCCCAGCCCTTGCTGCGTACCTGTGGGGAGGTGGGGCTGGGAATTATTCGCTTCAGTCAGGTTTCAGCAGCTGCTTTCTAATCCTCTGTGAGAGAAAAACCCCAAACATGGGGCAGCTTGAGGAGACGTCGCCTCTCACTCAGCCAGGAGTGAGCCCGGGGATGCGCTGGGATGAGCTGGGAGCCACCGGCCGCTCATGTCCCCTGGTCTGAGCTGGCTTTGGCTCTTGGGAACCCTCACACCCCCTCCAGGCTCAACAGCTCCTTTCTGTTGTGCAGAACTGCAGCAGGACCCCAACTGAATTCTCCAGGATGGAGCAGGAAAGGAAACCTGAGCCTCTCAGCCCGAACCCTAAAGGAGCTCTCTTTTTTCCTTCTCTTGTAATTTTTTTGCTTTGTTTTTAATTGCTCAGCACCGCCGTTGTCTCCTCACTGTCCTCTGAGACTTACAAAGCATTTCCTGCTCGTGGTGCCTTCTCTGGGCTGTATCTGTTTTGGATTGAGCTAATTAAAATGTTTCCTTCAGAAGAGAATCGCGAACTGCCTTACCCCATATTCAGCCACTGATCCTCAGGGCATGACTCTCCTTTTGTTTGCACTGAGAATGTCTCTCTCCATTTACATCACCCTTTAACCCTTGGCGTGCTCTGCCTTTCCCTATCCCCTGCAGCCTCCAGAGGGGCTGGGCCGCAGCCAGGAAACGATGGAATTCACCCCAAACTTCTGGGCGAAGTTTGCATTATTTAACACTTGTAAGAGCGGCCTTTTGCTCGGCTTTTGGTGCTGGAAGAGTGAGGGAATGCTGCTTGTTTGGAGCCCCAGGTCTCGCACTGAGAGGGGATTGCTGGATAATGGCAGTGCTGGATTCAATAGAGAAGATTTAGATGCAAAGAAAAGCTGATGAAGTGCTGAAAAGCAAAGTAATCCTGCCTGACCAGGTTGTTTTCACCCAGGAACAATGTTTGTGGTAGAGGTTTCTGTGTCCTTGATGTAGCTCCGGTTCATTACAAAGTGTGGTTAAGAAAAAAACAAACAAACAAAAAACACCCATAAAAACATAAGAGACTCCTGTATCCCTGAGCCACTTGAGACTCCAACAACAGGCCTGGGTTTATTTGCTCACAGTTCCAAAAGGTTCCCAGTCAGCAGCCTGCCCAACAAGCTGCCTTTCTTCGCTTTGCCTGACACAATTTCCAGTGGTTCCTTGGCCATTCCTTGGCTTTTTGGCTCCTTGTGGCCTTCCCTCAGCTCCTCTGAGCCACATGGAGTCCTCCTGTTGCCCCATCCTCATCCTGTTGGGATGGATTCTCTGCACTCCCTTTGCTGAAATGGGAGAGATGAACTTTCTTCTCTGATTATTGAGAAATTATGGACTTTTTTTTTCCACGAAGGTGCCAGCACAGCACCACAAAAATCAATTTCACCTTGGCAGGGTGGCCTGGCTGGAAGGGCTGTCTGAATTCCTGTGGGTGCAGGACCAGTCCTTCCATGGTGCTGGACACAATCCCTGTTTAGGACCTTGAAGGATCTGTGCCCTGCATTTATGTACAGCAGGCCGGGTGATCTGATAGGGCTTTATTCTCTTAAATGGTTTTATCCTGAGGGGAAAAGGGGAAAATTTGAGGATTGTAGAATCCCAGGATGGTTTGGGTTGGAAGGGAACTTAAAGCTTATCCTGTTCCATCCCTATCAGGAGCAGAGACATCTTCCACCTCCAAGCCTTGTCCAGCCTGGCTTTTTCTGTAAACTGTTAAAATAACTAAAATATGACTCCACAATGCAGAAATATCCGATCTCAGCTAGCCAACAATGCTTTTGCAGTGAAGCTTCTCAGAAATCAGATTTCTAATGATGAGATGAGGGCAAGGCAATGACATTTTGGCATCATGCAAGGGCTGGATGCTGCTTTTCCTGCTAAATATGGTTATATCCATCTATAAAACACATGCTGGGGAGGAAGAGGGTGAGTTGTCTGCAGGTTCCAGAAAGGAAAATGGGAATATTATTAGGGGAAAAGAAGAGGTCTGTTGTGGCTGTGTATTTCCAGCATCACAGGGTCTCAGAGTGATGAGCTCATGTTTTGAGCAGAGGAAGGATCTGCTCTGCTGCCAGAACACACCTTTGTCTCAGGGCTCAGGGACTGATGAATGTCCCTTAATTTCACTTGCCAAGATAAAAAGAACTTCCTTTTTCTACCAACCAAACCCATTACAAATCAAATTTTCCTGCAGCCAGGGTCATCTCAGGCTGGTCTGGCTCTGGAGCAGAGTGGATCTTTACCCCTTTTATGGGGCTGAACTGGGAGCTGGTGCAGGAGGAAACCTTGCAGAGCCACTGTCTGCTCTGGGAATAAAGAGCTCCTCTTTTCAGGGAGAGAATTTCCCTTCTGTGGAAAGTGGTGGCTCCCCTATCCTGGGACTAAATCGGGTCCTTATTTAGGGAGGAGGAGCAACGTGTGGAGGAGCAGAGTGAGGCTCTGCACGAACGCTTGACCTGGAAAGACCTGCTGAGGGTGGCTGAGTGCTCCAGGGGCCATCCCCACCCAGCCCAGCCTGCGGGGATGGCTCCCTGTGGGCTCCTTTGGGATCTTGGAGCACCAGCAGGCTCTGAATGCCACTCCAGCCACACAGCCCTGACCAGGGGCTCAGGCATTGGGAAATAGAGCCCAAACCCCACATGTGCCGTAAGCTGGGTGAGGGGCAGCTGGCATGGATGGATCATGGTCATGACATCCACCCAGATGGCTCCTGATCCCACAGTGACATAATCCCAAATTGCCTTGCCACATCCCCTTCAACAGTGCACCCTGTCCCCAGGATCTGGCCCAAGCTCTGGATAAAACTGCTTTAATTCCTACTCTTGTGCTGCAGCCATGAGGTCACCGCTGGAGGACTGATCCATCTTCCAGCTGGGAGAGCACCTCTGCCTTCCCAGGGAATGTTTCCATCCTTGCTCCTCAGCAAGCCCAGGCACAGCTTTGCAAAAGCCTCATTTCAATGCCATAAACAAAGGTGAGTGGGGAACTGGGGCATTTGTTGTGTTTGTCTGTACAGAGCTGAGCTCCTGACCCTGGAATTTGGAAGACATCGATTTTTATCAGTTGAGGATTCTCATATTTAGCCTCAAAGGATTCCAATGAAATGTTTGTTCAGCCCCATCTCCCACCCCCTTCCTCCCTCCTATGTGGTGTTTCAGGACTTTCTTTTAAAGTGCAGAGGCTTTGAATGCCCCAAAGTACCAGGGTTTCCTGCCTGTTTTGTTTTTAGGGAATGCTCTTAAGGGCAAGAAGATGGAAAAGTACTACAAGGGAGGAATGTCCTTATCACCGAGCTGTGAACTTTGCACTTCCCATCCTCTGGATTTGACTGTTCTGTTGCTATAGGGCAGCAGCAATACAAAAACCACACACCATTGTCTCCTCTCAAACAATGATTTGGGAATGTCATTAAAACCTCCAAAGTTTTCCTGCAAATTTGTATGCCATGTGCTTATATTGTGTTAAATCCTTTCTCTTCCAAACAGCCAAATCTTTAAATTATGTTGTTCATCATTCGTTTTACTTCAGACCCCCATTTTTAGAGCTCTTTAAATTTTTCTCATTGAATTTTGCAGTTTTAAACGAGTAGATTCTTGCCATGAATGGAAGCCCAAGTGATAAAACAAAATTTAAGGTTTTCAGTATAATAACTTAATTCCCATTTTTTGGTGTAATTTGTGCGAATCGGCCCTCCATTAAATGAAGGTGAATGCCATATTTATATCCAACCCCTTTTAAGCCCCAAGTGTCTTTATGACAACGGCTTCAAGTACAAAAGAAAGCTGTAACCAAGGAATCTTTTCCACAAACACACAACAAGCAACAGAACAGGAAAGTCCTAAACTTGTCACCTGCACTGCCACAACGGCAATCTCGATGGGAATGGAGAATTACAGTGGGAGTTAGAACCGTTTCCATGCAATCTGAAGGAGTGGCTCACACAGGAATTACTTTCCCAAAACTTGGAGCTCATCTTCCTCCCTTTAAGCAACCCCAGCCATGGCAGGGCTGGAGTAGGAGGAAGGGGAGTTGCCAGCGCAGGGAAAACACTGCTGATCTCCAGTGAAACCCGGCTGGATTCATCCCCCACATCCATCCGAACCTTCAGCCTCCAGAACCCCCACCCGGAGCTGCCATGAAATCCGGCCGCTTCTCCTGCCTCGGGAAGGGGGAGACTTACCGGGAGCGCCACCATTCCCACTGCTCGGTGCTTCCACGGGATCCCTCCCTGACAGCCCTCAGCGATCCTTTGTGCCCCTGGGACACGAACCGCGTTATTCCCACGCGGAAAACCCCACTTTGTCCAAGTTCAGCCGCTCATCCTCAAACTCCGCGCTGGGTGGCAGCTGCCCGGCCTTTGTTCCGAGCGGGATCGGGGCTGCCGAGCTCTGCTGCCATCGTGTCTTGGGAAAACGGGACGCAAGAATGGGCCCAATGTCTGGGCAGGGGCTGTGGGCAGGGGGAACTCCTGGGGGTCTCCATAGGAAACGCTTTCCATTGGGCGGGGATATGTTATTAGCGCCGGAGCCCGCCCCGCCCCGGGTCTCCGCTGGGTCCCTCTCGCGGGGCTCTATCCATGGATTCCCTTCCAGAGCCTCTCCCAGCTCGGAATTAGCAGCTTAAGGACAGCCCGACAATGAGCAGCGCGGATTTCCTGAGCAATTAGCCGGGGGACCCAGCCTGGGAGAGCGTGCCCGATGGGAACGAGCAGGGAAAAACTCCTCAAAGCTCGGATTTTCCTTCCCGCGGCTGTAATTGCTTTGCTTTCCAATTAAAAAAAGTGAGGAGCAGAGGGGGAGCTGAGAATCGGGAAAGGGCTGGGTAAGATTAGGAAGCTGCAAAGTTGGCCGTGAAAATAAAATATCAAATATATCCCTAGGCAGATCTAGAAAGGCGCTGTTTGTTAGGCCGGGGATTGTTGTTTTGTTTTAAATCTTCTCAGAGGAGCTGACTGGAACAGTCAGAGCTCTTGCCCTGAAAGCGCTGGATTCCTGCTGGAAAGCCGGTCAGCTTTCCTTTTCCAGGGCCGTAATTACAAATACTTAAGAAAGCGTGGCTGCATCTGCCTGGGAGCTGCCCCCGAGAGCAGCGCGGTGAATCTGCCCTCTGCCAAAAAACTGCTTCTTTTCCCCTCTTACCTTCGATATCAGCCCTTCAGGTGGGGACGAGGCTCTTCTGGCAGCAGCAGCAAGGCGGCGGGCGGTTCATTTTATTCCCTTTTCAGCACTCTCTGCTTCCATAGGGCTGAAATGCCGGGGCTGCTGCTAAAGCCCAGCCTCCTCCCTAACGCGTCTCGCTCGCATTGTGTTTGTCTCTCCTCTTCCTCCGCTCTCCTTGGCTCTTCCCACAGGCAACCAAGGCCAGTAAACAACTCATTGTGAAGCTGGGATGGATGTAATTCCTTGGGCTGATGGCCACCGTGGCTGAGTCGCCTCTGCAGCGCACCCGGCTGCTGCCACAGGCTTTTTATCCCCTCCATGCAAATAACTTCCTGAATATCTCATGTAACAGCCCAGCAGCTCCAGGCTGCTCAGCCTCAAGCCTCTGCGAGCTCTCGGTTCAACGAAACACAAAAAACAGGAGCGTGGATTCGGAGTGAGAGCGGTGGCGGTGCAGATGTTTCCTGCCCCCGATGGGCGAAGGTCCATTTTATTTGTTTGGTAAAAACAGAGGCAGAAAATGTGGGGGAATGGTGGCGACGTGGCCAAAAGCATCGCTGCCACTGAGCGCGGGGCTGGCAGGAGGCTCAGGATGGAAAACCCGCCAGTATCACCAGTAAATTCATACGGAAACCCAGTTTCGTAGCTTGTGGGCATTTTCAGGCGGCTGCATGGAAATGCTGATCCCTGGGGAGATGCGGCTGCTTTGAGCCCCCATTCTCATGCGAGGGTGAGAGCTCTCAGTGGGAACGCATTGACAAACACCGCGGCATTCGAAAGATTTTTTTTAAGGGAAATAGGAATGTCGAGATCTGGGTGTTCTGACACAGATTAGGATGAGCTCACTGAAACCTTTTCGAAGATTAACACATTAAATCTGAGCTTCAAAACTGCCCGGGCTGGGCAGACCCATTAGAGAGGAGGCTGATGGTCCTTAAAGATTAAATACAGAATAAATCTTAACCCAAAACTTCCGTGCCTCTTACAGAATCTAGACAGAACGTGGTGATGGTGCCAGCTTTGCTGCTTGCTGCTGGAACGGACCCAGGCAGCTGTGCCTGGCTGGGATGTTTGCTTTCTCTACGGAGTTATTGGTTTAATTAAACCCTCTTGACAAAAGTCTTCAGCTGTTGGGAACATCAAGGGCTGGGAGAACAACTCCTTAAAATGTTACAGGGGATTGGGAATGGGATTTATGCTCTTTGTGGAGTTCATCCTTCTAAACCACCGTAGTGATTCCAGCTTTGTGTCTGTCCGTGGTTGCCATTAAATCCAGAGGTTGCAGTGAGCAGGTTATTCAGTAACCACTTGGTTTAGGATTTTTCTTTTATAAGGAGCATTTTTTCTGCTACAGCCAAAACTAGAAGCTAGAAAACTACAATCTGTAGGTCAAGCCATAATGTTGTTCTCTAACCTGTAGAGATCACACCAAAAAACCTAAAATTCCAACATTTTCCCTATGGAACATAAAATTTTTGGTATTGATGAGAAAGAAAACATCTCCAGAACAATATATTCCTGCTGCCCTCCAAGGCACTCAAAGGAATACGTGGGTGTCTTTATCCTTCTCCCCCTAAATAGGCCAAATATTGTGCTATCAACCCACTCTGTGTATTTTTTTTAAAATAAATAAAGTACAAATATTTCCAACATAGTGCCCTTAAGAGAGGTTTATTTGCCAAACATGAAGAAAGGAGGAGGCTGCCTCTCCTCTTGGTTCCAGTTACAGAAAAGTGTTTGCTTTAAAACAGAAAAACAAGGAACAGACTCCTGGGCTCTTCATCTTTGCACAACCCATTTGGTGTCCCCACCCTGATCCCATGGTGTTCATCCTAGACTAGGGACAGGGTGGGATTTAGTGAACTCTCCTTTTTAAAACATTGGCAGGACATCAATAATCTGGAGTTATTTTGGAAAACAAGGGAAACTGGGCTGTTATCTTATTGGAAAGCATGGCTGCTGAGAAGGCACAAAGTTTTGAAGCACAAGTTTTACCCCCTCTTTGCAGAATTTGCTGCCTGTGCACAGAAACCCCATGGAAATGACACTTCTAGGCTATCTCTAGTTTTGTCAGTGCTAGAGTGGCTTTGGGACTGGGATGTGTAATTCCCATTGATTTCAGCCAGACAGGAACACCTGAATTTATGGGATAATTTTGCCTGGAAAATGAGCATATTGCATTTCCCGGTGATTAACACTTAATTATTCTCCTGTCAAACCTGCTGAGTATTTTCAGTCAATTGAGTCTTTCTTGTGCCAATTTTCCTACTTCAGGGCACTTAGGAATCCTCCAAGGAGCCAAGGAGCAGAACCCAAATCCAGCTGGCATTTGAAGGCCACCAGAATATATATGATCAAGGCATTAACTTTGTTCCTTTATTGCTCCTTTCCTTACTGTTCCTTCCTGCACCAGCAGAACTCATTTGTCATTTGGACTTTAAATATTGCATGGCGTTGCTTCCATGGAGCCTTCCATCCATAGAATTCAGTGAAGAGGCTGCTGTGGCACAAATGGAGCATCCAGGGGTGGCTTGATGGCATCTAAGTGGTTTAAGAACCATGCCTGGGGAAAGAAGGTTTAGGATTAGGGTTAGGGTCACCCCCAAAACGTCAACTTTGTGCCTCAAGGTGTTGTATTTGGAATTTTTGCCTGTCTGCAATGCATTCATGATGTCCCGTCCTGTTCTCTCATTCTGTGGCACTGCTTTTAAAGGTCTCACACTTTTAAAGCATCAGCTTCAGGACCACAGATCCTGTGGAATAGTATGTAGTGTTTGAGTGACCCCAGAGAATCATTATTGGTGTGATTAAACCAACAAGGTTTATTGTGTTTGAACTGGGTGTTTCATTGAGGGTTTTTCTAGGAACACTAAAGGAAAAAATAGAAGAGAAAAGCATTATTTTACAGAAACTATGGTTGGTGCTGGAAAAGATTTTAAAGGAAAACTCCTGAACAGAAGCATGTTGGACAGGGCTTGGAGCAAGCTGGGATAATGGAAGGTGTCCCTGCCCATGGCAAGGAGTGGAACTGGGTGAGCTTTAAGTTTTCTTCAGCCCAAACCACTCCATGATTCCGTGATTCTCTAACCTTTCAAGAGCTCATTAATGCTGCAGAATTCCTAATGTTCCATGGTTTGTCAGGGCTTCCATTTGAAACCTTTTTTGAAAAGTTTTGTAACACAGCAACCAAAAATCCCTTTGGAATCAAGTGGAAGTGCACAGCATCATTTTTTCAGTTTTTGTTTGTTTGTTTTTTTTAATAAGCATTTTGAAGAATTTTTAAGTAATTTTAAGTGCTGTAAAGAGATGGCAAAGGACGAAAACAAAAGGCAAGTGCTCATTTGAAGTCGTCCCCTTGCAATTTTAAAGAGGCCTCATTTAAAAGTCTTGGTTTGTTTATTTATCAGCACTTAACGTTCCATTACTTTCCTATCCAAGAGAACTTTTTGCCAATAGATGCCAGGATATTTCTTCTCCAAATGTTCAGGCCTTTCTGTATTTAATGCACTCAAGAAAAGGCAGGACTGTGAGCTGCTGAAATTGGGAAAAAGGTAAAATAAAATTTTGTGCTGTTTGCTAGGCCAAGCAAATCCAAACCTCTGCTGGTACCAAGGCCTGGACTTGAATATCCCTCCAAACCTCACATTTTGTCCTCAACCTTTGTTTTTATTTTATCCCAAATAAGCCAGGAGAGTCATCTCTCCAGACAGAGTCCTCTCCCAGTCTCCACCACTCCTCGCTCCTTTGTTTTTCATGTCCCACAGGAATTTAATCCGTCTCTTCCAAGGTTGTCCAAGTAGTTTCAGAGCCTTTAATTTCTCTTGTTGATGGAAAAGGGATTAATTTTGCAGATTTCCCACTCATTCCTCATATTTCCCAGAACATGAAGCAATTTCCAAGCATGACCACATCAAGCCCATGGTTTCTCCCTGCAGAAATTGCATCCAGGAAAGAAATTCCTAGTTATCCTCTTATCCAGAATGAGTTCAGAAACTCACCATGTCTGTATTTGTCTGTGGGATCTGGGTTTGTTGGCTCCTTTTCCCCAGTTCAAAGGGACAGATCCCCAGTTCTGCTGGGACAGATCCCGCTGGGAACGGACACTGTTGTTTTGACAGGAGGATCCATCTACTCTGAAATCTTATCCCTGGAAAAGGGAGCAGGTATTTTCCAGCAAAGCCCACCTGCTGCAGCTGGGCAGGGCCTGATTCCCAACCTGTGACACTGCTCCTGCCTGACCCAGTGCCCCAAAGGAACACTGAAGCTCTTCATTTCTTCTTCCCATCCTGCAGAGTGGAGTTTTAATGAAAATTCTGAGAAGCAGAATTGGTTTATTGGGTTTTTTTCTGAATCCTGGTGACTGCTCCTATTCCAGACATAATGGAGGCTGGTTTTTAGGCAGAGATAGTGGATTGGAAGGTGATGCTGCCCATGGCAGAGGGGTTGGAACTGGGTGATCCTAAGGGTCTCTCTCAACCCAAGCTGTCAGTTCCAGCAGGAGGTCCCACATCCACATTTCATCCCTCAGAGCTTTCCTGGGCTGAGGCTGTGGGATGGCTGTAACTGGAAGATGACATCAGCAAGCCCTGGTGTTTTCATGGAAGAAAATGCATTTCACCAAAAAAGTTGGGAAAGGTAGAGAGCCAGACTGATGGGAAGAGCCACCACAGGGCAGAAGTGAAGGGAAAAGACACCAAGAGAGGACATGCCTAGGGCTGGCTGCTATTCCTAGGCAGGAACATGGAGGGAGGTTAAATTTCAACAAAGCCAAGGACATGAGAAACCAGGGAATTTATTCTGTGTTCTGACAGCAAAACCTCCCAGTTTAAAAGGGCTGGGAGCACCCCAAACAATCAAGGGTGCAGCCAGGCAGGAGCACAATTCTGCTGGGCATGAATAGAAGGAAGAAGCAGCTGAATATCAGGAAATGTTTGGAACAATGCAGAGATTGGGCTTTGCTGGAGGCTCCCAAGGGAAGTGGTAAAAGCCACAAGGGCTGAATAATGGAAAACCAGACAAAACCATGGTGTGCATGTCATGGAGAGAAATCCTTCCGCACAGACCTGGGGAATTCTCAGTCCTTAGGGAAGACAGCATTACTGTTGTGTTAATAATGTCTTTGAGTGACAGGGTTTGAGTCACAGATCAAAGATTCCTTGCAAAGGAGGGAGATGGGGAGGCCCTGGCACTGACTTCTCAGAGAAGCTGTGGCTGCCCCTGAATCCCTGGAAGTGTCCAGGGCCAGGTTGGAGCAACCTGGGACAGTAGAAGATGTCCCTGCTGATGGCAAGGGGTGGGACTGGATGAGCTTTAAGGTCCTTTCCACCCACACCAGTCTGGGATTCTGTCTCTTAACCCCAAAATGATTGCAGTTGGGAGCCCAGGGCTCACAGGGAGCTCTGTGATTGTGTCCAGCCGGGGTCAAACGCCCAAATTGTGCCTCACTTGTAGGGCTTGTATTAACAAAGCTCATTAGCAGAGCTAATCTTGCCCAGCCTGAGCTTTGCAGGTGCACAAACTCCCAGTGTTCTGCAAATCCAAACAGTTTTATTGGTGGTATGCCCCCACTGCTTCACTCCCGTTCTTCCTAGTTGTTGCTAGGACTTTGGCCTCCCCTCAGCCTCATTAATTGCAATTAAGCTTTTGGGAAAACAGTCAAGGCTGTCTACTCTGGATTTGCTCCATATCCTTGTATGATGCAGATAACCATTTCCTTGGGAATGGCCCCAAAAGCCTCCAAAATGCCCATCAGGGAGCCCTCACACCCCCCAACCCTGCTACATCAGGACCTGACCTTCTTCCTACTGACCCTCCCTTCTCCAGTAATAAACACTTGGCATCCACTGGAATTCCAGCCTGAACTTCAGATTCATCCCAAAGCTTGTAGTTCATGACCCTAAAATTCCTGCCCAGGCTGACTGGCGTCCCATAGGATCTCCTGACAGGACATGGGCATTTCTTCAGGACCACCAGGTTGGAAATAGAGCAGCAAGCAAAGAAATGCAGGAGATAAACCAAATAAAAGCTGCTTTGCTAAAAGCATTTTGACTCCTGAGGGAAGAAGAGCTTCATCATGCAAGGGAAAGGTCTCCCTGTCCAGGAGCTCCCTGGATAAGGATGGAATTCCTTGTATAACCTTTCTCTTTTATTACTAGAACTTTGTTTTAAAGAGGAAAGCAATCCCAACAGGCCAATGCCTCTATTTTTTTTTTCGTTTTGCATTTCCTCCGTTGACTCCTGATGTCCTTCCAAGCCTGGGGAAGGCTTGGCTGCCCCATCACACCCCTGTAGCAATGGGGAGCAGACACATGGACCTCCTTGATGCTTCAAAGAAGATCATTTTTTGCAACAAACCCAGCCTTTTTATATTCTAAACTTAGCCAAACTTGAACAAACTTAACCAAACTTAACCAAACCTAACTGAAATGAGGGCTCACTGGCTGCCAGAAACCACGGGGTCATTGTTCACGTGTCCCTTTATCCAGTCAGCTCCCAGTTCATGTGGTGTCCATGCCTCTCCTATGGACACCTTAGGAGTTTGGGTTTTACATTTCTCATGTATTTGTAACCCTGTAGTTCTTTCGTGCATAACTCTAAGCTTCACACGGAGTGTGAGCTGATGTTCTCCCATTTTGGTCAGACACAACAACCCTAATTTCTCTCCAGGCCTGGGAATCAAGGAGACCTCACTGCCTCAGACCCTGAGAAATGTAAAACAAAAGTCAGTTGTGGGGGGAGAAAACTTGGGGTAAATTACTTCATTACCTGAATCTGTAATTGGAAAATTAATCCCCAGTATACAAATGGACCAAACTTATAAAAATGTGAAAACCCGTGACCCACTGTCCATTTTGGGTGTAGTCCCTGGGCATCCCAGGGACATGTAGTCCCTTGTCTGCCTGAAATGTACCTGAAGGGCCTTCAGTAAATAGAACTGCTTTTTATTCCCTTAATTTTGTCTGGCCTTTGTTTTTAGGTAGCCCCAAAAACGCATTAGCCCAACCAATAACAGCTTCATGCACAAGGCGACCATCACCCGACCCTCCAGCCCGCAGCTGAATCCTTCCCAGAGTGCTTTCCAGTGTGCAAAAGTGAAAAAGAACCTTATTCCTATTTCCCACACATCCCCACTCTGGGGAACAGCTCTCCATGAAACGTGAGACCCTCACTCATAATTCATGGGTTTCCCATTTTATCACTGCTAAGTGACCAGGGAAGGACAACTGCACCTCCTGTGACTTGGAGACAACCCAGGATTTTCTCCTGGGTTCCTGTCTTCCCTTCTTTGCTGTCTAGCTTTTCCTCTGGGAAGGGATTTATGTAAAGCAAGGAATTTACTCAACATTTAATAGTGGTTATATCGACTGAAGTGAATAGACTGAAGCAAATCAACCCCTCCAGTTTTACAGGGCCTGATTGAAGCCTTTCCTGCTGGTTTCTTGTTTCTGGCAATGCAATTTCACAAATTATTAATCATGCTGGACTCCCCCAAGCCAAACTGGCTGCGGAAAGGGAGATAATAGGATGCTTTTCTTGTTTATAGCAGCACCTGCAGCCCAACTTTCATGGGACCTGCTGCCTGGATTGTGTCCTCTGGGCTTGAGGATGCTTTCATCCCTCCCCTTCCCATCCCTGCCTTGTCACAGCCACAGATCTGCTGAACAAGAAGAAATCTAGGAGGATTGTCCCCATTTTCAACTGTACAGTGACACAGCCATGGCCAAGGGTTTGCTGAGGCTTTGATGGAGCTATGCTGGATCTTTTGGATAGGGCTTGGATTAACCTCAAGCAGCCAAAAAGCCAACTGGCCCAATTCCAGACTTCTCTACCCTGGGCCTGCCTGTCCTGGAGAGGGTTGGGAAGGTCAGGGAAGTGCCTGGTGGGCTCCAAGAGGCCATGGTTGGACCCCAGTTGGACTGAAGGTGGGTTTGGAGCAGGATGGGATGTGGAGGCTGCCAGGATGTGCTGACCCTGGTCAGTGCTTGTGCTGAGGGCAGAGCTGAAGGCAGATCCCAGCCCAGGAGCTCCCAAGGAGCTGCAGATGGATTTTCCTTGCAGGGCTGGAATATAATGAGTTCCCAGTCAAGGCAGCACCTTCCAGCAGCTCTCACTCCATGCCTGAGGGGATCCGACTCTGGCTGCACTGGGATCCAGGACAGGAAGCAGAAACCAGCACGCCCAAAGGGAAGCACCAGAGGAATTCAGGGAGACAGAAAAAAACAGCCTAGGATTTGTCCCGATCCTTGGGGTTGTCACCCCATCTGCTGCAAAAGGACTATGAGAGGCCTTTGTCCCAGCACTTCGTCCCCTGGGAGAGGTGCAGGGAAGTGGGACCGGTGCTTGAGGAATCCCAGAGGGCTGGGCCAGCTCCAGCTCCAGCTCCAACCTGTGCAGGACAGCTTTCCACAGTGGCACAGCGAGGTTTTCCCTTGGGAGCTGTGGCTGCGGCTGCACTCATCTGAAGCTCACAATTCATATTCCCATGAGAACTCAAGGTGACTTTTTGGCCATTCCGAGCAGATTCTATATTTATCCCAACCCTGACACATCTTTAAATAGCACAGATACATGGCAGATCCCTGGTCAGGGAGTTCACCACTATCAGTTTCCCTGAGCACGGTTCCTGGGAGCACTTTTTAAAGGAGCAGATCCTCCCTAAACACTGTTTTGATCTCACATTTTTCTGACCAGCAGGAGTTGCCAGGGCCTCTCCCTTCTCTGTCAAGTCATTGTTACACCTCTTCTGCAAACACTATTTCCCCTCTTTCTGTTCTCTGTAGCTTTCCCAAAACATCCTTTCTACCATTTTCCAAAATCCTACTGAACCTCTCACAAATTCACAGAATCACTGAGGTTGGAAGTGCCCTCCAAGACCATCGAATCCAACCTGTGCCTGATCCCCACTTGTCAGCAGCCCAGAACACTGAGTGCCACCTCCAGGAGTTCTTTGAGCACCTCCAGGGATGGGGAGTCCAACACCTCCCTGGGCAGCCCCTTCCTATGCTTCATAACCCTTTCCATGGAGAAATTCCTGCTGATGTCCAAACTGCACCTTCCCTGGCACAGCTTGAGGCTCTTCTCTCTCCTCCTGTCCCTGTTCCCTGCAAGCAGAGCCTGACTCCCCCTGGCTGCCCCTCCTGCAGGCAGTTGTGCAGAGTCACAAGGTCCCCCCTGAGCCTCCTTTTCTCCAGCCTTGTCTTTGTCCAGCACTGGACTTAAACTTCCCCCTGGTTCCAAGGGAACACATGGTTTTGCTTAGCTCTGCCGAAGGAATTCCGAGCCGAAAGTCATGGATGTGGCTCTGCCAAGGTAAAGCAACCTCCGCTGTGAACTTGGACAATCAAAGCTTGGCCTTGTTTGTTTTCCTATGTATAGATTTACCAGCTGCTGCTCTCTGACATTTCCTGATGTTTTCTTTTTCCTAATCCAGACGTCATCGCCATGTCTGTCATCCCACGTGGAAGAGGCAGCCAGGTATCCCATGAGGCTTTCCCCCCACCCAGAGCAGGATCCAGCACAGAATCCCAGTTTACTGTTTGGACCAAATTTACTGTGGGGGAAACAAGTACAAGCAACATTTTACACACTCAGTCCCCCAGAAAAAGACTTGCAGAAATCTTAATAGATGCTGTGGAAAATGCCTGAGGATCTTCCCTGAAAGAACTGCTGGCTATTTTATATTAGCTTTTTTGAAATGTTTGTTCCAGGACATTTATTTCCTTGGAGATTTCTGTGTTGGATTAGCAAAAAGAAAGGGAAATTGACTGTAAAAGTATTTTCTCTTGTGAGACACCTAAATATTCCTTGGGATTCACTTTGTTCTATTCTGAGGAAAAGCTTCACACAAGGAACACATCCTGGAGCTGTCACAAACAGAGCTTGAACCTTGTCATTGGCAGATGGACATTTGTGTTCCCGAAGTTTGAGATAACTCCTAAAGGTTCCCTGGCTTGCTGTGTGTTCCTTGTCCCCACCAGGGGATGATGTAATTTTATCCACACTGACATCCATGGATTAGCCACACTGGATAAGGACAACTGGAAACTCTTTGTGCTGTTTGGGACTCAAACCAACAGTTCTCCACACACCTTACACTGAAAATTTTGTGGTTGAGTGTTGATTATCAGGTTTGCACCAGCATTAGCTGAGGTAGGACCCCCTTGGTAAGGGACAAGGAAGGTTTTATGAAAAATAACTGAGTTTTACAGAGCTGCCTTGATGCAATTGAGAGTTTGAGACCATTTTTTTGGCCTGTACATGTTGCTTCTACCAATGACAATGACTTTACACAGTGTCATTTAGAATTTGTATCCTAACTGGTGTCTGAGAGAGCAGTGGAATCTATTTAGGCTGCAAACAGAGCCTTCCAAAGCTCAAAAATGCCACAGTCTCAGTTGTCTGCACTAGAAAATGTATTTTCTGTATACATTCTCTATATTTTCTTAATATAGTTTTCTCCACAAGCTGCTACTCTATTTGGTGCACAGGATGAAAAAGAGTACTTGAAAATCTTGGTAAATCTTTGTAAAGACGGAGTTTCTCCAGTTCAAAGGGTTTTTTAACTTGCCAGGTGACAAAGGGTTCCTCAAATGACATCAATGCAGATTCTTGGGTCAAGTTGAGAAAATTACATTTTGAATGAAATTTGAGAGCTGTTATCACTGACCTTTAGAGTGCAGAGAAAAAGAGGTTTGAGATGTGGGTCCCAGCTCTCCCTGCTCATTTCAGTGACTGTTTGTGTCACTCCTAGAGATATCTGAGCACATTAAAAACAAGGAGCACGTTCAGGATCCCTGTAGCCCCAGGGAAGCATTGGGAGGAGCCTGGCTGCACCCAGCTCCTCACCTGGAAAACCTCAACCTATGCTCCTGGCATATGGCTTGTCTTTCTTCCAGAGATCCACAGGAAAAAAAAAATCATCTGGCAGCAAGCCTGGTATAGCTTCAGGGCCAGAATCCAGGGAAAAGCATCTTCAGGGAGCAGAGCTGTGAAGAGGAGTCTCTAGGGGAGTGGGATTAATTCTCAGCTCCAGACAGAGCTGTCTTCAGACTGCCAGAAGCCCAGAGGATATTGCCTGGGCCCCTGTTTTCTGAAGGGAGGTTGGAAACTGGAAAGGAAGAAAGGAAGCTTCTGCTCCCTTTTCTCCCAGGGAGAAATTCCTGGGGAAGAATCAGAAGGTAATCATACACAAATGAGTAAAATGAGTACAAATGAGGTAAAACCCCTGCAGAATGAGCCGTGGAACACAAATACAGCAAAATCTCTGCCCACCAGAGCTCCCCATGGCATGACCAGGAGCAAATGGGCTGGTGGCTGGTCCCCAGGCTTTCCCTGAGCCCATGCACCTTTTGGTTTGTTTATTTGGGTGAGTTTTCCTTAATCTGGGAGGTTTCTGGAGTTGTATGAAGCACAGGGAATGCTCTGGCTCCGGGCTGAGCTCCACAAACACTCAGGACACAGAGAAGTGGCTGGGCAAAGGTTCAGCCCTCCAACCTGATGGGTAAAAATAACCCAAGCAGAGTCTGGGAGATGAAAGCACCCACAGCATGTCCCCAAACACAAACCCTTTAATAAGGCTCAGCCACTGGGGCTGGCCCAACAATTTTAGGGGCTCTGGTGGCCAGGGTCCCCATGAATAGAGCACTTGTGGAAACCTTCCAGTGCCACAAGAGGGGAGACGGCTCAGGGGAAAACAAGGCTCAATGAAAGCTTTTAGAAAGCTCTGCCTTTCCAGGCCACGTTTAACATTTAAACTGCTGCGAACTTGATACCTCCACGTTCAAAACTGTTTCATGACAGCAGCACACATAAAAAGAGAGGAAAAACCTGTTTGGCTTGATTTTCAGGTAAACTCAGACTTCTCCAGGAGCCTTTTTCCTGGCTTTTTATATTAGTGGAAGGCAGGTAATTTAACACATTTTTTACAGGCTCTCAGCAGTGTCAGGGCCCCTAATGATGAGAAAGACATAGAGGGGCTGTAGCATGTCGTTCTGTAGCATGTAGAGAAGAGAATGGAGCTAGGAAGGAGCTGGAGCACCAGCAGCAGCTGAGGGAGATGGGGAAGGGGCGTAGCCTGGAAAAAAGGCGGTTCAGGGGGGACCTTGCGGCTCTGCACAACTCCCTGACAGGAGGGGACAGCTGGAGGGTGGTTGGCCTCATCTCCCAGGGCACTGGGACAGGATGAGAGGAAAGAGCCTCAAGTTGCATCAGGGAAGATTTAATTTGGATATTAGGGAAAATTCCTTCATGACATCCGTCAGACACTGGAAAAGGTTGACCAGGAAGTACCATTCCTGGAAGAGTTTTAAAAATAAAAAAAAAAGTGGGTGTGGCACTTTGGGACATGGTTTAGCAGCGAAGTGGCAGCTTTAGATTAACAGGTGGACTTGATGATCTTAGAGGGCNGGTGGTTGGCCTCATCTCCCAGGGCACTGGGACAGGATGAGAGGAAAGAGCCTCAAGTTGCATCAGGGAAGATTTAATTTGGATATTAGGGAAAATTCCTTCATGACATCCGTCAGACACTGGAAAAGGTTGACCAGGAAGTACCATTCCTGGAAGAGTTTTAAAAATAAAAAAAAAAGTGGGTGTGGCACTTTGGGACATGGTTTAGCAGCGAAGTGGCAGCTTTAGATTAACAGGTGGACTTGATGATCTTAGAGGGCTTTTCCAACCTTAGTGGTCCCATGATTCCCTGATTCCTGGGAGACTGGTGTTCATTTGCATGTTTTGCATTTGCAGGCAGCCTGGTGTTAGAGACAAACACTCCAGATATTCCCAGTACCATGACGGGGTCCTGGTCCTGCCAAATGTTCCTGTGTCTCCCGGCAGTGCCGCGGCCGGAGCTGCTGCTGCTGCTGCTGAGGCAGCTCATCCTGTGCTAATTAATTGATGGGTAACGAAGCAGGGGAGGCTGTCCTGTGTCAGCCCCACTCTGTTCCCACACTGAGGGACTCTGTCCAGCCCAGGTGTCCCTGCACAGGCAGGACAAGCTGTGGGCACCCCTGGAACTCACCCAGGAGCCCAGATCACGTCCTGCAAACCATTCGAGCCTACAGAGCTCTGGCAGCCTCCCAGCTCCCAGAGTTTGTTGGATGTTGCCATGGAGAGGAGGGGCTCTTCCTGCCTTGCCTCTGGCTGCTTTTCCAGCTGCCGTGCCAAGGGCAGGGAGCACAAACCCTGTAGGCAGGCACGAAATGCCAGGAGAGGGAAGAGTCTGTGCTCCTGTCCTCAGCCACGAGTGTCATCACCCACCTGCAGCCCACAGGTGCCTTTCTGAGGATAAATACCCCTTGGTGACGTTCCTGGCTTGGGGGAGGGGGTGTTCAGGTATCTCAGAGCTGCCAGGAGCAGCCTTGAGCCTGTGGATGAGCAGGACACACAGTGTAGCCAAGAGGTGCTACCTGCCTTCAATTCCATAAATTACTGTGGCCTGAGAAAAAGGGGAGATTAGGTTGGACATCAGAAGGAATTTCTCAATGGAAGGGGTGGACAGGCATTTGAAGGGGCTGGCCACAGAGGTGCCAGAGTCCCCATCCCTGGAGGAGTCCAAGGAAGGCCTGGAGGTAGCCTCAGTGCTCTTGGCCGGTGACCAGGTGGCGATTGGGCACATCTTGGCCTTGGTGGTCCTGAAGGGCTTTTCCAACCCCAGTGATTCTGTGAAAGTTAGATTGGGCCCACAATATCATGTGCATGCTCAGTAAATTCCTGTTCTCTGGAGCCGGGGGCAGTGGGAGATGTTACCTCCTTGTCCCTGCAAGTGTAGATGTTCCAGCCTGCACAACAAGCAGTGGAACAGGTGTGAAACCCTCCCTGCAGAGATGTCAGGGAGTTCTGCTGGGTTATTTCTGTCCCTGGATATGGTCGAGCAGGAATTTGGCTATGGAAGGGCGGGAGCCAGGTGTAGCTGTGGGACCACAAGAGCATCCCTAATCCTGGATTCAGAGCAGCCTGAGATGGGCTCTGGCAGGTGCAGGTCTGCAGCCATGTGGGGTAATTTGGGAATGACTGAGGCAGGAGGTGATGGAATGGTGGGGGACAACCCTTCCCTGACCTTGCTCCAGTGTAAATCCAAGCCATGGATCAGGGGTTTAAATCAACCTGGTCTGGTTGAAGATTCTCTGCTCATTGCAGGGAGCTGGAATGAGGTGGTCTGGAAAGTCCCTTCCAACCCTGGGGACCTGCAGCAGGGTGTGCATGAGCAGGACACAGCCCTGGCTCCCTCATCCCAGCCTGAGGAGCTCCTGCTGCTCTTGGCAGCTCCTGGAATTTTGGGAAGTGCTGGATCAGCTGGGGGTGGGACTCACCTGTGCTATAAATACCTGTCCTCTGCTGGAGCAGGACTTGGGCTTGGAGTCAGCAAAATATTCCAGCACGTGCTCAGTCACACCCAGCCCTTGGCAGAAGTTGAACATCTGCTTATTTTCAAGCTTGCACTTTTAAATTTTGCGGGGTGGAGCGGTGCTGCCATGGGATGGCCAAGCTGGTGGATGGTTATGATGAGTTTTGTTGACCACCTGGAGCTCCAGGAAATGCTGCCTTCAGCCCTAACACTTTTAACGAACAAAAAAGGGTCCAAAGCTGAATATATGGGAATAAACATGCCCACAAGTCATCTGCTGTTAATTTAAAGTCAAATCAATTCATTTTAATCCAAAAGCAGCAGAGTAGCTTTCAGCGTCTGAAGGCCATTGAATATTACACTTGATATCATCAGTAAAAAAGGTTGCAGGGCATGCTTTATTTCACCGAGAGCATTGAGTGCTTTGCCAAACTCTGTCTCCTGGGAGTCACTGCAAATGTGTTCTCCTGCTTTTCCTACAATGTGGTTGTGCAACTCTTTAACTATTCCTGCAGTTTTAGCTTGGAGGCTTCTCTAATGCAAATGTGTATCTTGGTCTCACAGATTTATCTCCCTCTAAATAAATAAATGTATGAACAACCTTCCTTCCAGGGCCTGAAGGGGCTCCAGGAGAGAGGGAGAGGGACTTTGGGCAAGGCTCTGAAGGACAGGACATGGAAGAATGGCTTTAGGTTGAAGAATGTGAGATTTAGGTTGGCAGTTGGGTAGAAATTATTATCTGTGAGGATGGAGAGGCCCTGGCACAGAGAAGCTGTGGCTGTCCCTGGATCCCTGGAAGTGTCTAAGGCCAGGCTGGATGGTGCTTGGAGCAACCTGGGTTAGTGGAAAATGTTCCTGCCCATGGCAGGGGGTTAGAAGTGGATAACCTTTTAGATCATTCTGCATCCAAACCATTCTATGATTCCATAACCTCACATGTGCCAGGCTGCCACAGGAGATTTTTACCTGAAATATGGGAACCAATCACTTTGCAGCAGAGAAAACGCAAAATGAGGAGCTCACCTAAATCCCTTAGACATGTTGGGCTGTGCCAGACCTATGTTAAATTAAATCAGGAAACAGCAAATGGATGTTACTCACTTTAGATCTCCATTTACCTTTTCTTCTGCCTCTAATGGAGGACAGACCTGGCTGGGGAGCAGGAACATTGGGCAGCTGTCTCTGAGCACTGGGTGTCTTTGCCATGTTTGATTCCCTGCAGCTGCTCGGGGTGAGTTCATTATCCCCTTAAAGGAGGAATTCCTGTTTTTACAGGGTGATTAGCAGGCTGATGGAAATATGGAGAGAGCAGAAACCCAAATATTTAGGCAGAGCCATAAAGCACTTCCCAGAGCTGGCCCCACAGCTGCAGCAAACACTGGTGGTTTTCGGGTGATACATTTTTCCTAAGGGATAAATTGCTGGAATAGCTGGAAGTGAGCATTGCCTTGTGCTTGCGTGTCACCACGCAGGGCAGAGCTGCACTAACAGCAACGAGGTGCTTTGGCCTCACTCAGCTGTTCCCAGCCAGTTTTTGTTGTCCTGATGTTGGGTCCCTGTAGGAATGACAGATGTGGTGGAGCTGTGCTGGAACACAGCAGCTTGGCTGGGACAAGACACAACCTTCTGGGGGCAGAGAGCCCTCAGATTTTGGCTGGCTGTAGGTCTCCTGCCATGGATGTACTCCATGGCTGGGGATACACCGTGCATCCTCCTCTGGCATATGGATGCTCTTCCTGCCCACAGCAGCAGAGCAGGTGCAGCGGCCCAGCTCAGGCACCCTGGATTTTATAAAGATCCATAGTGTTGCTGCTGAAAAGTCTGAATCAGTCTAGTCCTGCTTGATTTCTCCCCCACTTTCAGCCTTCCCAGCTAATAATGGGCACATGGAAGTGATTAACAGAGCCTCGTGCCGCTGTTCCTTGTTGTTTGTGCTCCCTCTACGTCAGCTTTATTCCCCAGCACGAGGGGAACGTGTTTGGCACGTTGGACCCACAGGCTTTGCCAGCTGCAGGGAGAGCACCAGCTCCTCCCCACCCCCCTGGAGCAGGGAATTTCTGTTTTTCTCATGGTGATAAATGTGTGGCTTTAATAACCAAGATAAGCTCAGTCTTTGCCTGCTCTGCACAGTCTTTGTGTTGCTTCTCATTTGCTGAGCAACGCCTGAGGTGGGTTTCATCTTGAGCACGTTCTTGTGACCCTCTGTCCTGCTATCCATCAGCAGGCCCTGGTGGATCCATGTCAAGTGCCAAAATTGAGGATAGAGGGGAAAAATCAATGAAAATATTTGAAAAACTTGCCATGTCCATTAAGAAATCTCATTTTCTTTGACAAACTTACTAGAAACTTGGAGCTTGTCTCCACGTTCTGTCCAGCTGGCAGCCAGTTCACAAAGTCATCCAGAAATTGTTTGGAAACCCTGTTATTGACAACAGTAACTGTTAACACACCCAATAAGCTAAAAAATAATGCACATATGGACAAAAGTAAATGCAGGGCATGTGTCTGTTTTGTGGAAATTCGAGGAAAATTAGAATCATGGAATCACAGAATGGTTTGGGTTTAACAAGGGGAAGGGACACCTTCCACTATCCCAGGTTGCTCCAAACCCTGTCCAAACTGGCCTTGTAAGACTAAAAATATGGAATTATGAAGATGGTAAAGAATTCTGCTCGGGTGGATCTTGCTCAGTTTCAGATCTTGCTTAAATTCACTAACCTTTTCCCTTTTCAACCTTCTTTTGGCCCAACTTACTCCAAACCATTCTCAGTTGAGCCCCCTGGAAGGGCTGCTGGCATGGCTGGATCTCCTTGGGATTGTTTGCATAACTTTGGATCTGCACTTTAGGTCTGGAGTTTTGATCTTTGTTTGAATAATACTTGAAGTGTCAATCCATGATGTGGTTTCCTACAGCCTCCAAAGAGGTACAAGATAATAAAAAAGATATTGTTGGTTCTAGGGATTTCTTTAATTGATTCTTTAATTCCTCTCTTTAACCCAGTGCTGCCAAGGCCACCACTAAACCTGTGCCACACCTCTTCTAAACACTCAAAGGGCATTTTGTGGCAATTATAATATAACTTAAATGATTTGGTTTATCTTTCTTTGTGTTGGAGGTCTGGGAGATTTTGGGCATTTCCTAAATCCATTAATTTATGGGAAGAGCATCATGGAGTGATTGGGAGTTGGAGAAAATCCTCTCAATGTGAAAAGCTAAACCTAAATGCAGAGACTAAAGCAAAAGTTCATGTGCTGGCAAAATGAAATGGTTCCGTTTTCCTTTCTAATTCCTGTGTTTCTGGGAAAGAAGCTAGGATTGTCAGTTAATAATCCATAAAAAAGGTACCAGAGGTTAAAGCACAGGGTACCCAGGGCTATCACATCCCTCCTCTCTACCTGTTCTGAGCTTTCCACCTTGGAGTGGTGGAAACCCCCCATTTCCACCCCCATTTCCTTGGAGTTTAACCAAGTACAGCTTCACCACCTGGGAACGGTGTGGGGGTTCTCCCTCCAGGGATGCACCTGCTAAGAAATACAAGGAAATCTGGTAGGACTCCATAGTATGGGAAGAAGAGGTGACCCAGCTTCTCAGCACCAAAGGGGGACACCCGTTGTACAAAGAGACACACAGGTGTGTGAGGACTAATGGGACCTCACCAGCAAAAACCCCTTTTCCTGTCTGTTGGACCACAAAACACAGGCAGAAGAAGAAACACCTGGTGCTCCAGGCATTGTTTTTCAGATTGATAGAAGAGGAAAGGAGCTGTTTTACCACAAAGACAACACATACCAGCAGCACCCAGGGGCAGCACACATCTCTTCAGTTCCACTCTTCATGCAAAATCAGGTTTAAAACGGGCTTAAGTTGTACTTTTGTTTAGAAATAATAAACGGCAGAGAAATGCACCCACCAGAGAGCTCTTCCATGATCTTCGGGCTCTTCCATGTGATCTGCCCTCATCCACAAAGTACAGGAGCTGATGCCTTTGGCATGTTCCCTTGGGATTGCCTGGAGTGGTCTTGTCCAAGGCAGACCAACGGTTCATTTACTGGGGCCCAATGAGCCACAAAGGTCTTTTTAATGAGCAAAAAATTCCCGTCAAATTTAGTCCCTCTCCTTGTTTTGAGCAACTGTTTGACTCCTTGGAAGGAAGTGATCAGGTATTCTGGAAATTCAATTCATTCCCTGGCTCACAGGGTAGTCCTAAGACAAGGAGTTAAACTTGTTTCCTTTTCCTTTGTTTTTAAGCTCATTTTCATTGTGTCTAGAGCATAGCTGAGATAAGCTCTGCAGTAAACATACATCAGGACCACATTCTGCAAGGAAACATATTTTTGTCCTTTTTTTTCCCTTAAACCAGGGCTTTAACTGGATCCTTGTCTAATTCTCAAGGTCATTGTTAAATATTTTAAATACTTGGTGAAATGCCAAACTATTTTCATTGCCTGAAGTTTTCTCCTTGGAGAGTGCTTGCAGACAAGGAAATATGTCATCTTCAGTGGTTGTGTCAAAGAGAAACCTGCCTTGACAAGCATTTTTGTGACTCAGGAACTTGACTAAAGCTTTATTTATATTGGGTAGAACCAAGTGTCTTGGCATGTATTTAATCACCAGCAGCGGCATTTAATTTAATTTAATTCAATTTTTTGCATTTAATCTCTGCAGCCCGACTGTGGTTATTATAGGTTTTACTTATTACGAGAAAAATGGTTTTATTGCTGTGCTTTGTATCAAATCTGGGCTGAAACCATCATCAGACTTTAAATGGGCCTGGATGAAGCAGGGTGAAGCCCTTCTGCTTATGGCACATTCCCTCTCCAGGAACATCCACGGGGTTGGGGAAGGCAAATGAGAGAAAAGTGGATTTTTTCTTTCTTCACATCCATTTGTGGGGCATCATTTTGCAGTGAAAGCCTCTCCCAGGCAGGACAAAAGCTCCTTGGTGGTTCAGATCAGGTCTTTATCTACAGTGGAATAATAATACCTGAGCAAGCCTGGATCTTGACACAGCTTGGTTTTATATTTTCTCAATTTTATCCTGGGAAAAAGGGAATTAAGATCACTAAGAATCAATTAAGAATCAATTAATCATTAAGAATTGTGACACTCTTTCACCATCACTTTCCTTGAGGAAGGAGCCGAGGGATCTTAAATGAGGTTGGAGTTTGCATCAGGCCTGTGTTCTGGACTGAGTGTGGAGATTGATCAAAAATGCTAAAAGGTTGAATTTATGGTTGATCTGATTGGGAATTCTGATTCGCTTGGAAGAAGAAGCAAACAGAATCTTCCAAAGCTGGATTATGAACAGGTGAGACATTTGTGTTCCTTTTGTGAGAGCAAGGGAGCATTATCAGTCAGAAAAGAAATTAGCTTGGCTAAAACTAGTAATTTTTAATTTCCTTCCAAGCCCTAATTTTGATTTCTGCAGGTGATTTAGAATGAAACTCCAAAGCCTCTGGAACCACTGGGCATTATCCCTGTTAGAGCCCTGGGCTGGACTTCATTCCCTTTGGTTTTTCCGTGAAAATAGCTGGTCAGGTGCTGGCACAGGTGCCCAGGGTAGAGGTGGAGTCCCCATCCCTGAGGGATTTAACATCCATGTGCATGTGGCACTTGGGGACATGGATTGGGGCTGGGTTTGGCAGCATTGAGGGAATGGCTGGACTTCATTATCATAGAGGGCTTTTCTTGCTCAAACGATTCCATGAGTCTGGGCTGGGGTTTAGAGGGCAACATGCCCCATCCTAGTGGGCCACTGGCTGTGGAGACAATGTGGGGACAATTTTCTCCCAGTTGTTGACATTTCTGGTTGACTCTGTGACATTGAGAACAGCACTGAGCAGAGGAGAAGGGCAGGAGGTGTGTGGGTCTGACATCTGCCACTGTCACCACCAGAGTGGCCTCTGATGAGGCAGGGAAGGGCTGCCTGGAGGTGTCTGTTCATAATTAAATAACAACAGCAATAATCTTGAGGGATTTAATGAAAAAGGTTACAAAATGTGGCTTGCTCTATAGAGAAAACAAAGATCTTTTATTTTGCAAGTAATTAATCCCTTCTTTCCCCCTTTGTGTCTTTTCTCCCCTTCCCAGGTAAAAGAGAGTAGAAATTGAAATTCCTTTATTTCATTTTCTTGTCCTTAATGAAAATTTAGTGAAACCATAGTTCACATGAGCACATTCCATGGAGTGAGGAGAGAAGAGTGAGGGGAGAGATTCCCAAGATTTGGCAGGTGGAGCCATCACCCAGCCCCAGAGGAGGCTGGAGTGATATTTTTTGGGGTATTGATGTGGCTACAAACTGGCACAGCTTTAGGAGAGAGGTAAAAGGTGGTTCTTAAAAACCTGACTGGATAAAAACTTGACTTCCCCAAAACCTGACTAGATAAAAACCTGTCTGGCTGAAAACCTGCTCTAACCAGCAATAGAGATGGTTCTGGGGAGGTATGAGTGGGGATATTATTTCTTTATGATCTCTCCTCTGGCCCCCTCAATATTTGTTTTACACAGCTGCCTCAACATCTGCTTTTCATCTCTGCTCTCTATCTATGTAGGTATTCAAAAATGCCTTCCTACTTTCAGTTGCTTTCTCTGCCTCCTGCCTTGTCAATGAAACATGCAGATAATTGAATTCAAAAATCGCTTTAAAACAGATTATAGAATCTTTTACAAATCGTTAAAGGAGTAACGTCAGCTGCCTTCCACACAAGGGAAGATGAATAAAAAGAGCAGGATGAGCCTGAAATTTCTCAGGAATCTGAAAGGAGGCTGAAGCCTTTCTATAGTTCCAACTTACGGTGTTTTCCCATCTTTCTACTGGCTGGATTTTAAGCTCTTTCCCAGCCCTTCCTCTGAGCACTTGGAGCAATAAGTTACCAAGCTGTGGTTCAGCCTTTGAGCCCAGGATTCACCTCTGGAGCATTGGGATTCCTGGGAGACCAGCTGCCTGTGGTCAAGCATCCAGCTTTGGTGTCAGAAATCCCTGATTCCTTGGCTTTTGGCACCGGTTGGCATGATAATGTCTCAGTCCTGGCACAGCGGGTCCTGGCAGCTGTCTCTGAGTCCTGGCATGGCAGGTCCTGGCAATTTCACCCCACTGGGAGGGTGGGGGGTGGGTTGTACGAGTGGGAGTTTGCAGTTATTCCACCGCACTTTCAGCCTGAAATGCTTTCCCACCTCCCTCCTCCCCAGGACACGCGGGGTTGTTGCTCTTGGATTAAGGAGCTGCAGCTCCGAGGCTTTTCTCAAAAGCAAATACAACTTTTGACCTCAGTGAGGAGCAGATTTTGCCTGGATCCAAGGCCAACAGCTCCACGAGGCTCCTGGTGCCTCCTCCCTCTCATTCTCACTGCAGCCTCCTCAGAGAAAAACCCTTCTTCTTCACAGAAAATCTCTCTCCTTTTGATGTTTTTCCCATTCATTTTTATTTACCTCCTTGGCCAAAGCTCACCCTTGGAATAACACCCCTCATATAGGTGATTAACAGTGAGGTTTGGAGCCTCAAAATGAAAATGGGGCAAAAAATACTCCCAGGCTCAGGGGGTGGTGGTCTGAAGCATAATCCACCTTCCAGCCCAGAGGAAAAATGGGGGGCTGGGTCCTTCTCCTTCTCCTCCGCCTGTTTTTTCTTCTCCTCCTCTTCCACAGAGTTAGAGAGAAAAGCTCATCATCAGGAAACTAGACTGGTAAAAGCCTGCCAGGTTATGCCTCTGAAGACTAAAAGGTGTAGGGGATTTTAAGAAAAGTAACAAGGAGCAGAACTGGGGCCAGGTGGAATCAAGGTCTGCAAACTCTGGAGGTCCCCAAGCCCTGGAGGTCCCCAAACCAGCCCTGAGTGGAGCCCCGAGGTCAGTGTCCACCTGGATTCATATCCCCTGGTTGTGTTTAGCAGGCAGAGAAAAATCTCCTGTGCTTCTGCGTCTTCCTCTGTCTGAAAATGTAAACTATGGTAAAGTGTCTGCTTATAGTGTGACCTCTTTGCTTGAGTGGGGGTTCTGTTCTGGGGTGAATTCCAGCAAACCACGGTGTTTACAAGGAAAATGCCTTTTTTCAGTGCTCTCATGCCCATTAAAAATCCTTGGGGGAGAAACTGGAGAGTTTTCATGGCTTACCCAGGGAAGTTGAGGTAACAATTTTGAAAAAAAATAAAAGAAAAGAAATTATCTAAAATGAGTTTTAAATAATTGTTTGGTACCTCCTGTGGTAACACATCTGCTCTGAGTTTTAAACGAGTGAGGTGCTGGGTTTTCCACACAAACTCAACTTTGCAGCAAACAGGAACAAACTCAGCCCTGCCAGAGCTTGGATCTGGCAAGAGGTCGGTTGCCCCAGATCATCATTTCCGAATTCCAGGAGGGATTTAGCCCACTTTGTGGACAGGGCTGTGCTGAACAGAGACAAAACCCTTCCCGAAGGATTCTGGCTCCCCACTGTGGCAACAGCACGAGTTGGGCTGGGGGATTGTGCCAGAGGAGGCAGCCCTGGGTGATGAGGCTGGAGCTGCATGGGAAGGTGATGGAAGGGGCTTGGAGCAGCCTGGTCTAGTGGAAGGTATCCCTGCCCATGGCGAGGGTTGGATTAGATGACCTTGAAAGTTGTTTTCAACAGAACCATTCTGTGGTGGCCATTGGCAACTGGGCACTGGGAGTCACAGCCCCTGGGAGCTCCAGCTGCTGTTTCAGGAGCTACTTCTGCACAGGGCTGGGGGAAATGACAGCTCCTGTGATGGACAGGCAGAGTCCCACACTTCCCCATGGTCACCCGGCTCTATAAACAAACTTCCATGTGCCTGGAGACAGATCAGAGCCCAGAACTCCATCCCTCTGCTCCTCAGCACGCTCAGGGAAAAGCCAAGAGCAATAGATATATAGAATCCAAACATCACAAATGCAATTTATTTACACTGCTGACACCAAAAGGAGAAGCAGATGCTTCTGGTTTGGATGCCTGTCCAGCCTAATTTCAGGAAAACATGGGGGTCAGTGTGAAGGAAAGGAAGGAATCAAAATGTTCAATGTGTCACCCCAGTTACAGTCCTGGTCCATCCCTGTCACATCCTTGCAGCTGTGTGTGCCTGAACACAAAGCTCAGCTCTCCAGGAACAGACTCCAGAGCCACTCCTGCATACACAACCCAAATTTCCCTAATTCTGCTGTAAGATACCCATCCAGGATACCTTCAGCAGGGGCAGAGCCTGAGTCAGAGGGTTGCAGAGCAGTGCAGGGCTCTGGGTCACTCAGTTGGCAATGGCTTGTCCTGACTCAAATCATCCTGGGCACAAAGGAGGAGGTAAACATCCCCTGGGGGATTTATTTGGCAATTTACCATTCCTGAGAGAGGTACCAAAACAAGGTCTGGATAAAGGGGAATCGTGTGGCCACTGAAAGGTGTGTTTGGCAACCACATGTGGAGCTGGCTGTGACCTGCTGCCTCTTGTTCTGCATTGTGGGATCACAGGCTTATCCCTTGGGAAGAGATCTTAAAGCCCATCCAGTCCCACCCCTGCCATGGACAGGGACACTTTCCACTATCCCAGGCTGCTCCAAGCCCAGTCCAACCTGGCCTTGGACACTTCCAAGGATGAGGCAGGGTGTCCCCACTCTCACAGTCAGAAATTCCTTCCCGATATCCCATCTAACCCTGCCCTCTTTCGCCCTGAAGTTATACCCCCTGTCCTGTGCCTGCCTGCCTTTGTCCAAAAATCTCCAGCACGTGTCAGAGCGAAGCAGGGTTTTCGTTTGGGCTGGTTTGGTCCATCTCTCCCAGCAGAGGGCACGATGTGCAAGCATGAGCGGCTATCCCCGTCTGGGAGCGATTCCAGAAATGATGCAGCAAGCAGAAACAAGAGTCAAAACCACTCAGACAGGACGTGTCGGACACAGAGTGTCGTTGGGATGGCCGGAGCCACTCACTGGTCCCATTCCGCGGCCAGACGCCTTCTTGCGCTTTCTAAAGCTCTTGGTTTCGTTATTAAACACCCCCAGAGGTCCTTTAAGTGGCATTCAGAGAATCAGCAACGAATTCAAGAAAATGGAGCCAGCATCTGTTAGAAGAAACCAATTGCCCCTTAATTTTCCGGAATTTTGATCTCGAAAGAGCAACATTTTCCAAGAGCATTCAACATCTTCTAGCATGACTTGCTGCAAGGAGCAAACCCATCTCTTCAATTCAATCGACTCTGTGGGTGATGTGAGGTCTAAATCCAAGAATCTGGATTATCAATGCTTCAGAAAACTCATCCCTAAAAGTGACCTTGTTGTAGAAAAATACCTTCCTGTCTGAGTTTTTCCTTCTCCCTGGATTAGTACTAGACTTTCTTTGAAAGAGGTTTCCCAGCAAAAGTAGGAGAAAAGTTCCCTTCTTGCCTTAATCATTAAGTAAGGTAAACATGCTGTGTAACCTGAGCTCTAATTTTAGGATTTTGGTCATTCCTGTGACACTGAATTCCCCTTTTATGGGCACTATTACGTATCTGTTCTGAAAATTCTTTTATTTCACTTTTCACTGCCGCAATGATGCAAGTCCTGGCTGACATTCACTTACAAACAGTGAAATCTAAACCACTTTTCTTCCAAGAGGCAAAGTTTACACAAATCCGATGTCCTGGGAGAACCTGTTGTAAGAAGTAAATGCTTTCCTTCTGCTTCTGTGATCTGCCCATCCACTGGAATTCCCTGTTGCAAGGATGGGTGCCTCTTTCTGCACCCCAGAAAGGCTTTTGTGGTCCTGGAGAGGATGGATTGGGGGTTTGGTGCAGGAAATAGCTCCAAGATAAACACTGGTGGTTCAGAGAAGCTGTGGCTTCCCCTGGATCCCTGGAAGTGTCCACTGTTGGATGGCACTTGGAGCAACCCAGGATGGATTAGATGATCTTTAAGGACCCTTTCCCACCCAAACCATTCTGTGATTTTGTGATTCCAAGCTCTTGGCCAATTCTGAGCTCTTTTGCAGAGAATGACCTGAGCCCACAGCCACAGCTACATCAACCACCAGAAGCCAGCCAAAACTACTCAGGGAATGGTGTCCAAGGGGAAAATAAAAACAGCTCATGTGCTTTAGCTGAACTGTAGAGAAGCCCTCTTTATTTCAAGGATGTGGAAACTTCAGATGAGGATGTGAACAAAGGGAATGGAGGGTCTGTCCTTGACTGCAAAGTGCTTTGGGTGTCCCAGCCACACAGATCTCTCGAGCCTGGTGTCCTGTCCCAGAATTTCTTTATGGAACATCTCCTTCCCTTTCAGCCTAACCACTGCCACAAACCCTGGCTGGTGTCAGGAGGGACAATGGGTCATCAGAGAATCATGGAAGTTGAAGGGATCTCCAAGATCACCGAGTCTGACCTGAGATGTTCCATGTGCAGAGGTGGCACTAGCTGAGGGAAAAGCCAAAGGCTGCTCATTCTCCTAGTAAATCACTTCCTCCAAGGGCAGGCTCTTGGCCCTGGAGGACAGCAGAAAGGGCTTCTCCCCACAGCACCCATGAGCAGCACTGCAAAACCACCAGCAGTCCTTGGGTCTTCCCTGTGGCTTTCTGCTGACAGGGGTAACTCTTCCGTGTATCAGTTTGATCATCCTGTGCAGGGTTTTGTTTCCTCTCCATCTGCAAAGGTGATCAGAAGTGGGGCTGAGGGAGACCAGCTGCCAGGAACTGCACCACAGCAAAACTGTGAATTTGCTGATATAGGAGATAGAGCACCCCCCAGTGTCACTGGGTTCTCTCTGCCCCTCTTTGCCAACCAAGGAGTCAAATGTGATCTAAATATTCACTATAAAAACCTTGCCAATGTGGGCTTTAACAAAATAATCATCTCCTCTAGATCTCGCTAGCAGAACCACAGAAAAAATACATAAATAACGCCCAGGCTTTAACAAAATAGATTTTTATTAATTACAGCACTTCAAGTAACATTTCATCTCTCCAGGGAGTGTCATACTTCAGGCTTCAGAAGCAAGAACAGGTTATCACAGTGCATCAGGTTATTAGGACATCTTTCATGCTGACAGGATCAGCTTTGATTGAGAAAGTTCATCCAAGGGTTTAATTGACCTGATTACATTTCTGCTCTGCTTTTACTGATCCCCAGCCCTTGGCAGAGCTTCCCTTTGAGTCTCCTGAAAGAAAAGTCAGCACTCAGCACTCACTGCTGGTGCTGCAGCCATGAGCTGGGGATGGCAGCAAGATCTGGGAATGGCACAAGGATTTGGGGACAGACAAAATGATCTGGAAATGTCAGAATGTCTGGGGATGGCAGAATGACCTGGCAGTGGCAGAATGGTCTGGGTTGGCAGAAAAATGTGAGGATGACACAGTGTCTGGCAGAAGTTCAGTCTCTCCTCACTGCAGTCTGTACCCGGATCTCCCATAAGAAATCAGGAGGATTTGGAAGTGCCTATGGCCACGTGTGCATTGGGCAGTGTCAGAGGTATCTGGAGCACTTCGTGCTTTGCTGATAAAATCCCAGAGTGTTGAGGAAATCCTGAGAATCACCAGCTGGAGAACAGCTCTCACACATCCACCCAAGCCCCAGTGTGATCAAAAAGATGGTGGTGGCTGTGATCTTTCATGCCACTGCCAGGGGAGGTGGGACAGCTCTGCTAATCCCAGCAAATCCCTCCCTGCCTCTAAGCTCACATCCATGGAATCACTGGGGGTGCCTCTGGACGCAGTGCGTGGAACCCTCCATACATGGGGGTTCTCAGACTCTCCTAGGGCTGCATTCCAGCTTCCCACCTCTTTATTTCTGAAGATGGATGTGAGAGAAGCAGTTTCCTGCTTTGCTGGAGCTACCTCCCAGGAGCAGCTCTGGGAATGTTCCATAGTGTGGCATCTCAGCCCAGCTCTGTCCCAGGAACTCTCCAGGTGGGGCTGATGCCCTGAGCCTGCCTTGGACATCTTGGTGCTCACCTTATCTCTCCATCCCACCTTCAGAGCCTGGGAATCACCTGAGTTAGGAATATTTTAGGACACAGGTCCTGTCTTCAGTAAACAACTATGCAACTCTTGGCTCAGTAGACCCCTGAGGATGCCTTTAAGCACCCTTTTTATATAAAACATAGTGGGGTTGATTTACAACCATGAAATGTCTTTTGTTTCACCTTGCAGTGAATAAAGTCTAAATAAACACACAGCAGCTGTGGTGTCTCAATGCCAAGGGGCTCCTCAGCCCCAAACTCTTCTCAATAACAGCACCAGGAATCAGGAAGGTTTAAACTCCCCTGGTATGCCTTGGTCCCAGTTATTGAACAGTTTCCAAGTAGTTTAGAGTTGCATTCTTGTGTTGTTCCATCGTTCCCAGATGTTCCCAGAACATCCTACTTGGATTTAAGTCTAGACCTGGGAGACATGCTGAAAAATATCTTGTAGTAGATGTACACGTTGATGATCCTCAGCAGAATTCCCAGGATGTAGCTGAGGGACCTGAGCAGGGTCACGGCCACGCTGGAGAGCTGGAACAGGAGCCCCAAGGAGCTGCTGGCTCTCAGGTGGTCATCCATGAGGAACAGGGAACACTCCATGGCCACCAGCGTCCAGATGACCCTGGATACCAGCCTGGCGTTCCTGACTGTCCTTAGGGTCCGTGACTCCAAGGGCAGGAAGGTGATCAGATAGGCCTCGAAGGCCACACAGCTGAGCAGGACACAGCTCAAGTGAGCATTGGCTGTGAGGAGGATCCGTGCCAGGGCTGAGGCTGCGGGAGAGACACCGGCACCCAAACTCCCCAAAACCACGTCAGAAACAAGGCTAAGGAAAACCAGGATGTCTGCCTGGGCCAGGCTGGAAATGAGGACTGCAGTGGACTTGGAGGAGACTTTGTCAGACTGCAGGAGGATCATGGTGTACGCGCTGCCCAGCAGGCCCAGGAGGGTGCTGACAGCGTTGGAGGAAGACAGAACAAGGTATTGGATATACTTCAGTGCCAGGTATCTTCTCAGATCTTTCATGTGGTCTCTCTCCATTGAAATGCCAGTTAGGGAAGAGTACCTGGAATACATATATTAAAAAAAACAAAACAAAACAAAACAAAAACAAAAACAAAACAAAGCAAAACAAAAAAAAAAAACAAAAAAAAAAACCAAACAAAAACAAAAAAAAAAACAACAGTGATTAAATGTGAAATTAGCAGGATAGATTCCAGGCAAATTATGATGGAGCTGCACTTGTACAGGCACATTCCAGTGTCAAGATCTGCTTGGAGATGATGCTAGTTCAGGATCTGAATTTGTATTTACACAATCACATCTCAAACAGAAATGAAGTTTCTAAGTTCCTGGATATTTTTAGGTAGCAGCATAACTTGTGTAATCTTTCACTGAATGGGTGTAAGTGTGAATTATTCCTGTCCCTGAAAGGGAGGAGCCAGAGAATGATAAAGTGCAGTTCCTAGAAAACACTATAATCATCTCCAAATTCAGTTCTAGCAAATAAACAAGGAAATTGATATCTAAATGGGAGAGAGGAGATAAGGAAGAACAATGTGAGTTTCTCACAGATAAGGCAAATTGATTGAACCCAGCTTCCTCCTGTAGCAGGGTGATCAATCCTGGTGGGAACCAGCCAGTGTCACATAGCTTGAATTTTCTGAAGAGTTTCAATACTGTTTCATGAGGCATTTTTAGGGAGGAGCAAGGTAAGAAATGTGGCCTAGCTGAAGCTATGGTTAAGTCATGTACAGCTGGATGGGAAACAGAGGGAAGGCTCATTCTCAGGAATTTGAGGAATGATGCGTCAGGTAGGGCTCTGCAGAGATCTCACATTTCGTGGTTTTCGTGAACTGAAAGAAGGAACTCAACAGAATTTAGGCCTTGACTGAGGTGTGTGACCAGTTTTGAGGCTAACAGCTCAAAAACAGTGTCATTTAAGAAGTTTCAAGGAGGCTGATCCTCAGAGATCAAGGCAAATGCAACATTCCTGTTTCCTTCCTATTGAGTAATTATCTCCATACATAAATTCCCAGAATTCTGAATGTCAGCATCTTGGAGCTTGTCTTACAGAGCATTTCCAGTGCATTACCCAACAGGTCTGAGTGGTTGTTTAACTCATCACCTGGGTGTAACTTTGCTAGGATGATGGGAAAATGATAATCCCAAGTGATTCCCATGAAAGGTATGGAGCCAGGTTTTTGAGACTGGGATCCCCATTGCTTGTAGAGACTAGACCGGTATCAGGTTGACTCATCTGAGATTCACACGTGCCCGTTCTCCTTTAAGTGTCTGATCCAGCTTGCTGAAGGATTACTTTGGAGGAGAAGTAGAAAAAGATTTCTCCCTGTATTTCAGCTGAGTCAACTCATCCTACCCTCACTTCCCGCAGTGATTAAGTGGAAAAATGATTCTGCATTTTGTGGCAAAAGCAAATTATCTTAGAGGTCTTCTTCAACCTTAATGACTCCATTATTGGTTTGACCCTTTGTTTTGACACAGAGCACCAAAGTAATTCCAATCAAATGGAACAAACCCTGAATCCACAATGTGGAACTCATTCCCAGCTCCAAGAGGAGGAGAACCAAGCCATGATATGTATAGCTGAATCCTGATTTATTTTCTTATCTTCAAGCAAGTTACTCTTTTGAAAGGTACATTAGGAATCTCCTGTCATTATTTTTTCTTGCAACCTCTTTCTGTGTCCATTTTCATTAATTATATTTTTGAGGAGATAAATTACATGCCTTCATAAAGAACTTTGCCTGTTTTAGGACCACCATCCAAGGGCTGGATTTACAGCAGGTCTTGTCCATGTGGAGCATTTGAGCTCAGAGCTTCCGGACTTTGGGTCCTACCTTACCCCAGGGTTTGGTGATGAGTCCAAGGAGGAGCGTTAGGAATCAGGAGCAGCCAGAGAAGCCAGAGGAGGTGCCCAGGGCGGAACCCTGAGGAGCTCAAAATGTTTCTCCCATCCTCTCTTCTTGAAACTTCGGCATTTTCCATAGTGCTGTTAGCATTCTTCTGAACACCAGAGTGTCCTCTGGAAAGGAGCTGGAGCTTCTGGCTGGAAGATGCCTTCCTGCCTTCTGTTGGTGACAACCAGAGGTATCCATCCCTTCATTCTACGGTTGCTCCTCAAGGCAGAATTGCTGCCAGGGCTCCCTCTTGCTCCCTCCACCTCTTCCACACTATAATTTAGGGGTTAAAACTGGTATTTAGAATGCAGCAGAGCAAGGTTTGATTTCCTCCTTCACCTCAGGGGATTGAGATGTTTATCTCTGGTGGGTGGATAGAGATTGTCCTCGTGCCTCCAAAGGAATCTGGGCACAGTGTGAGAAAACAGGTGACACTACTGGCCAAGGGGCAGGGATCAAGAGCAGCCCCATGGGTCACCACACAGGCACTTGCACGTGTTTGATAGGGAAGAGACATCCCAGTTCCTGGCATTCGCTCCAAGTGCTGTTTTGATTAATCTGCTCTTGTGAATGAAGCAGAGCCAGGAGGTGTTCCCAGGTTTTGGAGCTCCCTTCACGGGGAGCTCTTGAGGCCCCTGGCAGAGTTTTGGCACTGCCAGTGCACACCTTCCATGGGGACACGGCTGGGCTGTGGCAGCAGGAGGCAGGGAATGTTGCCCACCCCACAAGGATGCTGTGAGGGCACAGTCCCTGCTCCTGTAGCCAAATTGGTGCACAGAGAGCTCTGGGCATGGCACTGGTCAGACACAGCCTCTGCACAGGTAAGAAAAAGATAAAACTGCATGAGGAGTAGGTGCATGAAGGGAGCACAGGCAGTGGCTGAAGCCACAAACTCCTCCTATGTGGCTCACCTGAGCTCCCACTGCCAGGATCTCCATCCATGGCTTCCTCCAGCTGGGAAATCCCACCAGCCCACAAAGACATTTGTTTAGGAGAGAGCAAACCCTTCCCTCTGCCTGGGGAGGTGGGATCACACCTGGTATGGGAACAGGAGTGGGGAACTGTTTCCTGAATGTTTCCAGAATGGCCACATCGGTGAAGGAGAAAACCTGAACTTCACCCATTTATTTACAGTTTTCAAAGCAGCTCTTGTGGCTTGTGGTTCAGGTCACCCACAGGAGGATTCCTACACATGGACAGGGACACTTGGACAGGTTTTGGTCTGATGAAATCTCAGTTTCAGCTCACAGAAGGTTTCCTGAACCAACACTTGCTGTTTTCATCATGCTATTTTTTTATCTCCACAGAAATCTCTCCTGACACACTTCCCAAATTCCACTTAATAATAACTTCTCATTTGTTATAAGTACACTGTTGGGGGGCACCCAAAAATACCTCCTGCTCTTAAACAAGTAATTCCTTTCAAAATTCATCCTGGAATGTTGTCAAAGAACATAGAGAAGAGAACAAATTAAAAAGGCAGATTAGCACTGAATGTCCCGACTGTAATGAGGTGCTATTCCTTATCTGAAAAGGAAAAATACTTACATTTGCTGGAAGAAGCAGCTAGTGATAGTTTTCTGCATCTCTGCACTCTATGTGATGTCTCAGCAGAGCTGAAATGTGCCGTTTCCCTTGGAATGATTCCTGGTTTTTATACAGAGCACCCCGTGTTCAGCTCCACGTCAGAGCTGGGGCCGCGGGATTTGTTTTGCTGGGCAACTTCCTCCGGAGCTGGTTTCACAAGGATTACTCACTTGAATCATGGTACCCATTAACTTTCAGCTGTCTGGAAAAACTGATGGCCCGAGTGGAAAAGAAGTCCCAGACACTTCCTCACACACAGGCTGGAGCAGATTACAGGGAGCGATCCCGGACTTGTTTGGATGCTGCGTGAGCCAGCACAGGTTATCCAGGAGAAAAACCCTCTGAGCAAAGAAAGGATATCCCTGGCACGGCTGGACTGGGCTATCCTGGGAGTGTTTGTGTTGGCGTTGCCTGGGATATACCCAGGTTTGGTGCTGCTGACGTTGCACTCCCGCTTCTCATTGTTATCCAGGGTCAGAGCCAAGTTCTTCCCTGTTCCAGGAAGTTTCCTGACAAGGCGTTGGTCAGGAGCAGAGGAGCATTCCACAGCCACTGTGAGGAGCAGCAAGCGGACACATCCCCAGCCACACTGACATGGACCACAGCTTCCAGGTTGTGGGTGCCTATCCCATGCCTCAAGCCAGGCCATGGAAACAGGGAATGAAAGGCAGTGACCCCGCCTTGGCTTCCAATCAATCAGGAGGGTTCACTGCCTGTCTCATACCAGCCCTACCATTCCCCTCAGCACTTTCTGAAGCCATGGAGAGCTGTGGAAAGATACAGCAGTGGAAATTCCAGGTGCTGCAAGGCTCTGGCACTGCTGTGCCCACCTGAGGATGGTGCAGGGATGGAAGCCCAGTGTTCTCCTCCTCACCTGGGTATACTGGGGGGAACATCTGCCAAAGGCAGAGAAGGTCCTTGGAAATAGGGATTGGGCTGTGTGCAATTAACAGAATTTTTGCTTGAATTTAATGTGTAAACATTATTTTTGTATTTGATTCTAAGGAATGGGTTTTGCCAGGGACTCTCCATAGCAGATTTCTGGTTTAAAACTTCTGCTATACCTCACAACCACAACTTCTACTATCTTTAACAATTCCTATTCTATTTCACAACTTCTGTTGTATTTGCTTATTTTTCTTCCCTGCCATGATGATATAACAGAACCACCATCTGCAAGATCATAAATTCTGCAAACAGTCCTCAATTTTCTCAGCAGCTCAAAATTTCATAATGACTGGGGGACAGATAAGATAAGAACAGATAAGACAGATACGAACCCAAACCTTCCATCTCCCAGGGCACCGCCCTTTTGGTGAGAGCTTCCCCTGTGCCTCCTACCCTGTGAAAACACCAGGAAACTCCTTTTTTGGGGGAGGTGGGAAGCTGAGACAGGGGATCTGGCCCTAGCTGTGCCCAGTTTCACTGGCCATGGGAAAGGTGCCAGAGTCTCTAATCAGCTCTCTCATTTAATCAGTTCATCTTTACCTCCCCATGGCTGGTGGCTCTTCCTTGAACCCCCTGGTGCCTCCAAAAACAGAACAAACAGCTTTCCCAATTAATTGCTGTTTGCTGGGAGCTGGTTCCCAGTATTTTTCCATAACCTGTTTATTTTGTGCTACACCTTTGTTTGAAGACTGTACCCAGCTCCCTATAGTGATTACAATGCCCTTTACAGCCGAGAACTTCCTCTTCCTTTTTTTTTTTTCCCTCAGCAACAGAATTTAATAAGAATTCTGCACTGTGTAAGAAAATTTTAGTTTTCTTCTGTCTGAAGCACTTCATTTTTGATATATGAGGATTTTCAGCACTCTTCCCTTGCCATCTCATGGAACCACAAAATAATGGAATCACAGAGTGGTTTTGGTTGGAAGGGATTTTAAAGCTCATCTCACCCCAGCCATGGGCAGGGACACCTTCCACTGGACCAGGTTGCTCCAAGCCCCATCCAACCTGGCCTTGGACACTTCCAGGAATGGGGCAACCACAGATCCTCTGGGCCCAGGAAAATGACATCATGTGAATATTTTGTATTTTTAGGAAGTTTTTTGACAGAAGAAGAATCTTCTTTCTTTGAAGATTTCAAGGAAGTTGAAGGAGTCTCGCAATTGGACACGAAATAAAGATGCTTGACTCCTGTTCAGCATGCAGAAAACATCAGAAGGCTTTATTGCAATTCCTTTCCACCTTTTTATAACCTGCTGCGCTAAAAAGGCATTCCATTGGTCCACACGATGGACACCTCTCTCCATTGGTTAAGCAACACAAACAACACCTGGGAGAGAGGTTGTTATGGCAAAGAAATATTGTTTACTTAGAAATGTTACGGAAAGGAAAGCTTTTTACACATAGCTGCCTGGGAAATGAGAAAACCACTGAAAAAAGTCCCTTGGGAAACTTAGCAATTCTCAGGCCCCAGAAAATCAGGCTCACAAGTCAGGACAATTTTCTTTGCACATAACTCTGCAGTTTGGTCCTACAAACCAGGTCCTGATTCCTGTTCCTTGGTGGTTATACCATTATCTGGTCCTTGGGCTGATTGAGGGCCCTGCTACTGACAATTTGGGCTGCTCTTCTCATGTTTTACCTTGATTTTATTTTCTCTTGGGTTGTTTGAGAAACCAGAACAGTTCCTGCCACATCTTCACCCAAGATGTCTTGGTTTTCCCCTCATGAAGGGTCTCCTGCCTGGACATCTGACTTCACATAATTTCCCATCTTTATTGTCCTCAGAGAATGTGCATTTTTTCAACACCTTTTGTGACTCCCCCTTGAAGTATCCACAATTCCACCTCTCCCTCACCTGGCAGAGTTCAAGAAGCTCCTTTTCAAAGTCAAACCCAGCTGAATGATCTTCTCTTCTGGCTGGAAAAGGGAGAAGGAGAAGCCAGGTAAATATTTGCAGGTATGAGGAGGGGTTGGGTGACACTGGGGCAGAGTCTGGAGGGCAGGAGTGACCTGTCACAGCTCTCACTGTCACCAAGCCACAGCAAGAGCTCCACTGGCAGCAAAGCAGCAGGAGGCTGCCCAAAAGTGCTGAGTTGACCTCCATGTCCTTCCTGATAGGAAAACAGCAGATCCTGCATGCTGGAGAAGCAGGAATTGGCAAGGGTCAGCCCTGTCCCTGCTGGCTCAGGTGTGGATGTGTGACCTGGGTGTTCACTGTCCCTCTCTCAAGAACATGAGTTTCCCTTTTTCACCTTTTCAAAGGACTCATCAACAAAGGAAATAATCATCTCACTTGTTTTATTGCCATTATTCTCCATTTTCAGCGTAGAAAAGGAAATTACCTTTTAACAAGAGCAAATGAGGGATAAAGCATCACTAATGGAATGTTTATTCCTTGCGGACAGTAATTCCAGCCATAAAACAGGATTTCATCAGCCCCTTTTCAAGTGCTGGCAGGAAAGATTTTCTTACAGGGAGACAGGGACAAGGTTGATGGCACAATTCTTCTTCTTAAGGTGTAGAATGGATCAAGACTACAGAAAAAATGCATAAGGAAGTGGTGGTGAATCATAAAACTGGGGAGAAGGACTCAGTGCAAGACATTTAATGCAAATCTCAGTGTGTTCTGTCTTCCTCTTTCACTAATTCCCATTTCCAGTGTGGAAATAATTGTAGAACAGCACTTTGTGACACGCCCTTCGTCTAGGAGCTGAGGTGGAAATTCCCACTGCTGCCCTTAGCTGAAATTTTGAGAATAGCTTCAACAAGTTTGGAACTTCTCAGCTGACAGCTCTTCTAAGGAATAGTGCAGGAAGGGCTGAGCTTCCCCAGCCCTGCTCAACTCCTCAGGGCTCTTGTCCTGCAGAGCTCTGCCCCTGCTTGCTCCAACCCCTCCCAGGAAATCCATGGAGCTCCTGGATTTTTCCCTGTGCTGCGCCACGGGCACACTTTCCTGGGGTTTCTTTCTGTTCCTATCATGGTTTCATCTCAGTCTCTCACTCGTGTCTGAATGCTCCTGGTCAGATCAGTCTGGTTCCAGCTAAACTCTGTGCTTTCCTTTGAGTCACCACATTCCACTGCTCAGCTCATCCCCAGGGATGAGGCTGGCAGGAATTTCCCTGGAAGCCACAGATTTCCTCTGTTTTCTGCTGAACTCATCCACCTTCCGCACCCTCACATCCATACACATTCACCCCATCCTTGCTGGACTGTCTTCGTCCCCACCGTGGAACCATAGCAGGAAATTATTTCCATACAGGGTTTCCCTCAGCCACAAATTTTGTCACTTTTACCATTCCAATGCTCTCTCTGATCCCACTGGGAGGGAGCCAAAGGCAGTGTGGGGCTGGGATTAATCCAGGACATGGTCCCAGGGCCACTTCCACATGGAGGTGCCAGCCCAGCAGAAGTGATGTCATCCTATGGTTCATCCAATGCAGATTTACCTAGAGGGGGGTTTCTCCAACTTTTACACCATGTTGTAAAGTGAGAGCAGAGCAAACAGTCATTCCAGTGGTGGGGATGTAAATGCAAAGTCATTGGAAAAGCCCAAAAGGAGCTTTTGGGATTGGAAAAGGACAGTGAAGGAACTGCTGGAGCATGGCAGGATTGGAGCAGGTGATGCCTGTGCTGAGCAGGGATCTCTGAGAGCTCCCTTGGAGCCCAGCTGAGAATCCCAAACCACCAGGGCCAGCTCCAATACCATGATCCATCTCCATCTGGATCATCACACAAAGCAACCCTTCCTTCACAGGGAGCTGAAACCAGTGAATGAGGAATTACTGATCCTGCCTCCAGAGTGTCCCAGAAATCTCTCCTGTATGAACACTGGTTATCTTCAGCTGGCGAGGGCAAAGTTGTCAGAAAGAAAAATTTATTATTTCTTTAACAAACAATCCTAGAAGCTGTTTCAGGTGTCATTGTTGAACAAAAGAATAAAAGAGGAAACAAATTCTGTGCTATTCCATGCAATTCCCATGTCAGTGAATGTGTTTGCTTTGGACAGATGACAGGAGTTAGGAAAATGTCTCCTAGTGGGACCATACAGATGGATAAAACTAAGTTCCACAGAAAATCACCTAATTAAGAGTGACTCAAGTGTGCTGCTGCAAAACTTTGGGAGATCCGAGATAGCAACCCAGAAAAATCCTTTTGGATCATGAAAATCCTCAATTCCCTGCAAAGGTCAACTAGGATTTGGGTTTTTCATTTGGCTTTCTTGGCAAAGGCCAGTTAGGGTTTGGGGGTTGTATGGCAAGAAGCTGGGACATCTGTAGCTCCTGTGGTCCAGGGGAATGGGAGGAAAATGTTTGTTTCTGCTTAAAGAAATTCTGGTCATCGGTGCAAGCTGGTATCAGGATTTCTGGGCCTTATCACTTGGCAGGTCACAAACTCTGCTGAAGCTGATAGAAGATCTGGGGATAGGGGAGAACCACATCTGTTAAATAGGACATTGCCACAAGTTTGGTGGGGCTCTTAAGGGCCTCATGAGGGTTTTTCAGAAGAAATGCCTTTCCCTGCCAGCTGAAGTTGCAGGTGATGTCACCTGTGTCCCCAGAAACCCAGGACAGTGCCAATGGTCACCACCACAACCTGCACAGGGAAGGCTGAAAGATTCCCAGCTTTCTGTGGTTTTTTGGGGATTTGTTCTTCCATCTCTTTTGGAGAGAGCAGTGGGACGTGGAAAATAGGATCTGTGAGCCACCTATGGCTCCTGGCAGTGGTTATGAAGAGCCAGAAGTTCTGGACCTCATCCATGGCAGGCATGAGTCAGGTGCTTGCGCTCACACAGCCCGATTTGCTGGACCAGCTACTCCCTCCCAAATCTGTATGGAAAGCAAAAAAAAAAAAGCTAAATACTGATGCTCCTGCTCCTTGGAGTCCTGCTGTGCCTCAGGAAAAAGCGTTATGGGAAAAATCAGAAGGAAAACACAGGGTAGAAAGAGTAAAGGGAATAAAGCACAACTAAATAAATAACGAGGCAAGCCAAGACTTCAGCTGAACTAATGGCTTGTGGTTCCTGCAGGGAAAGATTGGGAGCTGGGAAAACATCTGCCTGACGCTTTTATAATTCTGTTCCAATATTTAAAGGCAGCAATGAGAGGCTGAAATTTGATTTTTGAAGCAATTGACTTGAATGTGGATGGATTAATTACAAGATAATGCAGAAATCAGTTGTCAGCCTGGAAGCTCAACAGAAGCAGAGCTGATGTGACTCAGAGGGCCTCAAATGGCCTCAGATGCAAAAAAAGGCCAGTTTTGGTGATGTAGGGTCTCCAGGGAGCTGGAGTCAGCCAGAAATCTCCAAGATCACAGAGAGTTTCCACTCTCTGTGGAAATCCGAATTCTCCCCAGAAGGGGCTGGGGTTGGGATCAGTCTAAGGTCACTCCCAAGCCTGACCTTGCAAAGCCAGCAGGGTTTTGATGCACAGACAGACACAGACTACACAGGCAGATCTGTGCTGGGGTGATTTATATCTGTGGGTCCTCAGACTGTGGCAAAATTTAAATAGTTCTCATATAAATTATTCCAGGGAGCTCAAAGAAAGCTGGGAAAAGACCCAAATCCACCTGTGGCACTGACTGAAATGAGCTGCACCTCTCTAACTCACAAAATGATGGCTCAGAAGCAGCACTAAGAGGGGTTTAAGGTCTTTTTTGTCAATGGGTGATGAGCACAAGGTGTAAGATGTAGCAGGTGGTAATTACAGTAATCCTTCAGCTCCCTGCTTCTCAGCACTCCAAAATCCATTGGAAAGGGTTAAAAATCATTAATTCCAACAGAATCATGTCCCAGTTTTGCTCAAGCTCCACTGATATCCAAGTTACTTATCATCCCCCCCAATCAGAATGTCACTTTACTGGCAGTATTTTTGTGTTTTGTGTGATGTCCAGGTATCACAATGGATGGGAACAACCACATCTTCTTTGGCCTTGAAATTGCCCAAACTCAGCCTCAACAAGGTCATTAACCTGTGAGATAATATATTTATATATAAATATTTGAATTATTAAGTAATGCATTTAATTGCTACATTAATTGAACTGGAGATCAACACTTATTGATTACTTTTGGAATGTTGATGCCAGTCCTGACTGTCCCCAGCAGGGACTGACAAGGGACACCAGTCTGGGCTGGGATTGTTCCCAGCTTCCACCACCTCCTGGAGCACCATTTGAGTCATCACTGATAGTAAGGGAGATGATCTTTTGTGTGACATAATTTTATTTAATTTTTTTTTTTTAGGAGGGGAGCTTTCCCACTGGCTGCCTTGGCTGCTCTCCTGTCCTTTCCCAGCTCAGGTGAACATTCCATTTTAAAGCCTATTCCCGGCAGTTTATGGGCCTGGGCTGCACAGAGCAGTTGAATCACGGCAGAAAAAGGGTAAAAACCTTCTCCAGTGAGCATTAAAAAAAACCCTAAAGACCCATTCTCAGACCACATGAGGTAAGAGCAGGCAGTTATATAATTGAGGGATGATTCAGAGCCCAGAGGATGCATTTTTGGGCTGATCAGGAGCTGATAGCTGGCCTGGCCTGAGAGCACTTGTCATGAAAACCAAGCAGAAAAGATGGGAAAGAAGTTTTGGAGCAACAATGGGAACAAAAGCAGCTCAGTGTGGTGGTGTAGGGTAGTACAGACCACCCAGTTCCTCGCTGTGATGGAAAATGTAAATTATTTTCAGACAGATCTACTGGTGACATTCAGGAAATGAGAGGTTGTAACGATTAAAACCAAAACTTCGATTTCATGAAGATTTCTGGTGATATCTGCTGCAATCTGCAGTAGAAGCAGAGCTGCAGGAGGGCTGGTGGTGGGCACTGGTGCTGCAGGAACATCTTTTCACAAATTTCTGGTACATGTGGTGTCCTTGTCTGCGCAAAGGACCTGGTTAAGTCATTGCTCATCAGGGGCTTTCTCTTTGCATTTTTCCTTTCAAGTCAACAAGAAAATAAAAGGAAAAAAAGTCAAGATGAGAACTTGAGTGCTCAAAGAACAGGAAGTATCTGATACTCTTTCCTGTGGTGTTTTTAACCAAACACTTTGCATATCTGATGCTCCAGATCTGTTTTTCCGGAGGGCTCAGTTCTTCTTGTCTCCAGTTCTCGTTCTGCAATTGCAAACCCTGCCCTTGTAGAGCTGGGAATTAAGAATTCCTTGAAGAGGAACCAGAATGTTGTTGCCACTGTGTGCTCCAATTTATTCTGCTCCAAAGTTGAATTTTTGGGTTGGCCTTGGCTGCCCTGACATTTCCCTTGGCTGAAGGACCTGGGTGTGCCCAGCCTCAGGTTCCATCCTGCCGTCTCCTTTCTCCAACAGCTTGATTAGGCTTTTCCCATGTTACTTTGCTGTTTTTTAATTATATCCTTCCAAGATCTTATCTCTCTCCCCACTCATGGAGGCTCCATCTGATACCTGTTGTATTCCTTTAGGAATTGAAAGCCCAGGACTGAGCTCTAAAGCTGCTCCAAACGACCTCAGTTTGGACGTGGAGCTTTCCCTATCAGCCAGTAAAGGAATCATCCTCATGGTACAGATCATTCATTCACCACCCAAATATAGCCCGGAAATCCAGGAATATTATCCTAAAAAGAAGTAAAATTACACTTGGGCACATGGTCTTGGCTTGGCAGAGCTGGATCATGGTTGGATAAATTATTGACAGGTCTTTTCCAACCTAAATAATTCCATGATTCCAGTTCCCCTGGGGGTTAATGTGTAGCAGTTGAAAAATAAGGTTTCTCCTGGGAAGCCGGTCTTGCCCTTGTATTCCCCATATCTTCCCAGGGTGAAACTGTGAATGAGAACAGAGAGCACAGGTGCAAATAAAATAAAATGGGAATAATTAAAAGGTTCATCCCAAGGCAAAGTATGTTTGCTCATCAAAGATTAATTATGGAGATTTAATTGACCTGGCATTTCTTCCTAATAGCTTTTAAAGAAAATCTGATTTCCACATGGATCTCCACAACTAACATGGAGCTGTTCAAATGCAAGGCAGGATTTGCATCCTGATGGACTTTTCCTCAGAAAAGCCTCTGGCAGGAGCTGCAGTGTTCTTCCAACATGAGATGCTGAACATGACCTCTGGGATTCTGTGGAAAATACTGGATATGTGCTGTGTCCCAGATAATTCTCTGGCCATCCTCAAATCCTGAGCATCAATTTAGTATGACAAGGTGCACTAAATAAATACAGGTTCCAACTGTCACTAATGACAGATGGACTTGGGGATCTTTGAGCTCTTTTCCAACCTTGGTTATTCTGTGATTCATTAATTCACATGAATTTGCCTCTCTGTTTAGGTTTGAACAAATTTCCAAATGCTACAAGCCCTAAAAATAACATTGATGCTAAAAATCTTAAAAATCTATGCTGTTTATTCCAATCTCTTTCCCAGAAGAGAGTGCCAGTTCCCACAGGCTGCTTCTTTTACTTTCCGAAAGAAGATTAAAGAAAAATGTCTTCATGAGGAACATTTGCTTTTGTATTGCTGAGTTTTCCAGAGGGAAGTTTTTCTCATCTTCCAGTGAAAAAGAAGTCTGGTGGGTTTTGGTATGAGAAAACTGTGCCGTCAAAAAATGAACATTGGAGAGTTAAAATTTTACTTTTGTGGGTGAGAAAGTCTCACAGTAGCCCCAGCTGGGATTGTTAAAATCACTGGTGACTTGCAAGAGCCCTCACACCCAGTTCCAGCCTGAGGGTCAATAATGCACATTTAGGTCTGCCCCATTCTGAAAAAAATACTAGCATGAAAGGATAATTTGGAGATATTTGGATATAATACAGCCTTCCCATTGGTTCTAAAAAACCAAGAGAATTCATAGAGTTTCCCAGCTCCTCATAAATGAACCATCAGGAACGGGGAAATGTTTTCAGGTTGTTTTTCCCTGACCATGTGTTATTTGAAATGGACACTGCACAATCCCTGAGTGGTTTCTCTGTGATGGGACTTGTGAAATACTGGAGGCAGAGCTCAAACCCAGCCCTATCTGCCCTATCTGCTGCAGCCCTTGAGTTCCACATACAAAACAGGAAGGGGAAGCAGCAATTGGCCCTATCAGAACAGCATCTCCAGCCGGAGTGGCTCTTTGTTCTCACAGGTTGACACGTTGGAACCATGAAAAAACCCCAACCAAGGAAATGTAGCTTTTCAAGTCAGAAGTTCAAAGGTTTTTGTGATGATAGCTTTAACTTTTTTTCTGAAGTGACTGATCACCTCAGGCTGATTGCACATGGGCCAGCTCCGGTGCTTTGCTGGGTCCCTCACCAACCAAACCACAGCAGAAGGATGGCTCAAGATCCTTGTCTGGAGGTTTAGTCTCACAAATTATCCTTTGACTGAAACATCCTTTCCAGAAATTTTCTCTAGCAGAAGAACCTGACATGTCTGTCCTCTGTCCCAAAGATCCTTCCAAACCCAGCATGGATCAGGTTAGGGAGGAGTGGAACTGCAGCACCAGGAGCTGTGGCAGCAGGGTCAGCACTGTCCCCACACTGTGGCAGCTCCACTTCCCAGAAAAGGCCACACAAAGTCTGCCTGGTGGGTTTTTGAGAGGAAACCCTGTCAGTGAAACAGAAACCATCAGTTGTCCCTGATTGATGCCTTTGGTCCTTCCCAGATTTGTCATCCATCTCCATCCTCATCTCTTTTTCTGGGGAGAAATCAGTGCCTGTGAGAGAACAGCATCATTCTCTGAATGTTCAGTGAGAGAACAGCATCATTCTCTGAATGTTCAGTATGACAAGGGCTGAACACCGTCCTTGCACTCAGTCCTAAACTATTCATCTCAGCAGAGCAAGTGCTTTATCCCAAAAAATGCTGACTGGAGACCATGCTGAAGGTGTCCAACCATCTCCCCATCTTCCCTCAGCCCTCTTGCCTCAGCAGCCACTCAAAAAGTTGTATGTGCAGGAGGATTCTATGGGCTGAGTGACTAGGGCTGAAGTTTCCTTCACAAGAGGTTCCCCAGCTGTGGTCTCCCAAAAAAAACACCAAAAACAACAACAGGGAATAGGGAGCTTTGTTGGCCTCATGGCTTGGGATGAAGCAGCTTTTCACAGCTGCCAGCATGGGTCACTCATTAATATCAATCCCTAAAAACCAAGGGGGGATGAGAGCAGTGTTGGAAATGTGACAACAACTCAGATTCCCTCTGTTGGAGCTGGGTGCTGATAACACCAAGTAGTGGGTTTGATCCCTGGGTAGGCCATTCCTTTAAAAGTTGGACTTGATGATCCTTGTTCATCCCTTCCAGCTCAGAATTTTCTGTGATTCTGTGAATTCCCTGTGCTGAGTCCAGGAAACAAACAGACCCAAGTTCAGGTGAGAATAAGGGATGATTCCCCTGGAGAAGCAGAGCCCACTGGGGAAAGGAGCCATGCAGAAGCTGATACAGGAGAGGGATCCCACATCCTTGGCAAGCAGCAGAAATTACTTCTGCAGATAAGGGGAAGCAAAGGAGGAGGGAGCTGAAGCCATCCCCCAGCAGCTGCTGACGGTGCTGTTCCTCTGTGTGGTTTTGTGTCACCCAAACACCGACTCAGCCAGCCCGGGGCTGACCCCGCTCGGGGGCACGGCCCTGACCCAGCTCTTCCCAGAGCACAACTCACCTGTTTCAGAATAAATGTGGGCTGTCGGCCTTCAGGGCACAGAATTTATTGCATTGAAGGGCTCTTCATCTCACTCACTGAGGGGCCAACTCCAAATCTCCCCTTTCCCTCCAATTTCCCACCCGTGTGCAGTGGAAGCTAATCCCTGCGAAATCCAGGGGCACTGTTCCAGTGCACTCCCCTCACTAACCCTCACCAAGAGCTTTCCGTCCTCCTTCCCTCTCTTTTGTTTTTCCCTTCTGCTTTCCTCCTGTGCTTTACATCACTTCCAGGAGGAACATTCCTGGGGTGGTGACTGAAGCCATGCACATTCCAGGCATGGTTGGCTGAATCCAGCCAATAAAGGCAGGCAGAGAAATCCCAAATCTCCGTGCCCAGTTTCAGGCATCACCACAGTCCTGCTTTTCCAGAGAAATCCTGCAGCTGGCACTGCCCCTGGGAGTTCCCTGGCAGTGCCACACAGCTCAGCCCACTCCAAATATCTTAGCACAAGCCTGAAGCTAGGACACCATCCTTATCCCACTACTTATTTTTGGGAAGTCACAGGAGGGGAAAGAGAATGCAACATTAAGATGTTTGTTTCCTCACCAAATCCCACCTTTCTGTACTCCCCTTCTTACACAGCCAGAGTGGAAGAAGTTGACAATGCTGGAGGGATTTTTCATTCACTCTTGATAGTATTTAGGATTTTAGGAAGTTGTCTGGAAGTCCTGCAGTAATGAGATAAGCAGCATGCTGGATCAGTGGCATTCAGAATACTTGAGGAAGTGCTCAGCTTCTTTGAATCTGGCTGGAGTTGCAGGAATTTGGGGTCCAGGGGGAGAAAGCAATGGCATCAGTGCTAAATGACAATCCTAAAGCATGGTCAGGCTATTCTTGGATTTGGATGGTCCCAGACAGATTTCCAAAACCTCATTTGTGCCTTTAATCCTTATCCCACTGTCCTTTGGAAAGGGAATCAGAGGAGTTACAGCCCTAGCATCAAATTGCTCTTGTCAGACCTGGCAGGGATTGCTTTGTTGGGGTTTTCTGCACCCTCATTCCTCTGGGAATTCATCCAAGAATCCTTTTAGGAGTCTCCCTTTGCTCTCCTCTGGGTCTCCTCACATGTTGATATATCAGGGAGGAACTGCAATCATGCACCCCCAAATTCCACGTGTCATCTTTGCCATGTCATGTCAGAGCTGCAGTCTGAGGCTCGTCATGGATTCAGCATGGAAACCTTTCCCACCAAAACTCTAGCTGCAATTCCAGCACTTCTGCAGCAGCAGCCTCCTCAATCCCACACCAAGCTCAGTTTGACTTTGCAACTAGAAATCTTCCTGGTTGGGAGAGTGAAAGGCAGGGAAAAAAAGGAAGAGAAAAAATACACAAACAAAAGAAAAAAAAAGAGGAGAAAGAGTAAGTGAGTAGCAAAAAGCAGAAGGAATGGCCAGAAAAGGTAGCAGAAAAGCAGAAGAATGGCTGAATGGAGTAACAGCAGAATGTGCCCCACAATTAAAACAAACTCCAGAGGAAGGTCCCAGCACAGGAGATGACGGGCAGTGCAAGGAATTGTCCAGTCTTGGAGGCTCTTGGACCTCCATCCTTGCAAGTCTTCAAAATCAGGTGGGACAAAGCCCTGAGTAGCCTGGCCTGGCCTGGATTGAGCAGGAGTTGTTGGAGACCTTCTAAAGTCCCTTCCAGCCTGAATTATTCCATGATCCTGAAATTTGACTGTTCCAAATATGCTCACAAGCAACTCTTGGGAGCTGGACAGGCTTCCTAGGTGCTGGTAGGTGAGGAAGGGTGGGAAGCTCTTGGGAAGGGCAGAGGGAAAAGGTGCATTTCCTTCTCACATATCTTCACTGTTCATGGAGAGTGAGCTCAAAGAGAAACTGTCATGCCCACAGCACCGTGACTTTGGAAACTCCAGAAGCAGCAATAAAAATGGAGCTGGGGCATGAAGAACAGCGGGAATTCTCCCAAGTAGTCACACAAGGGCAGCACTGTGGGAGAGCTGTGCTGGTGTGGCTTCAGCAGGGAAACATGGGGTCACTGTTGCCAGCACCTGGAACAGAGCTGGACAGGCTGAGCCTGGGGACATCAGCACAAGGGGGAAACCAGGGATGCCCATGAGGACAGGGAAATGCTCATGAAGACAGTGTCCATGAACTCACGTGGTGAGTTCAGCAGGGCTGGCTTTAATCATGGAATGATTTGGGTGGGAAGTGACCTTAAAGCCGATCCAGTCCCACCCCTGCCACAGGCAGGGACACCTTCCACTTGACCAGGTTGCTCTGAGCCCTGTCCAGCATGGCCTGGGACATTTCCAGATGCTCCAGTGCCACTTCGAGCTATTCTCACCATGGATAAAGGTTTCTTACCCCAAAGGATTTCCCATTGCCCTGAGAAGCCAAAAACTGCTGGGTCCCAGCCCACTGTGACCATTCACATTCCAGCTAAATCTGGGGATGGGAAAATAGAAGAATTACTTAACTCCTTAGCAAAAGGTGGGAACAGCATATTATACATCCCCAAAAGAAAGCCAATATAATAAATTGAAAATTCAGAGGGACAGTCCATGCTTAAGATATTCAAAACTGAGAAAAGTCATGCTTTGTTTGATATAGCCTTGGAGTTTGTTTGTTTTGTTAGGGGATTTTTTGTTATTGTTTATTTTTGGTTTGGCTTTTTTGGTTGATTTTTGTCTTGACAAAGCCACCGTTGTTTTAAAAAAGACAAATATAGCATATTTTGGGATGCTGGAAGAACAGAGTGCTAGATTAATGAGAGTTCTGTTTTCCCTCCGATGAGACCAACACCAAAAAGTCTCCTAAATACTATTTCTAAACAAGGTTTTTAACTCTGATACCAGAGATAAGCTCCCTGCCAGTTACATGCACGACTAAAATATTCACAGAACAAAACCAGGGAGGGGACCCCGTCAGTTCCCACCAGACCGGGGGCGTGGGCACGGCTGAGATGTTTCCAAGTGCTGTTTCCAAGGAAGATGGGAAAACTNGGGTCCTGGGCTGAGGGGTGAGGGCTTTGCCTCGGTGCGCCCCCCGGCTGTGCCGTGTCCCGGTTTGAGCCTCTGAATCCTCCCCGGAGCGCCGCTAATGAGCTGCAGCGTTGATTAGCGGCCGCTCGCGATGAGCGCTCTGTTCCTGTCCCCTGTCCCCGCTCCGCCCCCTCGCAGAGGGGATCTGGGGCTTGTGAGGGGAGTTTTGGTGTTCTGGGGCATTCCCGTCCCTCCCCAAACGGGGAATGCAGAGCCCGGAGCGTTCCTCGGGATGGGGATGCTTCGTGTTGGTGCTCGGAAAGATGGGCAGCAGAGGCTTTGTGCTTTTGAGTTGTGTAATTAAATTGAGTGTAATCTACTGGTGGCCAGAGCTGCTCCAAAGGCTGGAGCCCTCTGCTCTTGAGCTAGGCTGGGAGAGCTGGGGGTGTTCACACGGAGAAGGGGAGGTTCCAAGGAGATCTCAGAGCCCCTTCCAGAACCTTCCAGTTCCAGGGAAGCTTCAGAGGCACTTGGGACAAGGGATGGAGGGACAAGACACAGGGAATGGCTTCTCATTGCCAGGGGTAGATGGAATATTGGAAGGATATGGGATATTGTGCCCCATCCCTGGAAGTGTCCATGGGACCTGGGATACTGGAAGGTGTCCCTGCCCATCGCAGGAGTGGAATGGGATGAGTTTTAATGCTCTTTCCAACACAAAGCAGCCTGTGGTTCTATGACAAACTATAAATTTATCTGTGCTGCATCAGACTGGGAGAATAGCAGTATTTCGGGGTTTTGCTCCCTTTGGGAACCTTTTCTCATCCACTGCAGCTCCCTTTCACTTGTGCACATTCCCAGCGAGTTCACCAGCATACAAATATATGATTCAGTGAACCATGACTGTACAAATAAAAAAGTGGCAGAACTGATGTTTGTCTTCAATTCATGATGCAAATGTAAAGCCTCAGCTGGGAAATGCTGGTTTTGCGGGATTCTTGTTGATTTTTACCTTTCTAGGTGTGATACTCTCTCACACTTAAGCAGTTGGATTATGAGCACCAGTTTCTTTTTGGTTGCAAAACTCAAATTATGCTTAGAACAAAATGTAAAACAGATCTTACTTGTCTTTTGGACAAATACCTTGAGAGATTGTTTAAATTGTGGGCTGGTTGCTGGAGTTAGGGCCATAATGTAATAAAAGCATAAAAGATACTTGACTCCTGGGCTGGTGGCTTTGTTCAGGATTTCTAATGAACATCACCCCTTCTGCCCTCGGGTGGTGACAGTCCCTTCTCTGACACCTGCTCAGCTTTAGTTTGTTTGTGCATTTCAAATAATCAAAGGACTCTTTTAAAAGGGTACAAACACCAAAATAGCTGAAATTTGACTGACACCTAGAAGGCTTGAGCATCCTAATTCAGTTCTGAATTCTGACTTCAGTAAGTCCTGGGGGTAAACAGAGAATCTAAGACTGCCAAGTTTTTTAAATGGGTGAAAATACATTTAACAGCAATTTTGAGCATATTCATCGCACAGTTGTTGGCTCTCATAGCTCATCTTGACCCAGCTTCTGCTTTCTTGTTGTGGTGTCCTGTTATTTCAGCTGGCTCTTGTCCTGCAGTTCTGATCTTGCAGCTTCTCATGGTCTCGGGCTGCAAGGGAGATTCTGCATTTGAACCATTAGAAACTGAAAATCAATTGAAAAGAAAAGAGGAGAATCAGGGCTGAACAATTATTAGGATCCAGGACCACTCCTCCTGTTTTAAATTCCATAGTGCTGTTGAGCCCTTCATTATCCTTCTCTGTTGTTTTGCTGCCTCAGTTTGTGAGGAGCTAAGAGATTTTTTTGTTATTTAATTTCCTGATGACTTGGCCTCAAGTTTAGGTTTAAACCTCAGGGGAGGTTTAGATTGGATATCAGGAAAAACTCCTTCACCAGAAGGCTTGTCAGACCCTGGAACAGACTGCCCAGGGAGGTGCTGGAGCCATCATATACTCCAAAACGTACAGATGTGGCACTTGAGGACACGGATTAGTGGTGATCATGGTGGTGGTGCTTGATGGTTGGGCTTGATGATCTCAAGGGTCTCTTCCAGCCTTAAGGATTCCATGGTTCTGTGATGTGATTCCGTGACTCTGCCACATTTTGTCACTCATAACCAGCTGTTGGTACCTGGTGAAGAAAGATGGATGAAGTGGGGAATGGGTCAGATCCACATCCCTTCTTAGCCAGATGGATACTCCATCATGGATAGTTATATTCACATGCCGCTTTACCTCACCTGCGTTTTCCCCCCTCAGGCCTGACACCATCCCCAGGGAGCTGGTGCTTCAGCTGGGCACCATGACAGCGCTGTCCCCCAACCTGTCGTGCCCCCACCACTCTATCGACGACTTCCGCAACAGCGTCTACTCCACACTCTACTCCATGATCAGCATCATGGGCTTCGTGGGGAACGGCGTGGTGCTGTACGTGCTGATCCGCACGTACCGGCAGAAAACGGCCTTCCAGGTCTACATGCTCAACCTGGCCCTGTCCGACTTCCTGTGCGTGCTCACCCTGCCCCTGCGCGTCATCTACTACGTGCACAAGGGACACTGGTTCTTCAGCGACTTCCTGTGCCGCCTCTCGTCCTATGCGCTCTACGTCAACCTCTACTGCAGCATCTTCTTCATGACGGCCATGAGCTTCTTCCGCTGCATCGCCATCGTCTTCCCGGTCCGCAACATCAGCCTGGTGTCGGAGAAGAAGGCAAAGTTTGTGTGCGTTGGCATCTGGGTGTTCGTCACGCTGACGAGTGCGCCCTTCCTGCGCAATGGGACCTACCAGCACGGCAACAAGACCAAGTGCTTCGAGCCGCCAGAGAACTCCCAGAAGACAAACCTGGTGGTGATCCTGGACCTCATCGCCCTCTTCGTGGGCTTCATCTTCCCCTTCGTCGTCATCACCATCTGCTACGCCATGATCATCCGCACCCTGCTGCGGAATTCCCTGCGGAAGAACGAGGCCAACCGCCGCAAGGCCGTGTGGATGATCATCATCGTCACCGCCACCTTCCTGGTGAGCTTCACGCCGTATCACATCCTGCGCACGGTGCACCTGCACATGCTGCGCCTGCGCGGCCCCAGCTGCGGGGACACCGTGTTCCTGCAGAAAGCCGTCATCGTCACCCTGCCCCTGGCAGCCGCCAACTGCTGCTTTGACCCCCTCCTCTACTTCTTCTCTGGCGGCAACTTCCGGCAGAGGCTCACCACGCTGAGGAAGGCGTCCTCCTCCAGCTTGTCACAAGCGCTCAGGAAAAAGATCTCCCTGAAGGACAAGGATGAGGAACCCTTTGGAGAAAGCCAGAGGGGGAATGGAGGTGCAGCTGTGGCTCCTTTGTAGGGAGGTTAAACTTTGCCCTCAGAGCTCTGGTGGGGGTTGGAGATCTCCGATCTCCTTCAGAAGATGGGATGGAGGCTTTCAAGCCTTTGTTGCAGTCAAATAAGTGTTGACAGTCCCTGGTTTGACTTGGTGGCAGAGCCACTGCTAGGGCTGGGCAGGCCCTGGGACCCTCAGAGACACGTGGGACAGAGCAGCCACCATCAGCAGACTGAGGAGCTGCTGCTGAACTCCCAAACCTCTTCCAAGGCTGTATTTGGGCATTTGCTTCATTCCACGACTTTCCAAGAGCATTAATTCCCCAAGACAGCGGGAAATGTAAACAAAGCTTGCTGCGCGTGGGGAGCTCCTGTCAAACAGCAAGGGCAGAGTTTTCACTGCATCTTCAAACAGCCTCCAAGTTATTTATACAACGAGGCCATGATAATTCCTGCCTTGCTCCCAGTGCCTCTGGATTTTGGTTTCTACGATCATTACGTGTCTTTCAGGTTCCCAGGGCTGTGCCTGGACTGCAAATAGGGATGGCCCCATCTCCCACCCCCATCAAGTAGCTCGAGATGCTTTGGAGGGCAGCAGATTTGCCAATATTTTCCCAGTTTCTAGAAAAGTCCATGGGATCAGTTGTAAAATTTCAGTATCCTACTGTGCAGGATAACTTAGGAATAAGGATAACAGGGAAACTTATTTCAGTGGCACTGATCCTGGAGTGATAGCTGCAGGATTCAGACTATCACTCCAGTTTTTGGGGATATTTTAGGTAAAGGTGGAGTTCTGTGTGCTCAGAGTCAGATTTGCCTTTCTCAGCAATTGGCCAAGGGTGTTAAATTAATAACAAATAACAATAAAGCTCTCTAGGATGTTTGATCCTGTTCCAGAGTGTTTACCTCATCTACACCTGGCAGCGAAGAGGCAACATGAGGCCCTTGGAAAGATCTTTAGGAAGATCTGGAGTTTTAAAATCTGAATCTGGATGAGATATGTTTCTTCTGTAAAGGAAAACTTCAAACTCTTGGATGGAGGGAAACATTCCTGTACTTTTCCAGGGGATCTGCAGGAAGGTAGCTCCAGCTTTGCTGGAGCAGACCCAGCCAGAGATGTGTGACACATCCCAACAGAAATAAAAATTCTTGTAGGATTAAACCTCTCAGTTGGAGAAAGACTTGATAAATGAACAGCAAGTGTGTTTGGATGTAGTATTTATGAAATCACTCGATGTTATCTTGAATAAAGAAAACAGTTTTAGTGGTGAAGAATAACAGTGAGCAAAAAAAGTTTGGCTTGGACAGGCATCTGCTGGCAAAATTATCTGTACAAATAATTAGAGTGCGAATTCTCTCTTTATACACCACAGCCCCGGCCCAGCAAAAGACACTTAAAAAACCAAATTCACCTGCAGGACAAATGATGGATGGGAATTTCCAAGAAGATCTAAAATTCCTTTGTTAAGTTTTAAGGATAAAGTAGTAGAGGGCTGAAAGCTGCTGCTGTAGAGGAGAGTTAGACAACCCATAAACCCACAGGAGGGCAGAGCCAAGAGTTCAAAGCCAGAATGCAAATTATTCAGAGAAAAAATATGGATGAATTGGCTAAAACTCATTTTCAAGGGTCAGCACTGAGTGTTCCACTTGTGTTTCCAGGCTTTAAAGGCATTATGAAGCTGTAAATAAAAATCCTCATGGATTTTTATTTAGAATATGCAGGGATAGCATGCCCACTCCCAAAGTTTAAAACATTGTACGGTAAAGCTAAGTGTGTTGCAGTAAAGCTAAGTGTGTGTATATATATGTGTTTATATTGCAAAGCATTTTTATTGTAGCAGAGGTGCTTTTCGTCTTTTGCCTTTTTTATTTGAATGAGACAATGTTAATGGCAAAGGAGATGGCAGCTTTTTTTTTTCATTTTTGTGCAATAGGAAAGCCTGTTTTAAAAAACTTTACTGAATATCAAATGGAAACATTGCAAATGAAATTTTAATTGCTGTTTTCCGTGGTTCATTTGAAAATTTCTGTTACAGATTCTTCTTCCCTACAATAAAACTTTATTTACACACAGCACTACAGTGTAATATTTGTTTCATAATAATAATAATTTATAATGGTGTAATAAACACAGTAGCACGGATGTTGCTGAGATGTTGGGGGAGCTTTTTTGCTGGACTTTGCTGTAGCTTGACTTCCCAGTATTCGGCCACCACCTGGAGCTGCTGCCTGGGGACCTGTTGGAGCCAAAGCACTTCTGATGGTCTTGGTAGACCTTGTAGTGGTGGAGCAGCTCAACAAAAAGCAGCTGGAACCTGGATAAATTGGGATTTACAGACAGAAGACATTTGGAGGGCAGGTATGCTCTTGGTGACGGGGATTTTTTTTGCTTTTTTTTGTGTGGTCACATATCACAAATTTACAGAAAAGTCTTCTGGGAAGGTTTTCTCCTTAGATTTTCCCAAAGCAGGTGCAGGGTCTGCAGAGGGGTGTTTGGTTATGAAGCTCCAGAGGGGTGAGCAGGGACTTCGCCATCAGCTCCAGGTGACAATGTCCCTGTGTGTGCCTTTGCCCTGTGGACACAGAAAAGTGCCTCCCTGGCAGCAAATCGTGAGCAGGTTTTGTTCAGGAATAGGAACCTGGAGAAAAAACTGTGAAGAGAAACAGGGATTATCAGTGGGATGGGGCAAGTTAGGAATTGCAGTGTTTTTAGGGGCTGTGCAACATGACAGGAGCTGGGAAGAGGGGACCAAGTGTCACCCTGGTGCGGTGACAGAGATGCATAGAAAACAAAAATGAGTGAGTTGTGGTTTTGCTTGATACTGGGTTGTTTCGTGCTGCAGTTTTTGGTCCAATGCTGTCCCCTAGTGCTGAGCCATTCCCAGAGCTGCCTCCTGTGGCTGCCAAGGTTTCTTTTCACTTAGTCTAGCCCCAGTTCCTCTCCTGTCACATTGTCCTGTTTCCTCTGGTGCTGATCCCTTCGTTCCCCCCTTCCCACCCCTGCCTGTATTTTATTTCACAGTCTTTGGGTTTCCCTCTTTGCCTTCCTTTTGGTTTTTTCGTATTTTTCAGGATGGATGTTCCAGATGGGAAAGACCCAGCCACAGAAGGACCCAGTACCCTTCTCCTGCCTTGGGCTCCAACTGCACCCTTGACTGTGCCTAAAAAACGCTGATTTTCTATAGGATGACTGTCCCAGCATGGGCCTGCAGAGCTTCCAGTGGGAGCCAGTGGTGGGAATTCTTAGGGTTGCTGTTCCCTGAGATTCTCCTCGGGGTTGCTGTTCCCCGAGGTAATAAGGTTTTGTGTCTTCTCTCTTGCCCCTAAGTGTTTCACACCGAAGGCAGAGACGACAAGCTGAGTCCGCCCGTCCGTGTTTCCAAGGTTGTTTATTTTTCATTATCTCAGTTCATTCTTTGCTCTGCCAGATCTCGTTGGCAGGGTACATTATCTTAGTTCTTTCTCTGCTCTGTGAGACATCCCCAGCAGAGCAGGACACGCGGCAGGACTGGGCGGATGAGAGATCCCCGCACCTTAAGTACGATATCTCCGACCCAACCACTGTCCAAGACGTATTTATTGTTTACAAAACCTTACCAATACCAACTTCCTACACTAACACGTCAATTCTACTCTAAACCAATCTCTAAAGTCCAAGTCAGGAAAAGAGGGGGGACAAGAACAAGAACAAGGAGGCCAGGGGCCACTCCCCAATTCCTCCATCTTGTCCCTTCAGCCCCATATACTAAGAATCCTAATTTCTATATTTATATTCTATAACAGACTAACTACTATTTATTCTTAAATTCTTAGGATTTGTGATTCCTCTTACATGTGAGTATTCACTCCCATGGACAGGAGGCAGAATCAGTGTCCTCCTGGGCTGTGTGTGAGTCTGGCTGACCCCCCTGTACAGGTCCCAGACTCCCCTGTACAGTCTCCAAACCCTCCTGTACAGTCTCCAAACCCTCCTGGGCTGCCAGAGGGATATCCTGGACTCCGACAGGAATCACCTTGGGCATCACCTCCTTGTGCCAGTTTGGCCTGGGTATGTCTGGGAGGGTTATTTCTGGCCAAACCCAGTACAGCTGTGGGTGAAAAGCTCTGCAAGAAACTGGTAATCCATGTGGGAATGGCATGAAATGATCCTGCCTGTCTCCTGCCAAAGGAAAGGGAGCTGCCACGTGGGCACAGCTGGGAAGTTCAGAAACTGCATATGGGACATGCTCACCCTAATTCCATAAACTGCTTTCTCATAAAACCCCTGCAGGATGTGAGAAGCTGGCAGCCCTTCAATTTAATGATCAATAAAGTCCAAGCACTGGCAATAAAGAGAGATTTTCTCTAATTCCTGCTCTAAGCATAGTGTCTTCTGCCTTCCCCCATCCCTGAGCACCTATTTTGGGGCTGGAGGGGCTCAATCTGTTCCCACTGCCTGGATTCCCCAGGGACCTGGGCACGGAGATGCTCTGCATCCTGAAGCAGGAGTTAATTCTCAAGCTGAATCTTAAACTAGCATTTTTTCTCTTGATTTCCATTGTGGTTTGACATTAGGAGAGGGACATCTATCGCATGGCAGGAGGGACTACACCAGGATCTTTATCCTTCTCCTACACAGGGTATGACCTGATTAGCAGGGAAGAAAACTAAGGAGCAAAAATGAAGGAAAGCCCATCAGATTTTGAAACATCAGCAGCAGTAAAATGCCTTGGAAACATTCCTGAAAGCAAACCTGAGGGATGAAAAGCCCAGCCTGACACCTGGGGTTACAAATCCCTCTTGGGATCAGCAAGGTTGGGAACTCAACCCTGCCTCTCCCAAAGACTTAATTCCAGTCCTGCGAGTAGCCACATGTACAAACAACCCTTTGGAATATTTGCAGACTTGACTGGAGGGGGAAATGTGCCTGTTTTGTTCTTGTCAGTGTGGTTTCTTACGCTTCAGAGGAAACCGGGCTGCCCTGGGAGCAAAGCAAGGGCCCTTTGTCAGGTCAATAAATACATTCCTGATGGATCCTCACCAGGTTGGGAGGGACAGAAAGAACAAGGCAGCAAAACCCCACATTTCTGATCAATAGTAAAAACTCCAAATCCAGGACCACTGCTGCAGGTCTCTGCTGGGGGAGGCAAAGACTAAACAGAGTTTGGTTTGGGCTTGGCCTGTCAACATCCCTTTATTTGTGAGGAGCCCGAACCCCTGGTGATCTGCTTGAGTTTCATTTCAGCAAGACTGAAGTCACTTGAGTTGTTCAGCCTGGAGAAGAGAGGACACAGGGGAGACTCCTCAGGAGCTGCAGCTCTTCCTGAGGGGCAGCTTCCATCTCTGTTCCTTGTGAGAGGGACAGGATCCAGAGAACAGATGGAACTATGTCCGAGGAGGGTCAGGCTGGATTTTAAGGAAAGATTCTCTCCCCAGAGAGTGTTTTGGCAGTGAACAGTCTCCTCAGGGAACAGGCACAGCCCCAAGGCTACCTGATCTCCATGAGTATTTGGATAACGTTCCAAGGGATGCACAGAGTGGGATTGTTGGGTTGTCGGTGCAGGGCCAGGAGCTGAACGCTGATCCTCATGGTCCCTTCCAGCTTAGGGTATTTTATGATTCTTAGGCTCCCTGCAGCCCCTAAGCCCCCCAGTAACACCTGGAGGGTTCAGAGACAAGAAGCAGAGTGTCACCACGTCTCTGCTGTGGGGACACATTGGACAGGAGGTTCCTGCAAGTGTTTTGTCCGACCAGCCCAGGAGGCTGCAGAGGGCTGGCTCAAAGCTGCTGGGTTGGGAGCAGTTATTGCAAAAGGCAGCCTGTGGCTGGACTGTTAGAATTGCATCTGTCTCAGGATTGGAGAGGCTTTATTTCCTTTCTGAGAAACCCTGAGACAGCCCCTTCTCTCTGCCCTGTCCTCCCCATGTTACTCATGGCAGGAAGCTGCTTACATGAGTGAGGGCTGGAAAATGCTGCATTGCACTTTCACCACGAATTTTCAAGGAAAAGGGAATGAAAAGTTCCTCCAAACTGGCCTTGAGCTGCTGCCTCCTGCCTGTAGCATCTCCTCCCACACTCCTCATGTCCTTCATCTCCCAGAATCTCTGTGCCAGAGGTTCACAGCACTCCAGAGCTGCTTTGGGCTCCTCCTTGCCATTTCCTGGTACTCAGGAGGGAATGGCAGGGCAGGTGCTTCCCTACAAACCTGGAGCAGCATCCTCACCTGTGGGGAAGGGCTTGAGGTCCCTAGCTCCAGAGAAGAGACTGGAGCAAGGCTGAGACCCCCAGTATTGAGGAGGCCTGGGTGTGTCCCAGAGAAGATTCCTGAGCTAGGCACAAGGAATCCCAGGCTGGGCAGGACTCGAGGGAGGCAGAATCTGAGCTCAGGTGGATTCTCCTCTCGGGATGCAGTGCGGTGACTCTAGCCAGGGTTAATCATATCCTGTGGGAGGAAAAAGAACCCTCAAGGATGTGAACTAATGAAACTGAGGTGCTGAGGAATGGATGTCAAAGCCCAGAGGGACAGTCCTGCACATTCTCAGCTCCTGGGGTAGATCCTCCTGGGATCTACCTGTTCAGATGCAAACTGTGCCTGTAACACCAGCTGATGGCAGAGTTTGCCCCCACCATAATTAAAACTGAAACTAATCAGTAGAATCTGAGGTAGTTCTGAGGGTCACCAAATATCCCTGGTGCATCTGGACAAGGCAGAGAACACTGGAGGCACTGGGCAGTGCTGAGCAGGAGCCTCTACAGCCATAAAGAGTGGCACCAATGATTCAACTCAAATTAAATGTCCAATTAGGGTAGCTCTCTCCCATGGTGGGAATTCTGCTGGTGAAATGACCCCAGCAAACATCCAATATTACACTGAGTTTCTGTAAACTCAGGCACAGCCTTCACAGCTTCCAGCAAGGTGCCTGAGCTCATGGCCTCCTCCACCAGCACTGACCTCTCAGCAGAGCTGTATATTTTGATTTTTTCCTTGTTTATTTCTACTGGATGTCCCTCTGAAACAACTGTAGTCCAACAAGGACTGCTAGAAGAGGAGGCAGCTCTTACACTTCATACTGAGTGGGCACAATTCGTGGCTAAACTGACTCTTAGAAGGAGGCTGGGAAAGGTAGAAATATGGTTTACTAGCCCTCAAATCTAGAAAAACAAGACAGCCAGGAAAATACTGCCCTCCTGTGAACCAAGGAGAGTGAAAATGAAAAGTTAAAGCTGAAGTTTCAACCTCAAATGTAATTCAATTACAAGAAAAAATATGTAAATTCTTCAGACCCTACTTTCCCTGGAAGATTGAAATTTCTACAAAATACCAGCTCTTCATCCAAACGACAAGGATTGTGTCAATACAACTCCAGGGATAGTAGGGGGAGGGAGGAGATCTGGGCTGTTTGAGGAAATAGTAAAATTGGGGAGTATTTTTGTTTCTTTCTATTTTATGTTAAATTTCAGGGGCTTTGCCTTAAGTTCAGTGCAGCAACACCACAGGAGAGCATCACTTTTGCCATTCCAGCCCACACAAACACAGTTTGGACACTTTTTGGGTGGAGGAATCTATATCTAAAGACTTCTACTGATTAATTTAGATGGGTTTTATATAGAAATACATAAACAGGAAGACCAGGGGCAGTGGTGAAAAGGCAACACTGAGCAAGAGCCTGTTGGTGATGATGGTGAGGCATTTTCTGTCCCCCCTCCCTAAGCTAAGGGGGTCAGGACCCCCTAAGAAGGTACTGACAGCATTTTATCCATCAGAAAGAAGATTTTAAAGCCCTGTAACCTTTGATAGAAGAAGGGAGTAACAAACCTTGTTGAGTGAGGCCTGTGGATGTCCCACACGCATTGCCCGAGGAAGCTGCTGGCACCGTTTGGGGAGAAAAGGTGAAGTAACAGCAAAGAGGAGAAGTGAAAAGGAGATTGCTTCATTTCTTTATGAAACAAGGGTCCTGTAGTTTTTTCAAAATGTATCTGTGTTTTTGGAGCTGAAACAGACACCAAGGCCTGTGTCACTGGGGGTAAAATTTGGTGGCTCTCCAGGGTGACCGGTATTCCACATCTGGAGGCTTTCCCTTGGCTCCAGTAGAAAAGTTGAGCATGATTAATGGTAATTCGAGTCTTTTTATTGAAGGAGGTGGTTCAAACATTTTGTCTCAGGAGGCGAGAATGGGGCGATGCCATTGCTGGGGTTCAGCCACCCTCACCAAGGCAGAGGAACTCTGGATTCAGGGGTCCCAAATCCCTTCCCAGCACGAAGGAGCTCCTCACACTCCATCTCACAGCTCTAACACAAATCTAGCCTCATCCTGTTGTGCTTATCTCACCCCCTATCTCACCCCTAACAACCTGGGATTCCTGACTGCCTTGGCGAGAGTGACGCTACTTATTCCTGGTATGTCAGTGAAGCAGAGGGGCAGGGGCTGACACTGGAGCACCAGGTCATTCCCCACCACCTTTTCCAGCAGAAAAGTCCGTCCTGAGCTCACCAGCAGAGCAGGATGAGCAGCAGGGGTGGGGACCAGAAGCACTGCCCTGCACAGACAGCTTCAAGGCACATTCCAGGAAATATCACAGCTCCATACTCCGCCTCCACCCCCCCTTTATTCCTTCTGCTTTTTTCACAGTGATTGGAACACAGACTGCTGGAGTGTCACAAACAATCCCACATCAATCCTCCATGGATGACCTCAGCTGGCAGCTGCTCCAGGCCCCATTTGCAGCCTCTGGAGCCACCAGCCCCTTTTCCAGAGCAGGGAAATGGCAAAGCCAGCACTCCTGGAGCGGAGCCCTTGGAAGGGCTCCCTGAAATTCCCCACTCCCTGCAGCCTCCAGCACCAGGCACAGCAACAGGGAAAGCAGTGAGGAGGATTTTTCATAGCAAGAGAAGATGGGGAAGGTGGGAAGAGGCCAGTTTGGGGATCTTTTCCTGCTTTCTCTCTTAAAGTGTCCTCGATAATTCTACTTGCAGGTTCTCTACCAGAGGTCATCTCTGCCAGCTGAGAAACACTCCTTGTGCCACCACCTCACACAGAATACCAGTACTTGGACCTTCCCTCTGAGGGTAGGAAATCAGATCCATGCCAGTCTCAAACTGGAGATCATTATCCCCAAACAAATAAGTAGATTTCAGTAATGGATACAACGTGGAGATTTCCTGGCGGAGCCAATATTTGAATTCTTCACAGCTGCATCTCTGCCTTTTGCTGGATGGGTTGTTTTTGTTTTGTTTTGTTGTTTTGTTGGGTTTTTTGGTTTTTGTTTTGTTTTGTTTTGTTTTTTTGTTGTGTTTTTTGGGGTTTTTTTTTTTTTTGGTTTTTTTTGGTTGGTTGGTTGGTTTTTGTGTCTCCTTAGCCTGAAGTGCTCCCAACTGCCTCATGCCATGTGGCTGCTTCTTATTTGCATCCCAGACCTGATTCATAGCTTTGCACTGATATAAAATGCTTACTGGGGAGGGAGAGTCCCTTCTGCAGTGCTGAGGACACCAACCGATCAGAAAGGGATGCTGCTCCAGCTCCCAACATCTTTGTGGTTGTAAGAAGAGACCCCAGTGCAGAGCAGGGGCCCCCAGGCCTCCATCAAGTGAAAAATAAAAAATAAAACAAAAAAGAGGAATGGAAACAATCACAAGGAATGGGCTTATTGTAGGAGAGAGCAAGAAAAGAGGTTGTTTGGGGACAGGGAGGAAAATGCCAGATAGGAAAGAAATAGAGCTCTGAAGAGAGACAATGGAGAATTGGAGTGAAACAATTGAAGTCCCATGTGGACAGGGAGCAAGGGGATCAAGGAGCACCGGCAAGCAGCTTTTCCCAAAGGTGCCTCAGCTTCCAGCACTCTCAGCCCAGGGATGGACATCAAACCTTCCGTGCACAGAGCTGAGGGAAATTTTGGTGCCAGTGTGAAGAGAAAAGGGTTTTCACTCCCTCAAAGTGAGGTGGGAAGAGTTAAAACGAGAGCAGCAGCCAGAAAAACAAGTGAACTGGAGAAAAGGTAGGAAACATGCTCTAAGTGCCCAGCAGGAAGGAAACAGCTCAAACAAAGGGATGAGCATCACATTACACCTGACACAGGAATATTTCAGGTTTTATCAGTCCTCCACTGCTGAGGGTTCACCTGCAGCTCCCCTGGATGTGCCCTTCAGAAGAACTTAAAAAAGAGATCAGAGTTTCAACAAGTGAATTCTCAGCCTTTTGCCTTTTGTCTGATGGAAAAAAAATCAGTTCCAAATGTGGAGATTTCAGTACAGACTGTAATTTTGTTACAATTCAGATTTATTCTGCTTGCCTTTTTTTTTTTNNNNTTTTCTCCTTCTCTCTGTTCTCCAGACATTGGCTCTGGTGCCTGTTCTGCTCTCCAAAGACCTTTCTCAGCTGAATTCCATGCAGGGAAATGAGCCCCTGCCCAGCTCAGGGAGTGAAATGCCTTCTTTGGGATAACAACACGGGATTCAGGTGCTTCTGCAGCACCCTGGAAATGTTCTCTTCATGCAGAGCAGCAGGAAAGCACATCAGAGGTGGTTTGTCAAACAGCTTCACTCTGATTTATAGGAGCCTTACAAATGAACTTATTTTGGTTTCATCCTTTCATCACCAGAGCAAGGAGGAGCATCTCCAGCTCTAACATCTTGAAATTATGGTTCTTTTGCTTTCTGAGGCTCCAATTCCTTGGAACAGTGAGCTCATTCCCAAGTAAGCCGACCTGACCCAGCCGTGGTGTCGCTGTGACCAGGTCAGCTGGAGAACTGTCCCCGCATGCACCCGGGAGGAGCTCTGCTCCTGCTCCTGAGCCTTTCCACTGCTGACATGGCTGCTGCACCTTCCCTGGGCTCTGGGGATGCTGCAGCACTAGGGAGCAAGGCAGGACGGGCTCCATCCCACAAGGAGATCCTGTTTTCCCCAGCTGAATGCTCTGCTCCGGAGCAGAATCCCCAGCAGGTGCCACATTGTTTCCCAAGGCCTCCGCTTGGACCTGCCCATCCCCAACAATTTCTTGAGGCACAGAGTCCTTCAGCCTGTTTGGATTTCGGTTCTGTTTTTTTTCTCTTGTTTGCTTCTTGGCTTAGGGCAAGAGTTATAGATTTATGGCTAAACAGAGCCAGTGATTGGAACTGGACTGAAATGAGATGTTTGATTCCTATCAGGGCTCTTGCTAAATAAATTGAGGAGAAATGGAGCAGAAAGACCTTGCAGAAAGTAGCAGAGACCAGGCAGGTGTTCCACAGCCTTCTCCTCACATGGTGGTGACAGCAGCTCCAGACTGGGGCTGAGAGAAGTGAAGAACAATTTCCTTACTCCAGATTTTTACCATTTACATGTATCCAGTGGCACGGTGTGAGCTCCAGCTATCCCTCCTACGCTGGACAGTGATGAGGGTGAGCTCAGCTTTTCCTCCCTGCTCACAGAAAGATCTTTAGTGGGCCAGGGTTTAATTCCCTTTTCCAAACAGCCCCTCTTACGCTTGCAGTCTGCAGGATGGGGCAGAGGGAGGACAGAAAGCACCTCAAGGTCAGGACATGCACTGTTTGCTTGTGGGCTCTGCCACATGATGAGTGAGGGAATCATAAACCAGGTGCTTGCCAGCACTGAACTTCATTCCTCTCCACCTACCAGCCATAAACACCAGCAGTGTTTGTTTGTGGGCTGCAGAGGGCTTATGGTTCAATTTTTATGGTGACTTTGTGCCAGCATGTTTGTGGATTCAGGGCTGCTGCTCCATGGGATTTATGGGAGCAGGTCTGTGCCAGGAGTTCCTGGTTTGAAGTGAGGGCTCCTGGAGGGTTTTGGACAAAGCAGCTCAGACAGCAAAATGTGGTGTTCCACCTGCATCTCCATTCCCTGCCAAGCTTCCCTGCCAAGCTTCCCTGCCAGTCCACGCTGGCCTGTCCATACAGATGCCAAGCATCTGTATTTTCTTCTTAATGCATCTCTTTTTCTTCTAAAAGGCACCACCAGAACTGAACCAGGACTGAAAACCACTGAGAGGGCAGAGGGTTCTGTGAATATTACTGAACTCAGAAGAAAATCTCCAAACTTGATTTCTTCAATTAAAATAAGGTCAATTTTAGTCACTGGCCACTGGTGCTGGTACCACCCTGTGCCTCTGCCAGTGTCACCTGTTTGTTTAGTGGGTGTTTAATAACCCTAAATAATTTCTGCTGCTGTTGATTTGGTTCTGTGGTTCAACATCAAAGAAATAGCAGCTGGATTGGGCAAGGAACAACCTGGGGTAGTGGAAGGTGTCCCTGCCAATGGCAGGGAGCAGAATAGAATGGACTTTAAGGTCCCTTCCCACACAAGCCATCCCGGGCACCTGCAGAGTAGCAGGCACATGACCTTTGAGGAAAATTCCCTCTCTCGATGCCCTCCAGGCTTTTCCCATTGTGCTGCTCTCCAAACCCGCAGCCCAGAGTGCTGGTTTGCTCCCTATGGATTAGATCCCAACACTGGAGAAAACACTCCGGGTGTGGAAGGAGCGGTGTGAGCAGGTGGAAACACAGGTGGAAAATCTGCTCCAGCATCGCAGTTCACTCCTGCAGATCCCAGCACAGCTCCCAGCAAAGTGCTGCTTGAGAGAAGTTGGTTTGCCAGGCTGCCCTGCCCCACTCCCTCCTGGAGTGCACAAAGCAGGAGTTTGTGTGGAGCCAGGGAAAACCAAGGGAATGTGTTCCAAGCCCGCGCTCACAGCTCCCAGTGAAGGCAGGAGAGGGGAGGCTTTGCTAGACATGAATTCCAATAACCAAAATCGTTATTATTGTAGTCAAAGGATGGAAAAACAAACATTTTTATTATGGGTTGGAACTAAAACTCCAGGACCTCTGCTAATCCCCCTGATAAGTGGGGTGTTGGCATGGAGGGGGGTGTGCATTCAGGTTTTTGTTATTCAAGCTCCCAGCCCATGTTCAGTCTGGGATATGTTGTAATTGCAATATTCCTCTTATCTTTCTTTTCTCCCCTCTCTGTCAAAGGTTTTTCTTTTCCATTTCTTCAATATTTTTCTTTCCCCCTGCCCCTTTATTTTTATTAACTCACCTAGGGCAGTTGAATCAGCAAATTAAAATTATGAAATTGCAATGCTAATTTTTCTAGTGGAAGAATGAGCATATTTTTGGCACTGCCTCTTGCCATTGTTTTGTTAAGACAGACTCTCCTTAATTCCCCTCTTTTGCATTTTTTTTTCCATTTCAGAGCCTGCCCTTCCTTTATAAGCCCAGATCTCTTCCCGTTTGTCCTCTCTTTCCTCCCTCCTGACTCATTTCCACTTCCCATCTCTTTTCTCTTTCCCTTTCCTTTTGCCAAGTGTTCTTTGATGTTGTATCCTGCTATTTTTAATTCCTCTTTCCCAGGCCTGGATCTTCCCCAAACCCACTGCCCTCTTCCTCTCCAGAATGAAAGGACAGTCTGGGCAAAAATTTTCTCAAAATCCAACTTTTCCCAATCCAGTCGCTGAGTCTGTGTGTGGAACCCACTGTCCTTGCATGGTCCTTGTGGCTCTCCAGAGATTTCAAAATAGAGTTAAAGCTGACCTCAGCCTTGTTCCATGTAATTCCTGACCCGTGTAATCAGAGCTTTCCTTCCAGGCAGTTTGGTCACTGTGCTCCTCATGCCAAATATTCCTCCCGTGCGGCTTTTCCGTCTGGAACATCCCGCCTCTGCCTCCACACTAGCCTCCCTTTCCAGTTCCAGCTGTAAAAAACAGCTTTCCCTCACTGTAATGCCGTGGCAGTCTGGGTGTAGGCAGTGAACATTGGGTCATTTCTCTTCCATGGTGTGGGAATAGCTGTCACACTTGGAGCAGCTGGACTTTTAAAGGAGCCCTGGAGCCTGAGGGGTGTGGGCAGGTTTGGGATCTTTCATCCCAAGGCTCACTGGAAACTCCAGAAGTTTCTCTACCACTTTGCTGGAATGACCTTGTTAGGAGATTAGATCAATTTTAAATGGAAATTTAAGGAGAAAAAAATTGATTTAAGGAAAGGCTGAGGGAAAAGGGTTTTTCTGCACTGTGTTGTTACCTACAGAGGAATTCTTGTCCTTGTCAAAACCGGGGGGGGAGGGGCCAGGAGCTTCCAGAGCAAAGAATGATCAGCATTCCCTCCCAAGGACCTCCTTTATTCTGGATATCAGGGACAGGACATCACCACGGGGCATCACAACCATCACTAGTCACAACTTGTGACGTTTAGATGGCAATGGATAAATACCAAGCCTGGGAAGTCAAAACAGTCCTTGAATCTCTGCTTTCAGCAGCAAAGTTCATTTGGTGCAGAGTGTTTCAGATTTCCAAATCCCATCTGGTAGGTCACTTTCAAGAGATCTCCCCAAAATTAAGCCCAGATACTTCACTTCAGAATTAAATCCCCAGGGCACTGCAAATTAGGTAGAGCCTCGGGAATTCTAAGATTCCTGAGATGGAGTGCTGAAGATTCCAGGAATTCTCTCAAAGGTGAAATTATTAATCAACTTTTTTGTTCCAAAAACAGGTCAGCACTCACCCAGTTCTGTGCTGGTCCTGTCTTCCACCTTTCCTGAGGTGTCCCCAACTTAAATGGGAGCTGGAATTAAAGAATTCCATTTGAGGTTGTCATTGAAATTCAGAGTTTAATATCAGGGACAAAAGCATGTCGAAAGCATTTGAGTCCCGAAACTCAAAACAAAGAAGCAGATTATTTTTCCCCTAAATCTTTGTCTGAAGGTCTCAATCTACTTTATAGGCAAATTTATAGGGTCTTATCAACCATAATAAAACATGGGAAGTGCTGATTCACACTATTCCATAAGGAAAAGGATCAGGCCAGGAGTCACACATGTGCAGGAATACGTGTGGAAGGGGTAGAAAGAGGAAGAAATTTCAGTGCAGAGATTTTGACCAATTTCTTTTTAAGAGGAAAAGGTTTCTCCCGCCTTTTCCACCTGGAATTTTCCATGGATTCACCTACACAATTCTGCTTTTCAGATGCAACAGATTTTATGTTCTTTCACTGTTTGTTCCCAATTAGCAGGGACTATAATAATAATTTTATTTGCCTATATGAGTAAAATTAATGGTAAAGTTACTCTGAGAGTTGTTTTGGCCTTTTTTTAACAAGGTAACCTATTAATTGTTTAAAAATTCAGCAGCCACCACCACTTCTGGCCTTTCTTACCAGGACCTGCTTGTTTAAAAAGATGGATGGGAATTTATTGTAGTCCTGTCCGGCACAGGGTGTGCGTTCTGGTAAATCAGTCCCTTCTACTAGCCTCCAGAGAGAAATTCTCCGACATTAAGGAACAATTTCTTCTATCGATCATAAAATTTTCCTATATTCATTATGAACACATCTAAGATCAATCTGGGAGTAAACACAAGCCTATTCATTTTAAAAGGTTAGTCTTTCTATGCCTATTATATAGATTATATATACACATTTATTATATTGTGTATAAATGTCAAGTGTGACCTTTTTCTGCTGTGATCCACAGTTTAGTGGAGCTTGTATAAAAGCACAGCTGTCACATTTATTTTACATCCACATGGAGCTGAATTCCACACAGAATATCTCTGAAATCACTGCTTTAAGCAAGTTTGAGGCACATTTTCTAAAATGCATTAATACAAATATATTGGTGTAAACTGCTTGGTGGAAATTAGGTGAAGAGTGTAAGGTTTATTGGTACATTATTTTCCAGGAAAAAAAGAAAGGATGTGCCAGAGGGGCTCTGCAGCCCAGGAGGGTTTTTTCAGCCCCTGTCCTTGATCCTCTTTGCAGCAGGGGTTGGGATGCTCAGAGGCTGAACACGGGAGTGGAGCTGCCTGTCAGGATACACAGGATCATGGAATAGCAGGAATATTCGGGTTGGAAAAGATCCCCAAGACCATTGACCCCCAGCCATTCCCCAGCACTGTCAAGGCCACTGCTAACTGATGTCTACAAGTGCCACATCCACAGGGATCTTAAATCCCTCCAGGGCTGGGGACTACTCCTCAAGGATGGGATCTATGTGCAGGATGGGTGCCCTGGACAGCCTGTGCCAGTGCTGGACAACGCTTTCCGTGAAGAAATTTTCCTTAATATCCAACTAAACCTCTCCCGGCACAACCAGTGATTAAACCTCTCCTCCCTCCTCTATTTACCCACTCATTCGGGATCATCCCCTCACTTCCATGCTGTCGCCATTAAAGCGTTTTGTTATTACACAGTTTTAGGGTCAGGCACACGCTGTGAGCCTCCCCGCCCAAACTGTGGGGTGAAATGTTCAAAAGTGTGCACCCTACTCATCTTTGCCGTGACACGGGGTGGGGATGGAGACTGGAGACCCCTGAAGGTGCAGGGACACGGTTTGGTGACACAGGTGGAGCACTGGGGTGACTGTGCGGTGACCAACAGTGCCTGGGGGCGACACAGCCCCAGGGGGACAGACAGTGACTAGGGGACAGTGCCCAAGGTGACGGCCAGTGCCCGGGTGTGGCGGGCGCTGTCCGGGAGGGACACACACTACCCAAACAGGTCACCCGCCCCCAGGTGCCACCATCCCGGCCCGCCGCGGCCGCCCCCCCGCGCAGCTTTCGGCGGCCGCGG
>VXBR01010626.1:685150-751931 GCA_013400215.1 Cisticola juncidis
ACGTAGCCTTGTAGTTGTTCCCCTTGGCTGCTCCGCAGCTCCGGTCCCAGACACCTCCCCCGCGTCCTCCTGGGCTCGGGGCAGGGGGAGGTCACTGCTGTCAACCCCTGCCTGGCTGGTGACCATCTTTTGCCCTTCTCGCTGTGTCCCCTCTCCGCCCTGGGGCAGCAGCAGTGGGAACCCCACTGGGGTCACTCTCTGCCCACTCCTGTTTATGTGTCTCACAAAGGGCTGGGGACTTCAGCAGCGGGTGCTTCCCTTCGGGTACAGTCTCCAGGGATTCTTTGCCCCCAGACACAGCAGCCCCTCTGCCACCTCAAATCTGAGGTGTTACGTGTTATAATCTCCGAAAACAGGGCACTGATGCATTGCTGGCAGGTGTATTTGCTCCCTTCAGCAGCTTGCCCAGCTGGTTTCTGAGTTTCATTTCTGTTCAAAACTTGGTTGGAATGATGGAAATTTTCTATAATTAATAATTGAGGTTTCAGTTTCTGTCTGTTCTGCTGATACTTTGTCTTCTCTCTGTCCTGTGCTAGTTAAATTTTTTCACATTGGCAGCCCTTCCTTGCTTTCCCTGCTGTCTGATTGGGAATATTGACACACAGATAAGTTCCCCAGCAGAGTCTGCTCCACGTATGGCTGTGCCTGTGATTCCTGATGTTTTCCTAATGTATTTATCTTTACAACACTCAGTTCAATAGGGAAATACTGTCTCAGTCACAGATGGAAAGACTGAGGCACTGAAATATTTATGGCCCAAGGTTGCGCAGGAAGTATATAGTGAGGCAGGGAATTGAATCTAGATTTCCTGAGCCTCAGATTAGCATTTGAACCAGGGAAGCATCATCTCTGTATTTTAAGCCAATAAATTGACCTTGGAGTTAAGATCCAGTGTAGAAGAAAGTACTTTGTGGTGGTTCAGTATCTGTGTGAGTAAGAGGAAAAGCCTGAGTTGCTTCCCACATTTGCATTCCTTCCCTTGGTTTATGTAATTTGTGAAAAAGGATAAGGTGGTAAAATGGGAAAGATGTTGACTTTCTCAGGGCTCAGTGTGTGACCATGGGTGCTGAAAAGCAGCCAGCTATTACACTCTCCTCTTTTTTTTGCGCTTTTTACCTTCCTGTTTCCAAATCTTGGAAAGTTTTGGAGCACTGTTGTCTGAGAATCGTTTGTTCTCAGCTGGAATCAAATAAATCTCATTTTCTAGAGAGCTGAACTAATTCACTGGATCCCAGATTTCAGTTTGGGATCCTTCATGGGGCAGCCTGTGGATAAACACGGCTGGGACTGATGGCTCACACACCTCCTGGAGCAAGCTCTTACAAGTTATTCACTCAGGATTGTTGCAGCAAGTTTTTGGAAGACCTGGCTCTAGCTGGAATGAAGCAGCACTTTGGCAGTGCAGTGAAATAATTTCAGTTCCTTGGGCTGGGGATGTGTACAAATACCAACTTTCCCTGCTCCTTCTCTTGGGACAGCTGATTTTTGGTGGTGATTTGATCGTTCATTTTCTTCAGTGGTTTTGAGAGATTGGATGTTAGAATGGTTTAAAACAATAACTCCTGGTGGATTCACCTTGAAAGAGAATAAAGATAGCTTTGTCTGCACAAATCCATTTCCTGCCACAAGCCTTGATCACAAACTGCATTTCTCTTTGATGTTGCACTGACACCAAATGTGGATATAAATATTCTGTATAACTCTTTTCATGACCTTTTGGTTGTAGTTTTTGGAGGCTGGCATTGGCATCCTGTTAACTGTGGGGCTTGTCCCACCCCTGCTGACAATTGTCATCTTTTATGGTTATTTTTAGGAAAGGTTTGATGAATCCTCAAAAAAAAAAAAAAATTCATATGGACTGTGCAGACAGGAAAAATTCCAGTATTCTGCTCCCGCTCTGCCTGGCCTTGGGTGAATTTCATGCAAATTAAAATTTATCTTTTAAGCTTGAAAGAGTGGCATTTTTATTTGGTGACTTGCTATTTCCACAATTGGGAAGCTTGTCAGATTCAGAAGGAAATACGTGACTGGGAAGACATTCTTATAATATTGTTCATCAAAGTCAGGAGCTGGTATGAAATATTGTAAGAATTCTTTCCCTAGTTCCATATTTTCTTAATTTCCTGTCATGATTTCATTGAATCAGAGAAGAATTTTAAAATTGTCTCTGAAAGCAGATGAGAAAACCTCAGTATTAGTAATCCTGCAACAGGCAAGGAGCTTGAGGGAAAAAAATTTGTTTCTCACTTCTAATTTTGGTCTGTCTGAAAGCATCACATCTGAACTCTCAGTATTTAAACCTGGGGTTGCTCAAGACTCTGGCCTTGAGGCTGGGGGATGTAAGAGCAGGAACCTGTACATTTTTTCACCTGTTTTTAGCACACTGTCATGAAGCTTCCCAAGGTCAAGATGGTTGATTTTCAGCTGTTATCTTTGCTGTAAGCCAGACCTTCACTGAAAAGTTTTGGATTCCTGAGTGAGGAGCACACACTGAACTCTTTATTGCATTCTTGAAGAGCTTATTGTAAAAGCAGCGATAATTTATTCTTTCAGTGGTGCTAACACAATCCTTTCTGTGTATTGACCGGCACAGACAGACCACTGGCTCCCAGCCCTTCGGCCCTTTCAATCCTAATGTAAATCTCTCCTTGTTCCCAGGATCTTGACTGATGTGGAAAATGCCTTCTTTTGCCCAAGATTCACTCTGGGGCCTGATGCTTTATATTCAGGTTTTTTCTGGTGTCTCATTTAAAGTAGCTCAGGAGGAACATTTGTTAGATTGTGACTTCAGAAACATCTTCAGGTGATGCCATCAGTGTGACTTGAAGACTGTATCACCTTTTTGGTGACAGTGACAATAGATTGCTGTGCAGGAGCTTCTTCAGGCAGCCTGAGGAGCCACAAGGACTGAGATTTCTTGGAGTGTTCCAGTAAAACTGCAGAACACACTGCACCTGCCTGGGCCTTATCTTCAGAGATTGAGGAGGAATTTCTTCCTGGAAAGGTTGGCCAGGCACTGGAAGGGGCTGCCCAGGGAGGTGTCCAGGGAAGGACTGGAGGTGGCACTTAGTGCTGTGGGCTGGTGACAGGGTAGGGTCAGCACAGGCTGGAATTAATGATCTTGGAGACATTTTCCAACCTTAATAGTTCTGTGAAAAACAATATTGGGGATTGACTGATCCCTGCAAAGACTTCCAGTGTTTGGAGGGCCAAAAGAGGGCTCAGTGTGCAAATATTTTAGGAAGTGTTTTCATGCTGGATGAGCTTGAGAAAGGTGGTGATTTTTACGTATATATTTACACAGATTCAACATCTGAAGTGGTTTAACAACTCTGGAGCTGTTCATTTCCTTCTGCTGGAGCATCCTTATTGGAGCAGTTTCTAAAGTAAAGCTGTGCTGCCCCGTAACAGCAAACTGGGATTGTATTTCTAGTTTTATGTGCAATTTATATCTTTTTATGTCCCTTATCAGAAGGGAAATGTATGCACGACAGTTTGAATTTGGGTACGTTTGGAACCTGCTTTTTCTGTCTTTGCTGCCACATAGAAGAGTAGAACAGGCATAGAGTAGGTAGGTAAATAAATCCAGTTACATCCAAAGAACTCCCCAGTGGAGTTACCCCTGTCTGCCCCCTCCTGGCTCCTGTTCTTTCCATCAATCCTTGGTGTTCCCTGCAGCTTATTTTCCTTCTGATTTCATGTTTATCAAGGCACTAACATGAAAATGTGGGTGTTTTTTGCCTGCAGAAAGAAGGTTGAGGACAGCACACATTGTTCACTCTGCAGCAGGCACTGGAACACTCATCAGGAGGCATTCCAAGTCAGGAAAGTGACAACGGTAATTATACAGAATTTTAGATTCTCCCAGATTTTATGAAGTGCTTATTTTCTCAGTAAGTCTCTAAGTAACACTTTGAGTTGACATGAACATATTTGATGGACTTCTAAACTTTTTTGTTCTGGAAGAAAGTTCTGGACAACTTCTTATCAAATGAAAAAATTAATTAGGGAAGGGAGAACTGATTGAGTTCTTGAGGTAAGAAGAGTTTCAGGTTCCACAGGAACATTATTGATTTTGTAAGGTGGCAGCCTTATCTCTGTTTTTACTTTTTTTACTCTTTCTTCTCCCTTCACCTACTTAGCTGGAAGTTTTCTCTTCTAGAGAATTGCATAATTTGCTTTGGATAAAGAAAGTGAATTCTGTTTTTAGCCAAATGCATTTCCTGTGTAGGGAACAGCTGGAGTGGGTGAAAACATTCTGGTAGTGCCTTGCTCAGATCCTTTGGTTTTAGTTGGAGATCATGGAACTGAATTCTTTCTCATGGAATTGCTTAGGTCAGGGAACTGATCTGCTGGAAAAGCAGAAAGGAATCTGTCAAAAACTTGGAGAGCAATGTTGGAAAGCAAAACATGATCAGCAGATGGATTTCATACAAGACATTAAGAAAGAAGTGATAATCATGCTGCATTCCCTGGATGTGTACAGGTGTTTTGGGAGGAAGAGTGTTTTACCAGGTTAAATCCAGGTTCATAAATTCAGATGAAGTTTTTTCATCTGCTGTTTCATGCCCTTTGCTAAATAACTTGAGCATTAATATCTCTCAGGAGTCAGTTGCTTTCAATTCTGCTGAGTGAGGTGTTAAAGTGACCACTGATGTGTCACTTGGGTTTGTCATTTCCAGTCACTTGCAGGAGTGAAGGCAGTTCAGTGAGTGCATGGAAGGAGTTTTATGCTCCTGAAGTACTTGGAAGATGTTCATGTTGGTTTTAAGCAGATTCTGCTTTAAAAAATCTGTAATCTGGTCACCCAGGCTTGTATTTTTGTCCATTTCAATATGAGGGATGAGAGTTAGTTAGAAGAACTATTGAGATTTGGAAGATAGCATGTAAACAGCTTTTTGGTGTATTGTAAATTGTCATTTTTCTTTTTAACGCCTGGATTTCTTAAAATATAAACTTGATAAAAACTTACATGAACTATCATCCTTAGGTTCTTCAAAACTGATACTTTCTACTTAGGCAGTTACATAAAAATATTACTCACTCCCCAAACTTCCAGCAGGTTTGTTGATTTGCAAATAAATAACCAAAGCTTAGATACAGAAGCAAATGTTTTCAGTGGGTTGCCAGCCATCAGCTGAGCTGTGGCAGTGGTTCTGTGCTGGTCCTGGTCAGTCACCCAGGCTGAGGGAAGTGTTCCTGCTCCAGCCTCATGGAGGTGATCTCACACTTGCATTTTCCCCTTGCATTTTCCATGAACTTAAAAAAATGCACATGGTCTGATGCCACGAGACTGCTCAGCTGTGGTAATTACAGTCATTTATTGGTGTGTTTTAGCCCTGGGTTTAAGCATAACCTGTTCTAACCAGCCTAATTTGACCCAGTGCTCAGCTAAAGTGTTACAGCCCCAACCTCTGGTGTTGTGCAAGAAAAAGTCTTCAGCTGCTGTACCAAAATAATTCCTCCTTGCTCAGAGTTTGCCTAATCTGCTCCAATTTGAAGAAATCTTTTGTTTTTTGCTGGGTTTTTCTGCTTGATTTCGAAGTCCTGGTTTAAGATGGTTGTTTGTGTTGCATCTAGCACTCTGGTGATGTGCAGATCGGAGCTGGTGGAAAATCAGCATTTGCTTCCTTAGAGCCTGCAAAAAAATGGGAGCAAACTCCTGTTTGTTTCACCTATGAAATCCTGATTTTCCTCCTATTTTTTGGATTAGACAGCAGCTGACTGCTCTGACCTGTCTCAAAGGTAGGGAGCCTTTTCTGGGAATGGCCTGGTTGCTCTTGGTTTTCGTAATCTGCATGATTGCCTTCCCTGAGTTGAGTTTAAAGTATATAGATGCGTAGGGGTGCAGAAGGCAAGCATTTGGGAAAGAGATTTTGGATCACCTCTGTCTCATACCAGCTTTGTGTCTCTGCCATCCTGTAATGCTCCCCAAATTCATAGAGGTGTTACCCAGCTCTGGCACTAAAAAGGCCTCAGTTTTGGTGCTTTCCTGGCTCAATCCCAGGAGGAGGTTTCACCCAGGTTTGGACACACATGGCATAAGACAAAACAGGGGAACCAAACTCAGGGTGCACTTAACTTCCCCACTTTTCCTGGTCCTCACTAGGAGATTCTTAAAAAAGTTTTTAAAAGTACTTTAATATTTATTCCTTGCCATGAAATTGGTATTCCTGGCAGGAGGGAGGGACTGGGATGAGCAAGGTGCTGTGGAATGATGTGTTCCTGTTGGAGGGAACATGTCTGCACATACAACAGCCATTCCTTTGGGTTGCTTCCAGACTTTCCAACAGAATTTTTCCCCTGGAATCTGGTAAATGGGCAGAGCTTTTTTTATTTTCAGGGAAAAAAATTATCATAAAGTGCCTTCAATTTTACCTTCCACTTCAAGACAAATTTGTCCCATGGAGAATAGCTGTGCTCAGTTACACAGATCCTTCTCCTCAATTTTGGAGCCTTGGGAGCGGGTGCAGCTCCCTGCAGTAACTTGCAGTTCCCAGCTGGCAAACCTTGGCACACTTGGAATCGCTTAGTTTCATCTGCCTAGTTCTGTGGTACTTCCAGGTGGGAATTCCAGCTGCCTTTTTGCTGACCAGTTCAGGTCCAAGAGAGAATGCCGGGTACACACAAGGGCTTGTGCTCTGTCTTGTGCCTCTGGGCAGAAGTTTTTTGGGATGTCTTTTCTGCGGACTGTGGTGCTTGTTACTTCCATAGCTTCCATGTGATTTAGAGAACCATTTGGATATAGATTTTCCATAGTACATGGTTAATGTGTAAATAAACTGGTATGCTTCAAGGTCTAAAAAAGCCAGAATAATGGTTTTAAGTTCACAGTTTTACACTTGGAAAATCAAGTAAAACAAGTCCATTGTTAAATTGTTTTTAATAATGGATTTTTCATCTAAGATTGAAATTTTTTGCTTTGTGTAGCATTAAGGCATTAAAATGAGCACTTTGGCTTATTCCAGAAATTGTCACCTTCCTAACAGGTGGGAAAAAGGTGGTTTTACATTTGATTATTTTCTCTCTTTTTTTTTTTTTCTTTTTTTTTTTTGTAACAACATTTTTGCCGCTAGAAAATTCCTTAATCCCTTAAGTTTTTTAAGCCGAAATAAGAATGAAGCACCTTAATGGCTCAGTCCTTTGAGGTGCTCAGTTCTCTGACCATTTGAAGAACCAGAATTTGGATTAGGACAGTAATAAGTCCTTTCAGGAACTCCTGGGTTTTGGTTTATAGGACTGGTCACTTAGGAAGCAGCACACAAGTGCTCAGGATTCAACTCTGCTTTTCTGGCAATAAGAGAAAAGCCATAAAAGAACTAAAACAATGAAGGAAAATATTTATCTAAAAATTATGTCGTGTTTGCATTATAGAAATTGTTACTGCCAGCTTTACAGGCCTTCTAAATTAATAATGCAGGCATGGCCTTAATGTGAGCATAATATTAAATAACTGCTCAAATCAAATTAGTGCACTGTGAACACTGACAGAGCTTTTCTGCCCAGCTCTTCCCAGTGGACTTTCTTTTGGGAAGAGCAGCAGGAGGAAGTTGTCCTGCCCCTGGAAAAGCATGTGTAAGCCTGGAGGGTGGCCACTGGATTTGTCTGTCCCCTGGAATCCTGAGGGATGGAGTTTCAGGCTAGAAAACAATCCTGGAGTGCTAGGGAGTTGCTGTGGGAGGCTGCAGGGGACAATTGTTTGATGGCTTTCCTGGCACGCTCCCTCAGGAACCCGATCCAGAGGGGTGAGGGAGGGTGAAAGTCGATAGGATCCCTGAGGTCGGAGCTCCCATAGTCTTGGTGTGTTGGGTCTACTGTTTCTGGGTGTTTTTAGGGATTTTGGTATCTGGGAAATGAGGGCTTCCATCCCAGTCTTAATCCTCTTCCAGGGAGAATTTAAGGGGCGTTGAGGTCTCATGGTGGCCTGAGGGATGAGCTAACTAATACTAAATTAAAAATCCTTCTGTAATTTGGTCAGTGCTAAATTCAAATACTTGGTGCAGAGTGGAAGCCTTGTCCTGTGTGTGTGGAGCTGGGGTGGAATTTTGTTGACCTTTTTTTGTTCTCCTGGGATCACAGACCACACCTGGGTCAAAGCCACCCCTGGATCAGGCTCTGAATAGTCACAATATATGAGTGCATCTATTGGGTAAATCATGAGGGACATTTTCAGGCAGGCTGTCTCAGTATTGAGAGTATTTGAGCCCATTTGTTGGGTAAATCATGAGGAACATTTTTAGGCTCAAGGCTGTGTTACCCTCCTGGCTGGAAGCCGAACTTCCCACAAGATGCTGCGGCCTGATTCCCTTGGGGGCCGTTATAAATTATTTCCAGGATTTTAATCAAAACATGGATTTAGTGGGGAACAGATGACTTATGGAGCTGGGGTGGGCCCTACAGAGCTCAGGTTGTAACTGAGCTTCTGTTAAATCTCTCCTTGCCTTAATCTTGCTCAAAGTAAACCCAGTCCACCCAGCAGGCCTCATGTGTGGTCCTGGGGCACAAACTATTTTAGGATGGGGATGGTACCTTCAACATCTTGTTAATGCTGTTCATTGGAAAAATATGAGTGGGAGAGGGCAGCTTGGGTCTTATTTCCCCAGTTTTTCCTGTTTTAGAATTGTGTGGGCCATATCTGGGTTTTTTAGGGATCACATTTAAGACTGGATCTTTTTGACAAGGTTATTCATTAGCCTGAGGTTGGAGATAGCTTTGGGATGGCTCTGTGGTTGTTCTTTTTAACAGCCTTTGGAGATGAGTGATGGAAAATTGAACTGACAGAGTGGAGTGTAAAATACTCAGAGCTTCAGTTTGCAGGAGATCTGGATTTTAAGACATGGCATTAAAAAATAATGTTCTTTATCAGAGAACGTGGGGTTTTCCTCTGCTCAGAGAAAATACATTTCCTGTACTTTATTATATATTATATAATATTTATAATACTAATTAGTAATTCTGTCAGTATAAGAAGCTGCAAGTAAAGCTACAAGTAAAGCTTTACATGTTTATACAATACTGCTTTTAGTAAAGAGCAATATTAGAGTTTACTTCCTGCGATCAATGAAAATGTATGATCAGGCTGGCAGGTTGCATAAGGCACTGAATCTGGAAATCAGGAAGTCTCTGCTGAATTCGGGCTCTCCTTCCTGGACACATTGTTCTTTCTAACTCAGGCATGCTGTATTTTTAAAAAAATAAAGTCTCCATTTAAGTAATAAGCTCCTTGGAATAGGAACTTTCTCATCTTAAATACAACACTTACTGTAATGAAAATCCAGCCTTTGGGACAGCTTCTCTCTGGGGTTATAAACTTATTTTTCACTGTTTATGAAATCTGTTTGGTTTGTTCTCTGGACAGTGGAATGAAGCTGATCCATGCCTGTCTGCAGTGTTCCTCCCATTTAGTCTGTGTGAGATCTTTCTGGAGAAAGATTTTTAATATTATAGGAAAATACCTTAATGTGAAACAACAGGAATTTTGCTAAATCCGTAATACTGCAACACATTTGCACAACAGATAATCTCGCAATAGATAACATGGCTAAAGGACATGATTCCAATAAAAAAGTTATTTTTTCAGTTTATTTTTCTTCTTGATATTACAGTTAGGAAATATACAACCTTTTTGTTCTTACAGTTCTACAGTAAATACCGGAAAATTGATTGTCAGTGCCTAAAGAGAAACAAGTCTGTAAATTGTAGATTGTAAATTAGTGGTGACTGCTCCAAAAACTGTTGATAAAATGGGAATGATGTGTTTACCCAGGAAGGCTCCTCTGGCCAGAACCTTTCTTCCAGATATGTCTGTGACAATTTGGAAGTTGTTTCTCCTGTGTCATTCAGGTGGAAGTGACAGAGCTGACATGGTACCTCATCCTGAGCTGCACACTGGAAACAGCTAAAGGAGGCTCAGCAATGCTGGGAGTTCTTCCCAGGAGTTTACAAAACATTAATGGAGTCATTATTGTTGGAAAAGACCTCTGAGATCCCCAACTCCAACCATTTGTCTGTAACTGCCCCCATGCCCTGGAATTACTCATTATTCCACTTTGGATCCAAACCATCGGAGACAACTTTAGCATTTCCGACTGCCTCATGTGAATCCCTAATGTTTTCCAGACTTGAGACAGGATGATCCCGTATCAGACAGCCCTCACAATCTCTCATTGCTCTCCTCCATCTGTCAGGGAGCTGAAGAGCTGTTTTCCATGGAAATCTGAGCCCGGAATCAATGAACACTGAGCGGCTCCTCAGGAGCTGGCGGGGCTCCAGCGGCTCTGCCAGGAAGGAATTTGGGCTGGAGCAAAGGGGAGGCCGATGCCGGAGCCTTGCAGAGCTCGGCGTTTTTACTGTGGCAGGAAGTGAGGTCAGGCCCGGCCGCTGTGGATGGGAATTGTTTGCTGGAAGGGCAGTCCTGGAGATTTTCTGTTTTCTCTTAGAAGCCTTTGTAGGGTGAGAGTGTCCCTGGAAAATGTTGCCTTCTTCTGAATATGGGAACATGACCATGTTCCGTGAGATCGTTGAACTCGTCCAGAATGCGTTTCAGAGCCCATTTTTACAGGATGGATTTGGTCTGTGTAGTTTAAAATATGTTCTATTGTGAAAAATTACCATATTTCAGCTTTTTAGAGGTGAATAATCTTTGAAAACAAAAGCTCAAGCTATTGAACTTAGAAATATGTTACCCACTGTTATTTCTTCCAGCTTCAGGTTTGTTGCTGAGATGATTAATGCCAATTATTATACTTTTTAGTGGCTCTGTGGGCTGAATTCATCCTTCAGTTCAACCCAGGTTTGAGAATGACCTGTAGCTGATGTGTAATAGAAACCACTGCAAAAAAATGAATCAGGCCAGAAGTGCCCTTGCAAAATTTAACCTTTCTAAAATTTAATTTGTTTAATTCCATACTGAGTCAAAAATCTCCAGGACAGGGTGACAAAGCTGTAGAGGCACCTCTGCAAGTTCTGCTATTGATGCCTATGTAATGAGTCACTAAACTTCAGTTTATTCCTATAAATTACAGAATTTTCCTGGTCTCTAATGCTTCCAGATGGGATTTTTCTTGCTTATTTTTAGTCTAGAAATTAAAATTTAGTGTATTAGCTCATCTTTAATGTCAGTGCAGTCTGTAAATTCCCAGGGCTTTACTTTTTGCCTTGGGTTTGTTTTGTTTTTTTTTTTCCCATACCTCCTGAATAGTTCCTGTGGTTGATAAATCCCTCACTGCCAAGAACAGACCACGGCGAAAGCAGTTTGGGCTGCTCTTCCTGAGATTTGATAGAATAAAGTGGCTTTAGGGATCAAGCTGCTCTTTGATACAGTCCTCCCTGTGGGTGGGTCCATGAACAACCCCCCAGCTGGGTTTGCCTCTCCAAGCTGACTTGGTTTGGGGTACATCCAAGGGCTTAGAGGAAGCCTGGAATCACTTGACAGAGTGTTAGGCATGATGTGAAATTTGGGAGCATTGGTGGAGGAGAGGCTGGACATGGCTCTGATCCCCAGAACCGTCTGATTCCAGGGCTCATTCCCAGCATGGGCAGGAGGAACGGGGGGTATTCTGCCCCCCCTGCAGAACTGCCTCCAGCCCTGGACTCCCAGCACAGGAAGGGTATGGAGCTGCTGGAGAGATTCCAGAGGAGGCCACAGAGCTGCTCCAAGGGCTGGAGCCCCTCTGGAGCCGGGCTGGGAGAGCTGGGGGTGTTCACCTCGGTGTTCACCTCGAGAAGAAGAGGCTCCAGAGAGATCTCAGAGGCCCTTCCAGTGCCTAAAGGGGCTCCAGGAGAGCTGGAGAGGGACTTGGGACAAGGGATGGAGTGACAGGACAAGGGGGAATGGCTTCCCACTGCCAGAGGGCTGGGATAGATGGGATATTGGGAAGTAATCCCTGTTTGTGAAGGTGGGCAGGCCCTGGCACAGGCTGTCCAAAGAAGCTGTGGCTGCCCCTGGATCCGTGGAAGTGTCCGAGGCTGGGTTGGATGGGGCTTGGAGCAACCTGGGATAGGGGAAGCTGTCCCTGCCCATTGCAGGGGTGGCACTGGATGGGCTCCAAGGTCCCTTCCAACCCAAACCATGCTGGGATTGCCTGATACCTGAGGGTGGGAGTGTGGATAGAGGTGGGTTCAGGATGCTGGAAGTTTCTCTTTGCCCCTGTGCTGATTGGTCTGCACCTTTCCCTCAGGAGCAGCGTCGCCCTGCAGTGAGGGCCGAGCAGGACTGGATTCCCTGCTCCAGCCCAGCCGTGGGAGGGTGTTGGGAAATGACTTTTCAAGATAGAGCTCTGTCTTTGTTTTGTTTTGCAGGAAATTGTGCTGAGTATGTAATAACTTTTCAGGAATTTTCTTTTTATTTACCCAAATGCCACTTACTTCCTTGAGTGGACTGGAGACTTTGGGGAGGTGAATCCATGGATATATTTTCCTGGAAAAGTTTTTATCTGTTGAAGTGAAGAGGGGTTGAGTTCCACATCAATTGACTGTGTTCCCTTGGAGGGCAGGGTGTTTTTGCTGCTCTTATCAGTGTTTTCAAGGAATGAAGCAGTGCTCAAAACCCAAAATAACTTGTTTTTTTCCAATTTGTCAGGACGTCCCTCTTTGTCCTCTGCCACTTGCAGCCACCCCAGCCCAGCTGCACAGAGAAATACCAACGTTCTGAGCCAGGTGAAACTGCCACAAAACCTCTTCAGATGGTTTTGTTCCTGTCTATACTTCTGTTTCTCTGACCATATGGCCACTGCTACTGAGACATGAAATCAGCTATTTTTGGAGTTTGTCATTAACAGTTTAAAAACAATTATTTCCTGATACTCCAAATATTAAATTATTCCTCGGAGAAACGAAGCACTAAGCAAGCAGAAAGTTTGTGGATGTGTCCGTATAAATTAAATCCTCTGTGTAATTGGGCAGGAGATGAAGGGTTCTAAACACCATGGGGATGTTGGTGCTCTCTCTACAATTTGTCCTAAAGGGAAAATTAAATTCAGCCAAGGCAGGGGATAAGCAGAGGAACTCTGAACCTTTATTTGAAGTTGCAGAGGATGAGGACAGAAACTCCGAAGCTTTTTTGAAGTTGCAGGTGCCTTTGGGCCCTGTTTCAGAACACTTTTTTCTGCAGCTGCTTATTTGAAGTAGTTGAATTTCAAGGCAGACAGAGTTGCATTTTGGTAAAGGGGCTCCCCCTTTATTTTAAGTACTGATTTCTGTTTTCTTTGATGTATATATAAAATAAAGAATTTTCATTTTCCCTGGGTACGGTGAATTCCTGTTATGGCTCTTAAGGCTTAGATCCAACCCAAAAAAATGGGAGAGGTGTAGAGAAAGAAACCTTTGCCTGATTTTTACTGTTCCAGGCAGGGATTTTTAAGTGGAATAGTTAAAATTTGCATCCTTGGCAGAGGCAATTCCAGACTTGACAAAAAGGAGATTATTTTATTCAGGAAATAAATACCATGCTAAGGCAGTTCAGTGTATTTATTCAGTGTATTTATTCAGTGTATTTATTCAGTGTATTTAGGCCAAACCTGATGCAAATTTGGTCTTTGAGGTCCTATCCAGCCTTTGCACCTTGAAGTGATGTTTGGCTTCTTAAAAGTATTGCCAGAAAAGAATTTCCTTGAGAAAGGAGCTGGGGTTTGGGAAGTCTTGAGGAGTTTGTTGTGCTGCATTTTGTGGTGATGTGATTGCATCTCTGGTTTTGAGATGCTTTTGTAAAGGAGGAGTGGAGGGTTTATCAGGGGATTCCACCAGCTCCTTTGCCTTGTCTTGGTAACACAGGAAAAACCTTTGTAATCTCAGCTTTCTTACAGATCTTTCTGTACAAAATCAATTAAAACCAGAAGAAATTATATTAATTATGGATGCTTTTCCTGCTGTTGCTAATCTGCTGGAAATGCAGTCCCACAGGCAGAGAATTTAGCAGTTTTCATGTTTTTTCCCCAAATATTGCCCTTTCCATGGTGCTTTTGGAGAATTGAGGGAGGATTTGACACTTTCAAACAGCCTGATTGGATTGATGCACAGATTTAGGGGGATGTTTTGTGGTTTCCTTTTTTTTGTAAGGAATTGGACCCTCCAAACCACATTTTGCTGTCTGGTTTATAGAAGGTAATGGGAGAGGAGAAGGAAGTGTCAGCATTTCCTGTATCCTGTTATCTTGTGCTTTTTATGGATGCTGGATTAACTATACACTGAAAATTCCCTACTACTGGGAGCTTGCGGCTTGACTTGCTCTAATTACTATAATTAATTTGTATCATCTGTATTTTGACTTGCTCTAATTACAGATTATTCCCTGGAAGCCCATGACTCAGCAGCACTCTTCTGTTCACATTTCCTCATGGTTCTGAGTCAAAAATTTTGGGACAAAGCAGGATTTTGTGTTGTCCCAAGCTTTGGTTTTACCCTGGCAGATTTTGTATTGGGGAAATCGCATGGTTTGGGGATTTTTTTTTGGTCATCACTAAAATGTAAATGTGGTATGTGCATTATTTAGCCTGAAGCTTGGGGTCTGGAGTGGAAGCAGTTTAGGAATTTGAAGTGCAAATTCAGGAATAAAATGCTGTATAAATGTAAATTCCTCTACTGTGTTATTGCTACTCTGAAGTACCAATTCCAGCACTTGTGGCTGAATATTTCTGGTAATTAAATTGGAGAATTTTGGGGAAAGGACATTTATGGCTTACAGGAAAGGAGTTAAAAGTGAAAAAATAGGATAATATTGGACTGTTTGGGTGCACGGGGAATGTTCTGGGTTGGCAGAGCCCCACAGGCCGAGTTTGTCAAACGCACAGAGAATGATTTAAGGAAGGGAGAGCCGGATCTGACCTCATCCCTGTTTTTTCTTGGAGCAGGTGGTTGAGGTGAGCAGGTGTCCATGAATGATCCCAAGAAATGATGGCTGACCAGCCGCCCCCCCTGGAAGCCACACCTCTGCTGAATGAAGTGCCACTTCTACCTCACATGGTCAACGGGGATAGCATCCAGCAGGCAAGTGAGCCCTGAACTGGGAGCAACTGGGATGGTGGCTCCACAAAATCCAGGCAGCTCTGCCAGTGGTCTGCAGAGCTGGGGCGGGATGTGGTTGTGAGCACTGACGTCAGGAGTTAAACAGAAGTGCAAATAGAGAGAGGAAAAAAATCATTCAGCTCCCAGCCAGTGGACAGGTGTAGAAAAAAGGGCTTCAAAGGGGACCTGCAAACTCCAAAAATCAAAGGAAAAATTAGGGGGTTAAAAGTTTTGAAACTACTGTGAAGTAATGAATAAATATTAGCAGGGGATTGCAGGGGAAATCTACTACAGGAAAATGAAAGGAAGGACCTTAGCTTCCTGGTTTTAAGTGTCTTCATTAATAATTACAGTGCAGTGGTGAAACCTGAGTGTATTTAGTTGAAACTTTAGAGCTTTATTAAACACAACCCTTCAGAATCCCTGGTAGGATTAGAAATACAGGTAAAAGTGGCAGCAGAACAAGGTTGAATGTGTAGGTGTAAAGTATGTGTAAATTGTCAGTAAATGGGACTTTGGTGTTCAGCAGAAGGAGCTGAGTGCTTTGTACTACAAATACTGGGAATTCTTCTCATCCTTTGTGGTCTGGTAGGCCATAAATGCTGAAAGTTTAGATGAGATCTCCTTTAATTTGTCATTGTTGGAGATCAAAAGGAGAAATCTGTTTTGTTTCAGTTGTATACTTGGAAAAATGGGCTTTATTAAGGAACAAGTCCTTTTCCCTTTCTGCCTCAGACCCTGGAGGTGGAAGTGCAATGAGTGTGTCTGGAAATGAGCAAAGTCTCCAGGATATTTCTGAAGTTCTGGCAGTAGAAGGTGAAATTTCAGCCCTGCCCAGCTGGGAGGTGGCTCAGATGGTTCAGGTTTCATGAGGAAGAGAGATCACGTAGATTTAACTGGTCACTGTCCCCAGAGCTGTATGTGTGGGACATGGAGGTGACAGTCACTGACATTTTTAGGACTTAGAGGAGACTCTGCAGTCAGGTGAAATTGAGAAAAAAAAGAGTAAAATTACAAAGTTGTATTGTGGAGATGTATTTGAAAAGCAGATTTGAATCTTTTAAAGAGAGTCTTGACTTAGAATCTTTATTAATGCAGAGGATTTTTAATTATTTCTCTGCCAGTGCTGTGGAGGACAGTGCTAACACTTACTGTAAGGATGATTCGTTTCCAGAAATCAGACCTGTGTGTTTGGCCAATTCCAGTTGATCCATTAGTTCCATTTTACTTAAAGCAAAAGTTGGAAGTTTTCTGGAAGAGTTTCTGGATCCAAAAGTGTGTGAATAAGGGATAAAACCAGTGCTGTGGCTGAACACCTTTGGCTGTGCTGGTGCCACCAGTCCTGGAGAGGTGCTCAGGACACCTGGAGGCATTGGCAGCTCCTGGGCTTAGCACTCCCTGTGTCTCACTTGGCTCGGATCCACTCCTCAGCATAGCTGCAGCTTCCTGGAAATTTTCCTTGTTGGAAGGTGGCTGGGACTGCATTTGCTTCATTAATTCCAGTGAGTCACTTCTCTAAGACATGGCCTGTGCATTCCTGAAATTCCAGACGCCCAATGGCTGCAGCCCTGTGATTGCAGCATTTGATTGGGATCCTTCCCTCAGTTTTACTGAGCTGATTCAGAGAATTGGAGTTCATGGAAGCCTGTTCTGAGGATGTGCCACTCTCAGAGGCTCTGAATGTCTCAAAAGATCCCTTTCTTGCCTTTGAATTTTGCCCTCCATATGAGCCTTTTGCTGGGGTCAATCCCTGCCTCTGAAATCCTGGATCCACAGCAAATCTTCTTCCTCTTTCTTGTGCTCCAGCAAATTCCCAGTCCATTATTGTCAATTTTCTTTAAACAATTAACACAACTTCTCTCCCTTTATCCCAAGAAATTTATTAGCATTGAAGTCATGCATTTACTTGCATTCTGAAGTGACAAATCTGCATAAATTTCATTATTAATGCAAATTACGCCACTTTTGAAGGCATTCTCTGCCATCACTCCCTCTCCTGGAACCATAATAAATATTACTGAGTGCCTAAACGGCCTTCTCGGGGATTTTGGTGGCTCACTTACATTCAGAAACAACTCAACCACCCAAAGTAAAATTCTCCTGTACAAGGAGCATCAGTTCTCCCCTGCAAGAGAGGTTATGAAAAATAAAACCAAAGTTTAATACACCAATATGCAGAAGATGCAAAACCAGTGCTAAAGTAGCATTTATCATTTATCCTTGCAGTCTGTAGTGATGAGAACAGTGAAACTGGTGCCTGGGGAGTTCAGGGAGCTCCAGCACTGAAAATGTGACAGCACAGAAAAATTCATTCATTAATGTCATGTGTAGCTCATTTTACCAGGAATTAAACGACCAGGTGATTTCTTCAGGTCCCATCTAACTGCTACAAATGTCACTCCATGAATAGTGCAAAAATATTTTATAAAAATTGAATGGAAGAAAATTGTACTGATTTTCACAGCTGCTTTAACAAATACATTTTCTTTCAATTTTTACATCAGCGCCAGCTGTCACCAGGGTGGAATTTTAATTGTGTACCTGCAGTTTTTACCTGGCCAAACTTTTTAAATCCTTTTTTTTTTAAGGATTAGCTGTGGAATATCATAGATGGTACAATAAAGTGCAGCTGCCAAAATTCCCCTGAGGCTGGGGCAGGATGAGGAGATTGTTTGGGATCCCAGCACTGCCTAAGGAGTGATCCTGGCCCAGCTCCACGTGGATTTGTGTGCAAGAGGACGGGCCATGTCCAAAGGCACCTGCAGGGTGCCACTGGGGCCTGGATTCCTTCCACAGGGAAAACACACCATGCCTGACAGGAGCTGCAGGGGAGAGGGGGTGGGAAAAGTCTCGAATGCAATGTGAATCTCAGGTCATTATTGCCTCAGTAAAAGCAGTGTGAACTTGAAATTAAAAGCTTTTTCCCTGTGCTGAAGCACTTGTGGGAGTAGCCAGAGAAAAAATATAAGGACTTGATTCAAATTTTATTTATTAATTTATTTATTTGTCAAAGTAGAAAGAAATATTTTCATTCTATCCATCATTCTACCCATTTTCCTTTTTTACTCCAAGATTACCAAAGCTCTGTTGTTATTCTCTAAAGAGAAGGGGGTTTCCCCCAGAGAATTTCTAAAATTTAAAAAGCCCCCAACCCCTCTTCTGTGTTTTGTTTCCTGCAGGTGATTCTTGTCCAGGTGAACCCAGGTGAAACATTTACAATTACAACTGAAGATGGGCACATTCAGTGCATTCAAGGTAAAGAGAAGCTCAAGTCCTACATCCAAATAAATGATGTCAGATGTGTTTTCTGCACTGGCATAAATCGGATTTTTCAGTTTGTGTCCAAGCACAAATGAGGCAGCACTGGGAAGCTGCCAGAATTCCCTACATCCTGCAGATTTTTATTCCCAAAAGATAGGTTTGCAGTGGTCCTTATTTAAGTGTCTTCCCAGGATCTGAACATGTGATTTCTGTGGCATTTAATCTACAATAATTTAAAAAACTTTACAGGCACTGGGACTTCTCAGTGCTGTGAGAGGTAGAGAAATCATTGCTCCACTCCATGCCTGCAAATTCCATTTTACCTTCTGGGTAAGTGACAGAAAATCAGAGTCAGGGCAAAATGTCTCCTGTAAGTCAAGTTGAATTTATCAGTATTTCCATTTTTGGAGTATTTGTCACCATTTTACATGATACTATATAAAATGTGTGCATTCTGCTTTCATCAAATCCCCTTCAGGAATACTTCCCTTGAGCTTAACATAAAAATAATGTATTTAATTTTTTTTTGAAGTTCCTACATCAACTTTACCCAAACACCTGCATTTGCCTTAATCACTACAGACTTTCAGCTGTCACAAATTAAGAGCTAAAATTATTTATACAGTTTTTTGTGCAGGTAGAAAGGCACTGTTGGCCAAAGCGTGGTGGTTGGGATAAAGCCAATAATCAAACAGAGAATGTGTGCAAATTCAGGCTCCAGGGTGAGCTCCCACCTTTGGAAAAAAGTGTCTCCAAATGGGAAAAAGCCTTGGTTGTTAAAAAGTGGCCCCTTGTCCTCACCAGGTCCAGCACATGTCCCCATGATGTCACCAAACGGTTCCATGCCACCGATTTTTGTGCCTCCCGGTTACGTATCTCAGGTATATTTATTTCTCCTTCGCTTGCAATGTGGTTTTGGGGGAAATTTTAATAATATTTTTATTATTGGTTGGTAATTTTAGCTGTGAAAAAGGCTGTTTTTTCCACTGAACTTCCCAACTGTTTCACTTTACTATGGGCTCTGTCCCTTCTGTTACTGACTAATGTCTGATCTGGTTTCCAGGATTTTTTTAAACCTAGTCCCAGCAGTTAAAGATATTTTTTGTAACAAGGACACCTCTGAATTGACTGTCTGAGCTCCATGAACAGGATCTCCATGTTTGTTTTTCATCAGTCCTGTTTGCAGGGTGGAGCTGAGTTATGTGAACAGTCTCAGTTGCAGGTTTTCTGTTCTAATATAGAAATTTATCCAAATTTTCAGTGCCCTCTTCTTTATCAGCCCCGATCTTCTGAAATTCCAGCAAAGCAGCACTGCTGGAGCAGAACGTGGAGAGTATGGTGGTGATACAAACACTGGTTCCAGTGTTTGGGAAATGAACAGGGGTCTGGGCTCTCCCAGCTTTGCTTTTCCACTGCCATGGATTTTCCACTCCTGGGTGTTGTTTGGGTCAGACCTGTGTGTTGTTACCAGAGATAATCCCAGTTCCCAGTTTGATTTATTTCTAAATTTACGCATTTTAAAAGGAAATAATTAAAACCAAATGTGGAAACAGAACTTGTGATGGATGTAGTAATGTTGAAAGTCAGGAGTGTTCTGAGTAGGTTTGAAACCTGTACCTGAGTTCTTGGGTTCTCCAGGCAGTTTCTTTTTGCGCACAGCTGCATTTTGAGCTTCTGCTGTTCTTCAGCTCTGCAAGACCTTGAGGAAAGATTCCCCTAGACAGTTTCTGATCCTTGTGAAATGGATCCTTCAGTGCAAACAGTGAGCAAAGCCCTGGCAGCACTGAGCTACTCAGCCTGAAAACCACATTTATTTGTTCTGTGTTTGCTGTCACCTGAAACCAGCAGGGTTGGGTTGTTTTCCCTTGGTTGTTGTGAGAGGGATTGACAAGTTGGAAGGCAGCTTTAAATCAGAGCTTGAGTTACCTGGACTGTTCTTGTTAGATGAGGTGATAACTTTGTGTTCCCAGTGTCTGTGGAGTCTGCCAAAGTGGAGTGAAATAATGCAGGAGTGAGCAGGTTGTGGACTCCCATCCCTGGAAGTGTTCCAGGACAGGCTGGATGGGGCTTGGAGTAAGCTGTTCTGTGGAGGGTGTCCCTACCCATAGAAGGAGTGGGATGAGATGAAGTTTAAGATCTTTTCCTATGTAAACCATCCTGGGATTCTGTGATTGTTCAGCACTTTGGTGTGACTGACTGCTTCAAACTCCACTTCATCCCAGCAGCGCCTGCCTGGTTTCCACTGGAATCCAGTCTGGTGTGCAAACCCCTGCCTGTCAGGTGCTCCTGGGTGTGACCTGGAGCAGGGAAATGCCTTGTTAAATGTACAATATTTTACGGGATTGTCTCTGGACTCACAGTTGATCTCTCCCATTTCCTGGCAGGTGGTGGAAGAAAATGGAGTTCGGAGAGTGGTGGTGGTGCCCCACTCGGGGGAGTTCCACCCTTCCATGCATCCCCCTCCTCCCCCGCCTCCTCCCCACGTGCCCCATTACATGCACCACCCCCATGCCCTGCTCCCACCCCCCCCTCACCCTGTGTTCCCCGCGGTGCCTGGCACAGGAGAGCTCCCACCTCAGTTCATGCATCAGCACCCGCCACCACATGTGTTCCAGGAGCAAGGTGAGAGCCTGGGAATCCCTGAATCCCGGGAGGGACAGCTGGCCCTGCCTTCCCACACTTTCCCAGGGGTTGTGGTATTAACTTAGAACACCCCCGTGGGTCAGGTACTCACCATGTGCAAAGTGTGGTTGTGTATCCTCTGAATTTTATGTTTGAATCGTCTGTTTGCAAGGAGTTACTCAAATTTGTACTTGAGAAATGTTGTGTTTTCCATGCATCCCTCCTTTTGCCACTGTAAATCCCCCAACAGTGACTCTTAAAACTCCTTTCCCTAAACCTCTGCACACTGAGTTTTGTCACAGCCTTGGCATGAAGTTTATTGAAAATGAACATAATTTGATACATGAATGTGTTTTTCTTTTTAGTTGAAATATGACTTAAAAGTGAACCAAAAAAGCCCAAAAAAGTTGTTATCCGTAGTGGAGGGTGAAGTGCAGACCCACTTTAAAAACTGAATGAAACAATAAATCAGTGGAGGACTGAAGGAGTATTGAAATTTTATGTTGAATTAAACCAAGCTCTAATCCTTATTTTGTAATCAAGACTTAAAATAGAAATTAAACTTAATAAGACCATTAATTGTCTCTCAAGCTTGAATTGGTGATTACATACTTTGACTCAATCTAGGGTAAAACAGCACTTAGGCTGTGCTGGAAAAATTCAGTTTGGGTCCTAAATTTGCTTCATTTTTTGCAAATGTGTCTATAGCAGGGAAGAAAGGCAACTCTAAGGCAGGATCTGGAGCAGCTGACAGAAGAAAGGCCCAAAAAATTCAGTTTAAAAAGACTCCAGACTCCAAAATCTCTGCACTTCCAGACTGACAAAGCACAGGGAAGTTCCAGGGGCTCAATTTTAATGCATTTTCCAGCTTGTAGATTCAGATGTCAAATTAATAATTCAGAATAATGAAGTTATTTCTCCCTTCTTTGCAGAACCTCGTTCCCATGGAAGGACAAACTTCATCCAGAGGGACGAGAGGAGTCTCAAAATGCAGGAACACCTCAAGAAGAGGCTAAAGGACAGACAAGCCAGTGGTCACACCAACAATAAACTGAACAGCCCTCCCTCCTCACCCCATAAAGTCGTTAATTCTTCTTCCAATGCCACAATTCCCAATGGGAATGGAAAGGGCCAGCAAGGGGCAGTTGGGGCACTAAAGCAGAAGCAGATAGGGAAAACAAAGGGCAGTCCGGAGGCAGAGATGGGAGGTAGGTGGCATGGACAGGGGAAATCGCAGTTATTTTCTTATTTTCTGTAAATTCATTGCAAAACAGGTTCTGAAAAAGCTGAATTTATAAATTTGTTTGGCTGTTTGGGATTAGAGGAGGCCTGAAATCCATTATGGTTAGATTTTTTTTTTCTCTAGGAATCATTGGAATATCAAGTTTTTTTCATTTGATATTTATAAAAAAAGGTCTTCAAGAAGATTTAAACTTAAACCTTTTTACTTCCCTCTTGTTTCTGACCCAGGGCTGATCAATATTCCCAGTGAGGGTGACACCTAGGTACTTCCAGAACTTCTGGTGTCACTGTTTATGGTACTTTTTGATTAACTGGGAGTCACTTAAATTTTCAAGAAGTACGAAAATTTGAGCAGTTGTAGATGCTGCTGTTTAGTTAGTTGTAATTACAGCTTTTTAATATCTCATTGCTACTAAAAACCTCATGGAGTGTTACTGGCTTTGCTTTGCTTTGAGACAGTGTCAGGCTTCCAAATTGAGAATGTTTTGTGCCACAGAAATTCCAGGAAAACACATAAGGCAGAGATAAGATCTTACTGTAATTTTTTTAACACCTCTCATTTTTGGAGGAATGTTTTTGTGTTTGTCAAAGAAAACCTATTTCTGCTCCATTAGGAAAAGATCCCCTTTGTGCAGGATGTACTAAAAGAGTTTTTGTACCACTGTTGGTTTTGGATAGTTGGTGTTTCTGCCTCTCACGCAGCCAAAACAAACAGGGAAAATGAACTTTGCACAATAAGTGCCATTGTTCAAGTCCTAATGAGGCCAACTCCATCTCGTGGTGGCCTTTTGGTAACAGCCCGGGTTGCTCTCAGGCTTTGGGATAATCTGGTTTGTGTTTAAATTGCAGAATCTGACACAGAATCCAGGAAATGTGATACTCACTTGAGCATTGGCAAGCCAGTTGTAAGTATTAGCCTTAAAATCCCATTATTTTCTGGGCCTGTGCTTCCTTTAAAATAACTTGTGTTTTATCAATCCCTTTTGCTTTGTTCTTAATGGTTTGATTTTTTTTAAAGAGAAGATAATACAGTTGAGTTGTCAGAGTTTATAGCTGGGAAAGGGCAATCATGCTGAAAATTCACTATTTCTCAGTTTGGCAGCCTGTAATCCCAGAATATTCCACTTTTGCAGTCCAGGTTATGTGAGGGCTATACCTTGCAAACCAGGGTCCTGCTAAACTCTTGGAAGTTTCTACACTCTTGGAACCATCCTTTCCTCAACAGAAAGGATTTAGGAGTGTTGAGGATAAAATTAACACAAATAGATCCTCTTTTGATGTTATATTGAGAAAGTGGAGCAAATATTTGAGTATTTGGAGACTTATTCAAGAAGATGGAGTCTGGTGAGGATAATTAAAATGTCTGTGTTTGATCTTGAGCAAGTTTAATGAGCTCTTCTCTGTATTATCCACACAGCAAACAGGGGTTGTGTTCCTTTGCACCAGCTTTTGAGGGGGTTTTTGGTCCTTTAATTCTTTTCCCCTGCTGCGTGTGACATCTGTACTTAAAACTAGCACAGGGCTGTGTTGCCTTGGGCAGAGAGAATTTGGAGTGTGGGAATTAAGCAGCAAAGAAAAATCAGACAAGAAATTTTGAGTTTTACAGGCAGAGCCTGTGCTGTCCTTAAGATCAATGACTGAATTGATTGAGGGAATTGTCAGAAAATGAGGTGTCTGTGCCTAAATCTGATCTGGGATCCTGCCTAAGACTCCCCAGCTGAGCATTTGCTCCAAAGGAGTGATGGAAACATTGATGCAGGAATTTTCTCTTCCTGCCTCTGTGTGGTGTTGATTTGGTATTGGAAGGGAAAGCCTTTATAGAAATGAAGAGAGGAAATCATTGCAATCCAAAGAATGCCTCTATATTCCCATTCCAGAGGGAAAGAATTCCTCCAGTGAGGAGCTTCCTAGGCCAATTAGCGACGCCGTGTTATTGACTAATTAACCTTTTCTTGCAGAAAGCAAACTTACTTGCATTATTTATGCTTTTAATAGGTTTCTGATATACAAGCAAGATCAGCCGTTCTGTCCTGGAATCTCCCAGTTAGTTCACAGAATGGAGAGAGCCATAGTCATAGTCCAGCAGCATTTACATTTGAAGTAGCAATATCCAACAGTGGTAAAAATGGAAAATTTAAATCTGTCTATGTGTAAGTTTAGTTTCTTCCTTTAAGCACAATGTTTAAACCATTAACCAATCAGCAATCTCTCTATCAGGAGCTGTTTGTTGACTTGCAGACCTTCCTACTTCACATGAAATAAATTTTAAGTAATGTCACTAAAGAGTTACATGGACAGTGGGAAACTTAAATGTGCACTACGTGGTTTTGCTTTTCAATGAGCTTTGAGCCCTGAGGTGTAAGGAAGAGCTGTGACTCTGCTTTCTGTTTGTTTTTACCTTTTCACAGTGGGGATGAATTAACAATTACACTTCCTGATCTCAGACCAGCCACTGATTATCATGCCAGGTATGCTGCTGTGAAGGAAATAATGCTTTGGGGGATGTGGGAATTCCAGGGTTATTGTGGCTTCATGAAAAAGGGGTGATACAAACAGTTAAGGAATACTCTGAAAAAATACTATGGTGGGGACACTGGGTTTGCTATCTAAATTCCCATTTATCTTCTAACTTCATTAAAATACCACCTCATTTCCTTCCCTACCACCTTCTCTGTCTCTTCAGATTTCTCAGTTACAAACTTTAAATTATTCTCTGCTGGTATTTTTTTAGAACAACACTCTGTAGATTGTTGTGGGCTGAAGTCAGTGGTGAATGAAATAATTTAGCCTTGAGATTGGATGTGAAAGTCTGACTTGTCAGCTTGATTTGCAGAGATGCTTGTCTGACCTGCAGCAGTGCAAGCAGGGAAGTGAGAATGGGAAGTGGGATAGGATTATCAGGAGTAAGTGATCCTGACTGCAGGTGTTGGGCTGGCCAGCGGGAGAGCAGCCAGTGAAGCAAACCAAGGGAGCACTGGGAAGAGCCACAGTCACTTCTGGGGCACAGGAGCAGATGAAAGATTCCCTGGATTAAAGTCCTGCTCTGAAGCTGTAGAAGAGTTGAGCTGGGCACAGCTCCACCTGCACAGTGGGTTGTGTTTTCCACAGAAAGAGGCGGGACTGCTGAAAACATGAAACAATTGCAATGAAAATGGTGATTTTATGGTTTACCTTGTTTAGAGCCCATACTCCTGCACAAGTGTTGGCTGTATTTGAATTTTAAGGTGTGTTTAGCAAATGGCTCATCTCCAGTGAGGTATGCTGTTATCATTTGGGTACATCTGCCGTAATTTTCATCCCCTATTCCACAGGTATTTCAGCACTAAAATATGTCCACTGTGACAGAGAGTAATGGCAGTGTTGATGAAGGGTGAGAAATGGGGGTTTGGGGTCAGCAGGTGAACCTGTGCGACCCCTACCCTGCAGCCACTGCTCAGGATTAAATTCCTGCAGCTGCCAGCTCTTCCCTTAAATTTCCAGGTTCCAGTGCAACAGCCGCATCATTAATTACCCTTTGTTTAGAGTTTCAGCAACCAGCAGTTCCATCAAAGAAACCATTTCAGAAGTGGTGAGCTTCACAACAGAGATCTGTGAGCCAGACTGTCCAGCAGCCCCAAAACTGATTAATAGAACCAAAAATAGCCTGAACTTGCAGTGGAAGGTAAGAACCAAACCTGGGGCTGAGAGAAGGGGAGCAGAGAACTCTGCTGGATTCCTGTGCAGTGTATTTGAATTAGCTTTGTCAAGAATTCAATGTGTGCTGTAGGTGTTGCCTTTTAATTTGCTCAGTGAAGATTGATAATGAAATAATAATTTCCTTTCTCTGTTTTTCAATGTTTGCTGCATTTCTTGCCTGCAGCTTTGGTGTGACAGAGTTGGTAGCAGAGCTCTTCTCTTCTAAACTGATAGAGAGGAAAAATGGATTTTTATTTATTTATATCATTGTTAGAGGTCTTGGATGATAACCAGATTTGACTTAATGTTCTTTTAGTTATGCTGACCCATTCAGACTAAATTTCTTTGAATCTCGTTTTTAATCTGACTTATGAATATAACCACTATCTGTGAAGACTTACTGGTAGCTATGTTTGCTTGGGTTTTCATGTTTTTCTTACAATTATGCGGAAAAGTGGTTCCAGCTAAATGACTTCAGTGAAATTATTTGTAGAATGTGTGCTTAGAAAATGAAGAAGTTCCCGTTTCATGTGTCAGATGCTGCTTGTGGGAGCCCTTAGATTGCACAGGCAGGTGGTGAGCACACAGTGCATGACACAAGGAAAAGAGCTCTAAGAAAATAATTTGCTTCATTTATAAAATAAAACTATTCACAAATTCATATTCTAAACTGTCAGGACTAAAAGAGGTAGCACAGCAGCCTTGTATTAAAAGGCAGTTGGAGTTTATAATATTCATTGTGTAAAAAATTGGTAAAATACATTTACAGCTACTTGTTTTTAACTCTTTTTTTCATTGTTTCTTTATTTTCAGTCCTCAAATGACAATGGTTCCAAAATAACCAATTTTCTTTTAGAATGGGATGAGGTAAGAGCTTTTCTAGTATCAAAAAAAAATCATAGAGCAATTACACTTTAAAATATCCTTTGCTTAGGTACAGCAGCTATTTTGGTGACACTCTCCTGACAACTTTAAAGGGATAAATGATCAGTGGGAGGGGACAGTGTAAAACTGCCTCATTTGTCATCCAGAACACCAGTTATTCCTGTGTTCTCTTTAAATGCGTAAGCATTTGGCATCTTGGGTTGTGTCACAAATCTCCCTCAGCTCTTGAGCATCTTGCTGAGATGTAATGCAAAGAGATAAAAAAAACTTCCAGAATGAGTTTTGTTTTCAGCTCCATGGTTTATCATCATTCTGTCAAATCCACAGTACCAAAAGTAATCAGGTATCTCAGTCCCAATGTGGTTTATTATCAAAACTGCTCAGGGTGACCATCAGCAGACTCAGGATGACCATGATACATTAGATTTTGCATTCTTGAGGCTCAGTAATTTCTTCTTTAATTACTGTCAAATGAGTGAAATTATGTTTCTTGTGGAAGGTGTCCCTGCCTATGGAACAAGGTGAGCTTTAAGGTCTCTCCCAACCCAAACCAGTCTGAGATTCTGGGATTTAGGAAGAAGTAATGTGAGGAGGGTGACCTTGGCAGGGGTCAGAGAGTGACTCTGGATCTCCCTGTTTCCTAGGGGAAGAATGGTCCCTTCAAGGAATGTTACTATGGGCACCTGAAGCAGTATAAACTCACCAGACTCACTCCCTCCACAAGATACTCCCTGAGACTGGCTGCTAAAAACGACATTGGAATGAGGTAACAGGAGCCCAGGGATACCACATGATGACTTTCTCCCTGGATTCCATCAGCTACTGCTCACCCTTGTTCACAATCTCCTCCCCAGTGGGTTCAGTGAGACGGTGACGTTCAGCACGGCCGGGGTGGTGCCACCGGCCCCAGCACCGCCTGTGCTGGACGAAGCAGGAGTGACCTGGTTGACCATGAAATGGAGCCCTCCTGCAGGAGAGGACTCCCTCACCTACAGCCTGGACATGGAGGAAGAAGGTTCTGTAAGTGCTGGGCTTTGTGTGGAAATGCCGTTCATAGTGCTGAAACAAAAATAAACATTTTTTACCTTCCGAGAAATGGCCAGCAAGTATTGCATGGAATTCATGGCACAGAGATTAAATACTGCATAGAACTCATGATGGAGTTGAGGTATTGCAAGGAATCCATGACAGAGATTAACTACTGCGTGGAATTCATGGTAGAGATAAAATATTTCATGGAATTCATGGCAGAGATAAAGTATTGTGTGCAATTCATAGCACAAAGTATTGCGTGTCATTCATGGCACAGAAATGAAGTTCAAGATTAAAAAAATGTGATTTGTCCACTCTGGGTTTTGTTTTACCTTAAAAATCGGTGACTGTGTTCATCCTTATTTTCCCTCCTTGCCAGGGCTATGGATTCCAGCCCCAGTACAATGGAGATGAGCTCTCATGCACTTTAAGAAACCTGAGGAGGAGTACATCCTATAAGTTCAGGGTTTGTACCACGGTTTGTTCCTAATTTCATGTGCTTTCCTGGGCTTCGGTATTCTCCAGGAAATTTTTCAACTTGAATGGGGACAGCAGGAATCCTCCTGTTGTCCCAACAATTACCTGTTGTTAGAGCAGGTTTTGGTGAAGTAATAATACAAATCAGATTTTTTGCACCAGCTAATTTTGGTATGAATAGTTGTCTTTTTTTCGGCTAGGTTTTTAATAGATTATTTTTAATCATCCGCATGTTTATCCTCAGGTATTGTCAACATATATTACTGTCATTAAATAAACCATTTATTCTCTGTTATCTTCCCTCCTCCAACAGCTCTTTGCCTACAACAGTGAAGGAAAAAGCAACCCCAGTGAGGTGGTGGAACACAGCACCAAACCTGACAGACCTGGACCTCCGAGCAAACCTGTTGTAAAGGGCAAGATCCATCCCCACAGTGTGAGAGTCGTGTGGGGTAGGTGCCTTGGGGTCTTCCAGTGCTGCTGGGGTGTGGACAGCCTCTCTCTGATTGAATGAGGGGGAACTCAGACTGATTTATCTGCAGGGATTGTTATTACTGGAGAAATTCTTAACATTACCCCAAACCGGTTTATTTTAGGGTTGTAGTGCCACACTGGTGTTGTTCATTCCTTTTTGAGAAGCTGTGACTGCTGTGATGATATGCTCTGAGTTTACTGTGATGTTTAAATATGTCTTATGTTCATTTAAAAAAATAAGAGCTGATACCTGAAATTTTTATTGTTTTCCCAGTAACTCCTCTTGGCATAATCACGATTAATAATAGGAGGAAAATTGCTTTGAAAAATGTATTGTCAATCATTAAGTACACTGGTTTCTCTTGCTGGTTGACTTTCCTGTTTGAATGACTTTTCACTCAAAAACCTGGTAACAAAATAATGCCTTGATGTTAAATCCTGTGTAACTTAAGGTGTTGATTTCTTTCAGAACCTCCCAAGGATAGTGGAGGATCAGACATTTCTAAATACACTTTGGAAATCTCCGAGGCATCGGTTGGTAAGGAATCACCTTTGAGTCCTAATACAGTACTCAGTCTCCATCCTTGGAGGTATTTCATTCACATTTAGATGTGAGACATTGTTTAGACTTGGATTTTTTTTCCATGTTTTCCAACCTAAATGGTGCTTTACTCCAGCAATCACTTCCAATTTCATACATTGTGTTGTGTTGTGCTTGTTCTCTGTATAATTAATAATTTCAAATTGATTCTCTGGTTTGACAGCCTTAATAATAGTGAGAGAATTTTCAGGTGGGATTTTAGAAATGTTTGAAAGGGTAAAGTTTTCTTCCTTCTCTCAGGAGGGAGATGGGAGCCCATTTACAGCGGAGCTCAGCGGGAACACGTCTGCGACCACCTCCGGCCTGGCACCTCCTACAGACTCCGGGTGTCCTGTGCCAGTAAAGGTGGGGAGAGCCAGGTGAGCAGCAGGAGGGGAAAGGGGCATCTGTAAACCATTTCTGTTTGTGTTTTAGCCAAATGCTTTATGTCTGTGCTCTGCAATGACCTGTGTCCCTGGCAGGCCTCTGATGTCACGACTGTCACAACGGCGGCTGTTCCCCCTGGGCCCTGTCCCGCGCCAGACCTGGTGGGCAAAGCCAAGCCCAAGGAAATCACTTTGCAGTGGGGTAAGCACCAGAGCTGGAGTAAAACACTGCTCGGATTTCAATCATCCAAATCAAAAAGCTTCAGAGAAAAAAAAAGTAAAAATTACAGAGATGCTGTCCATGGCCTTAGTTGTTTTTTAGGTTTGGGATGTGGTTTTTGTTTCATTTTGTGTGATTTTTTTTTTAAGAAGATTAAAGCTTCTGTTCACCTCTGGTAGGGTGATACAGTGAGACTTAAGCAGACATAAGTATTTTCCAGTGAGAAAGCTTCCTGTCTCTCCAGGACTTGCTTGGCAATTTAAAAAGCAACCTGGGTTTTCTTACTGTTATCTCAGTACAGGAGATTAGCAAAGATGAATCAAGATACATTGTTTTGTGAAGAGAATGGGGAAAATACATGAGAGAAACCTGATGAAAGCCATCTTAAACTAATTGTCAGTATCTGGGGGGGGGGGGAAAGTAAGCTTCATGAAGTGTTTCTGCTCAGATGCATGACAAGAGTCTGCCCTAACTTAGGGAATTGAGAAATTAATAGGAAAATCCAATCTCTTTTTATTTGCCAGGCCCCCCAGCTGTGGATGGAGGCTCTGAGATCACAGAGTATCTCCTGGAGATGGCCAGCTCAGAGCAGGACGAGCGCAGGGTGGTTTATCAGGGTCCAGCAGCTGAGTTTGGAGTGACCAACCTGCTCCCAGGGAGAACCTACTGCTTCTGGCTCCGGGCAGGGAACAGAGTCGGGGTAACCACTGCACTCACCCCATCTCACTGACTTCACACAAGGGACAGGAGTGATGGTGCTGGGGGCAGTTTGTAGCCTTCTGTTGTGTGAACCCCTTGATGTTTGTGCCTTCGGAAATTTTGGATGTGCTGTCCCTGAGCTCAGGCTCTGCAGATGTGGTGGGAGCAGCATTGTGTGGAGAGGAGTGTATGCCAGCCATGGCAGGTTGGGAGAAGCGTGGGATAAACGTCTTAATGCCACGTTGGTGGCGTAAAAGTCTTTCTGGAACAGTCCCCAGCTGCTGCTGGAGGGCAGATCCTGGCTGGGAGAGGGAGGAGTTACAAAACCCTGGCAGTGGGAGGAACTCAGATATCCTGTGGGAGTGGGGGCCACCTTCAAGTACCTGCAAAGAATCTGAAACTGAGCCCTGAACTCTACTGTTTACTTCTCTGTCAAGTTAAAAATACTTTGTTTGCTTCACTTGCACATTATTTCTTGCCCTAGTGCTGTTGCTGTGTTCATGCAGTGTTGTTTTCCTGCAGTTTGGCCCCCACTCTGAGAAGGCAGAGCTTTGCACTGCTCCAGGACCCCCTGAGCAGTGCTGCAAACCCCTGATAACCTGCAAAAGTGCAACTTGTGCTGTGGTTTCGTGGGAGGTAGGTGTTGATGGCTTCCAGTACCACCCAAATTAGTGTTTGGCTTTTAGAATTGTAGTGACACATTTATGAGACACAGAAATGAGAGAAATATTTTTTGTAGAGGTGGAATATTTTAAGCCTGTTTCTTTGTAGATGTCTGTGTTGGGTTTGGAAACTCTGGCACTTACTAATTGCAGTCTTAACTGGACAAATTTGGTGACATTTAATCCTCCTCACGGTGGGGTAATTAATATATAGTGTATTAATTCCTTTAAGTGGTAAGAGATTGTGGATCAGTCAAAATTTTGGTGTGAACTGTGGTGGTGTTATAGCCACGTGTCACCTTTTAACTTGAAATCCCTTGGAACAGACCTCAGTTTTCAGTCCCAGTGCTTCCAAAGGCTGGATTTGATAATCTTGGATGTTTTCTGACCTTTTCTGTGACTCTCATCCAGTGTCTCATTGTAAGAGCTCCCCACTGTGTGCTGGGGGTGTGTAAGTGCAAGAGCTGAGCAGAATTTCTCCCTCACCCCGCAGAGCCCGGCGTGCAACGGAGCAGAAATCACCGAGTACAGGCTGGACTGGGGCCAGGTGGAGGGGTCCATGCACATCATCTACACTGGCCCCTGCCAGAGCTATGAGGTCAAGGGGCTCACACCTGCAACCACCTATTACTGCAGAGTCCAGGTAGGAAAAGTCTTTTGGTGCCACTGGCACTTGCAGTTTGGGGACAGACTCCAGCTAGAGAGGAATAAAGTCATGTGCTGTCACCTGCTCATGCAATAGAGAAGGTAATTGGGCAAAACACTTCTCTTGTCCCCCAGTCCCTCCTCATTCCCTAAATCTTTAAGAGTTTAGATCCAGTGTGCTGTGAAATACCAGATGCTTTGCCCTGTTGACAGATTACTCAGGAGATTTTCCACTCTCTTCCGTGCTGCTTTTAAGAACACACAGAAGGAAAGCTGTGAGAGCTGTGACTGCCTGGTTGGAAAACAGGGATTTGGTAACTCCTATGTGGTGTCTTTCAGGCTGTGAACGTGGCTGGGGTGGGGCTGTTTGGGGACACGGGTGTGGTGACCATGCCCCCGTCAGTGCCTGCAGCCGTGGCTGTGCTCCATTTACTTGAAGAGGATCAGATGGAAATTTCCCCTCCTTTCTCCACGTGCCTTGCAATCCAGTGGGAAGAGCCCTGCAGCCACGGGGCAGAGATCACAGGGTACAACATTGAGTATGGGGAGAAGCAGCTGGTCACTGTAGGGAGAAACACAACCCATGTCCTTGAGAATCTGCTGCCTGACACCCTGTACAGGTAAGATATATTCTGAAATAACATTTATAGGATTTAATTGTCCTTCGAGGGCAGTGCTTTAAATTTTTAGAGCCATCTTTCATACAGCTTACAGACTATTTGCTTAATTCACTCTGCAGCTCCAAAAAACACTCAAAAAATTGTCGTATCCAGACTCCAGCCGTGACGTTGGCAGGAGTGAGATCACGGCTGGCATTAAGGTTCACATTCTGTCTCAAAGCCAAGACTTTAAGGTTTCTGGGTTTAGAATTTTTCATTGAGTTGCTCAGGTATGTGGCCAGAAGATGATGGATGGGTAGGTAAGAGGAGAGCAGGAGTTCCTGTGACCTAAGTCTTGGTTAAAGCTGAGTTCAGATTTAATTTCAAGCTGCATATTCATTGCATTACTGTTTGGAGTTATACTCTGTACACCTTTTAACTGTTGCTTTGTTACCCAGCACTTTTTCTGACCATGTGGCTGCTCTTTCCCGTTCCCAGGATCAGGGTACAGGCCATCAACAGCTTTGGAGTTGGTCCTTTCAGTCACTCCATGAAAGCCAAAACCAAACCACTACCTCCTGACCCTCCCCACCTGGAATGTGTGGTCTTCAGCTACCAGAGCCTTAAACTGAAATGGGGAGAAGGGCCCAGCAGAGCTTTAATTCCCAACCCTACTCAATTCAACCTGCAGATGGAGGACAGGTTTGGCAGGTGAGACCATTAAAGATCTTGTGGTTTTACCAGTTCATGTCAAGTTTTTAAGGTATTTTATGTTATTCTGTCTTCTCTTTGCACCACTGAGTCATTTGGGAATCCCTGAGTTTGCCCTTTTGCAGTTTTGCATCCCATCTTTCAACCAGAAGTGCTTTCTTGCACTTCTGCCGCTTGGAAACAGTAAATACTGTTTAAAGAATAAATAAATAAGAATAAATACCTTACCACTATCCTGTGCTGCTAGGGTTATTTTTGGACATTCAAAAACACAGTGTGATTGGCATATTAGAAAGAGGGATTGGCCATCTGTTCTTCATCTGGGAATTTCAAATTTGTTTTGGATATTCAAGGGTTGTTTTCTTGATTCAGAGGAGTTGGGCCCTGCAGCCTGAGTGGGAAGAAGCCTGGTACACCAGGAATGCACATCACTTCTTTGTCCTTAAATGAAATCTGAGTGTTTCAGGTCTGATACTGCCCTACACATCGGTGGTTGCTGGGTAATTCTGTGTGTGTTCTGTGTCCCCCAGGTTTGTGACAGTCTATAATGGTCCCTGTCACACCTACAAAGTGCAGAGGCTCAGTGAATCCACTACGTACCATTTCCGCATCCAGGCGTACAACGATGCCGGGGAAGGAGCCTTCTCGGAGGTCTGTGCTTTCACCACCACCAAGTCTCCACCTCCACCTCTCAAAGGTGAGCTGGCACTGCCCTGGTAACTGCTGCAAGGCACTGGTGGGCAGGCTTGGATCCTACAGCCTGACCCTCAGCCAGTCTTTGTGGTGACAGAGACACAAACTCGCTGTGAGGGGCTTTGTCTGGGTGTGAAAAGGGCTCCTTGGTTGTGATCACCTCCTGCACTGCAGCTCTTCAACCCTGAGCTGAGCATTCCTATCTTTGCTCAGCTGGAAAGGCATTTTGCAGGGTTTTCCATCAAAATTACAACAGTGTGTTGGTGAGTGAGGGCACAGTTACTCCTCTGATCTTCACTTTTTAATATGAACATTAAAGGTCATCATTAAAGTCACTGTGAAGGTCAGAGTGCTGAGTGCCTGGAGAAAAATTAATTGACTGAACCATGGTTAGGACGTAGTTTCAGCTCTGCTGGGTTCTGTAATGACTTGAAAGTGCTGCTCCTCTTTACAAACATGGGCTCATCCTGGCAGCTCGAAAAGGCTGACAAGTGTAACTTACATAATAATGGTCATTTTTTAAGCTTGTCTCATCAAATAGAAAAAAAGGAAATAAGTCTTAACTGTTTTATTTATTGGAATGAGTTGCCTTTAAGCATGACAGCTGTACATTTGTAGGGACAAATGTTCTTTCTCTAAAACACCAACAAATCACTTTGTTTTCCAGCACCCAAAGCAATTCAGCTGGAAGAAAACACTATTGAAATCACATGGGAGCCTCTACAGCCAATGAAAGGAGATTCCATTGTTTACATCCTTCAGCTTGCTGCTGGCAGAGAGTTTGATCAGGTACCTTTTATGCAGCATCAGGAATGTGAGGGGTTTTTACTGGGAAAAATTACTACCAAAAAAAAAAAAAAAGCGTATTTCTTGTGGAACGTGTCCCTGCCCATGGCAGAGGATGGAGTGGGATGGGCTTATAAGGTCCCTTCCCTTCCCAAACCATGCTGTGATTCCATGATTTGAAGGTTGAAATTCTGCTTGAGGAGGTGACAGAGACACTTAATTTCATAAAGTGTGTAGTGAGTGAGCACTGGTTTATCCAGTTCTCCCAACAATTCCTTTGGCTCTTGATTCTTTATCCTGATGGTCTGTGGTACCACTGCCTCTGTTAATCAGAGAGTTCCCTTGGGTGGAGGAGCTTTAAGGAAACAAATGCAGGATGACTTTTTTCTCCTTTCTGAGCCTCGCAGCCCAGGTGAGGCCTCAGTGTGGGGTGTGGCAGGAAATTTGAAGGAATTATGAATTATCCAGAGACTGAAGCTGTGATTTCATGAAACTGGAGGGAGGAGGGCAACTCCAGGTAGTGCCCAGCACTGCACACAGACCTGGCGCAGGACAGGCAGTTCCAGGCGCTGTTGGTGAGTGAGGTGCTCCTGACTGAAGTGGCTGCTGTCTCCTGCCAGGTGTACAAGGGCCCCGAGCTGTGGTTCCGGCTGCCGGCCACGCAGACAAACTGTGAGTACCGCGCGCGCGTCTGCGCCAGCCGCCAGTGCCACGACCTGCCGGGCTGCCCGGAGCTCTGCGGCCCCTACAGCCCCAGTGCCGTGTTCTGCTGCCAGCGCCAGGAGCCGGGCCCCGCCACAGCCCCGGCGGGCGCGGAGCTGGCACAGAGCAGGAAGCGGCTGCACGAGGAGCGCGTCATCGCCATCGCGCTGCTCTGCGGCTTCGCCCTGGTCGCCATCCTCTTCGCCGTGGTCATCCAGTACTTTGTCATCAAGTAGGGCGGAGCTGGCCCTGCTCAGCTCTCTGTACAGAGCTCTCTGGGGTATTTATGGGTAGTTCAATGAAATTCTAGCTGGGAACCCCTCGCTCCATGCGTTCCCGCTCCTGCTGCTGGCTGCCGGCGAGGCTGGCTCGGCAGATCCTTTCCAAATGCTGGACACAGATTTCCTGTAGAAAGGGTGATCCTGGGGCCTCTGCAATCAGGGTGAGCTGTTAGAGAACAGCAATCAGCTGCCTTACAGTGCACACTGGAGGGGTGTACAGACTCCTCCTCTCTCCCCATCCCAGCCAGTTGGAGAGGGAAGGCATTGCTGGAACAGTCCTTTCCCAGCACCGCCAGAGCAGCAAGAGGCGATGCCTATTCCATCAGGTTTCGCTGTAGTTTGATATCCATGAAATCCAGCAGCACAAGTGCTTGAGCTTAGAGCAGAACTGCAGAGCCTACTAGAGCATACCACATTTACTAGAGTGTAGAAGGAAAGCAGAATATTGACTTAGTGATATTACTACTTTACAGTTATTTTAATACTTGGGATTCAGTAATAATCATTTCAAGTGTTGGAGTAGAGGGTGCCAGAGTTTTTTAGGGTTTTAATCCAAACCAATGCCAGCAGGACGTGGCACTCGGCCGGGATGCCCAGGAAAGGCTCTGCCCGGAATGTTCCTGCTGTTCTGAGCAGCTTTGGCCCAGTCCACATTTCACTCTCAGTGTCTGAGAGAAAAGTAATTCTCTGTGCAGCATGCTCAGAACAGCACAGGAGTTGTCTTTAAGGAGAAAGAGTGCATTTATGATAAATGTTACACTATTTGGCTCAAAGTGAGCAAATCTTTTTGTACTATTATTAACCTGAAAAATAAAAAGTTCAGCCTGCTTTGGGTGCCCTTCTAACTTAAGCCCAACGAGCAAATCGTACATGAAAGAACTCTTTTTAGATAACGTTTATACAATGTTTTAAACTTGCTATCCCAGTGGTAGCAGCTTCACATTCCATGGTTTTCCTGTTGGGAGTGTTCAGCCTGCTATGAACTTGTCTAAAAGTCGTCCTGGTTGGCTGGGGGATATTTTTGTGGACACTGTGCACTACATTTGACTGTTGTGTTCCATCTGCTTGTGAATCCTTGAGGAGGAGCCTGGCAGCCTCTGGCTCCATTAGATTAAAGCTTTTGAAAGCTGGAACTCACAAATTTCCAGTGTTTCTCATTGGGTCTTGCCAACAGCATTTGGAACATGCCACAGAATGGTAGATTTAGGGTATTTTGCTAAGTCTGTGGGTCCACTTTGGCCATCAGAACGATGCACTTGTGGGTGGGAGGGTGAATGTGACAGAGCTACAGGCAGTGTGTTTCTGGTAATTAATTAATCACTTTTAAGGGTCTTTCTCCTACAGCAGTTGAGGAATAATGTTGTGTTAGAGTTTTGAGGCATTGTGTTGTACTTCAGATGTGGAAAACCTAAATTATGACTAGTATCACTTAATCCTCTTCACAGTAGATTGATGGTGCAATCTGAAATTAATCTTTTCAAAACGTACTCTTCATTTTTGTACTCTATTTATTTTGATTAAAAGTCCTGGAAAGAAAAAAAATGTATGTTTGAATGTATTGTTCTACTTGTAGCAGAACTCTAAGTTAATCATTTATTATATCATAGAAATCTCTCCCTCCAGTGTCAGAGTTTTATACAGATATTAGTCTAGTTTGCAGAAGAGTTTACAATCTGTCTTTATTTTCCTCATAGTCTCCCTTTAGTGGATAAACTGCCTGCAACAAATCTCCATTGCCAAAGGATTCTTTCTTAACTCCTTAGAACCAACTTGTAGAGGTTTATTTGGCAATAATAGTCCTGAAATTAGGATCGCAGAGTAAATACTAACAAGTCACCATTGGTGAAAAAATAAATTAATCCTTTTGTGATTTCCACAAATTTCATATTTCCAGAAAATATCTGGCATTTTTACTGCAATACAGATTTTCCATCAGCTGTTGTCCATTCCAGAAGGATGTACCCTTGTGGCATTAATGTATTTTAGGTATCCTCAGTTTTCTTGTACTGTCATTTTGAGGTATCTCAAACGTATGTTAAAGCTGCCATGCATTGTATTACTAAATTGTAACTATCAAATAGATAATATATTTAATACATCCAATAAATAATACAAATGTATTCAAATTTTATTCCGGCTCCTGTGGTTTTGTGGGATTTAGTTTCACTTGTGTCATGTGTAATTTAAGGGGAGAGAAACCCACTCAGTGTCATTAAGAGCTGAATTAACTTGGGACCCTTGGAATATCACTTCCATTTCTCCTCACGCTACAGGAAGGACCTGCAGTTCCCAGGTGAAGTAGAACAGTTCTTTGATCATTTGGGGCTGATTGCCAATTTTCCATCATTTTGTGTGGGCTCAGGGCCTTTCCGTTTTGAGCTCTTCCCCAGCATTTGCTGCTGACTGTGGGATTCTCCTGACGGTGGCTTAATGATCTGATGAAGATAAGATGGGAAAGGCTTTATTTGATCCATCATTCCCAAAGAGACAGCTGGACACTCAGCCTGGGTAAACTTTCCACTTCAGGAAAGATCAGGGATGAGGAGCTGGAAAATGCTGGACTGGAGGAGGCAAGTGGAGTGAGGGCCAGTGTGAGGAAATCCCAAGGGAAGGCTCTCCAGGCTGGAATCACGGACCAAAGGGAGCAGGGACACCCAGCAGCAGGATGTGTCCTGCCACAGTCCTCAGAATTCCTCCAGAACATGGGAATGGGGCGCTAGCAGAAGTGAGAGGTGTCAGCTACAAACCAAACCTCCAAGCTCTGCTCTTTGCAGCTCTTCTGCTCCCAAGGACTGCTTAAAAGCCAGAGTTTTGTGGAGCCAAACAGTGTGGGATTGGTGCTGGAGAGGTCAGAGTTGAACACAGGCACTGCATTGTCCAGCAAATCCCAGATCTGATGTTAGGGAGATTTCTGCTACCTTTTCCAAGAGGCAGAAGTTCTGGCTGAGGTTGTTCTTGCAGATTTGGACACCTCCCAACAAGAAAAGCTGTCCTTGTGCCAGGGCTCTGCCTGGCTGCACGCTGAACACCTGATTAAGTCCTGCCTGGGAAGAAATTCCCAGTGAAATTTCATAGAGTCATGGAGTGGGTTAGGTTGGGAGGGATCTGAAAGCTCATCTTGTTCCACTCCCTGCCAGACAGGGATGCCTTTCCCTATCCCAGGTTTCGCCAAGCCCCATCCTTCCTGGCCTTGAACACTTCCAGGGACTTAAAATGCATAGGATTTAAATCGTGCACCCAGAGCAGAGCCACAAGCCCAGGCTGTTCTCCTGATTTCTCCAACAGATGATTCCCAGCTGGGCAAAAAGGAGGCTCGATGAACGACTCGTGGCAGACAGAGGAGTCGGCGCCGGGCCAGGACACGCTGTGGCCCCATTTCCTGTTTTCTGACACTGAAAACAAACCCCGTGTCTGAGCAGAGGGGAACAGTGGCTGCTCTTCCATTAGGCCTGCGTGTGGTGCCCGTGGATTGTGTCTTCAGCGTTTATCCTGGAGAAAAGGAGGCTCAGGGGGTCCTTCTGGCTCTGCACAACTCCCTGACAGGAGGTGCAGCCAGGTGGGGGTCAGGCTCTGCTTCCAGGGATCAGAGGAAATGGCCTCAAGCTGTGCCAGGGGTGGGTTAGGTTGGACATCAGCAGGAATTCCTTCATGAAAAGGGTTGTTAAACGTTGGAACTGCCCAGAGAGATGATGGAGTCCCCATCCCTGGATGTGTCCCAGGAAGGACTGGGTGTGGCACAGCACTCTGGGCTGGTGACAAGGTGGATATCAGGTACACCTCAGACTCAATGTCTTGGAAGGCTTTTCCAGACTCACTGATCCCGTAATTCCCAGCACAACTGTGCCCCAAAGGACTGTCCATGAGAAGAAGCATCCATGACCAGAAGGTGCTTGTGGCCCTGGGGACAGGTGGTCCTGTGGGAACTGGCTCTCCCTTGTCTTCTCCTGCTGCTTTCCTTGCAGAAATCCTGCAAGTAGCTCCTGGCTTCTGGTTCTTCCCAGCATGGAAAGTCACCTGTGGGCAAGTGGAGAAGGTGGCACAGAGAGGACAGAAGAGTCATGCACTGGGTTTAGGGATAAATCCCGAGCCCCGTGGAAGTGCAAAACATCATTTTCCTTCCTGCCTCAGAAATAACTAATGTGACAGCCCACAGCTCCATGTGCTGAGTTCCAGGCTGATCCAAGCCTGTGGAAGCCTCTCCCCCTCTTCCCTAAAACAAGGGGAAAGAAAAGTGGATTTTATTTGTTGTCTGAAGTCAGTGTCTGGAATTCCTCTTTCCTCCCTCCTCCCAGGATGTTTTCATGTAATGGTGTTCTGACTCATGGAAGTCAAATGACTTGGCCTCAGAGCTGCCTCAGCACAGGAATTCTGGCACAGGAATCCTGTGCCTGCCCCTTATGCTGAGTGAGGGTTTTCCAGCTCCTCCAGGCACTGCCGGAGCCATGGGGCTGCTCTTGTTCCCCCAGGCTGATCCCAGCACCCCCAAACCCCAGGCAGTCTTGGGATGTGTCTCCATCCAGGCTGGCTGATCCAGGTGCTGAATGCCTTCCTGGGTGTGGATGGGGAGCATCAGAACTACTGCTGGAATGTTTCGCAGGGCGGATCAGAGGGAGCAGCTCCTGGTTTCTCCCTGTCTCTGAGGACCTGGGATGGGAGTCCCCAGCACATCCTCTTCCTCCAGACCTGGCTGCAGTGGGACCGTCCCGTATTGTAACAACACTTTGCAACTGCTTCTGGAGCACTGCAGATCGCCTGCCTGACAAAATCACAATAAATTTTTTTTTTTTTTTTGCTTCTATTTTGCCTCAGAAACTGAGAAACTTTGACAAAACTCACATGGAATGTGCTCTAAATGGCTTCCAAATCCAGTCAGCTGGCAGGAAAACTAGTTTTAAAAAGCTTTTTAATTTGCTTCCAAAGTGGAACCTGTTATTTTCAGAACACTGGGAACACACAGTCATTATTAGTTAATCCTGGACGTGCTGCCAATTTAAAAAGGGGTTTCAGAGCTGTTAATGAAATAACAAAACATCCCCTCATGCATCACCACAGGGCAGATGGGGGGCATTGGTCTGTCTGCAGCAGGGGGAGCGGGAGTACAATCACTTGAATCCATCAGATTTGGTCTGTGTATCCGTCGGCCTACATGACTGTTTACGGTAAAATTAATTTCTGCCCGGCCAGGCCGCGTCTCCATGGCAACCCCCGGGCCGCGTCTCCATAGTAACGCCTCTCTCCCGGCCGCCGTAGCCGCGCCCCTCGTGTCACATGACCGGAAGCCATGGAGGCGGCTAAGATGGCGTCTCCCAAGAGCGCCCCTAAAGACGCGCAGGTACCGCGGGGTCCGGGGGAATCCGGGCGGGACCGGGAGGGATCGAGGGGCTCGGGGGGCTGAGCAGTGCCTGTAAAACCCCGCAGGTGATGGCGCAGATCCTCAAGGACATGGGCATCACAGAGTACGAGCCGCGCGTCATCAACCAGATGCTGGAGTTCGCCTACAGTAAGCGGGGCCAGGCGGGAAGTGCGCGGGGGACCCCCGGGTCTAGCAGGGAAGTGGTCTGTGAATCCCTGTTTCCAAGGAGGTTTCCCTGTCAGACTCGGTGACCCTGGAGACTTTCCCCACTGTTATTCTGGGACACTTTAAAAGTAAGCACAGAGTCACCAATCACAAGATGGTTTGGGCAGAGACACCTTCCACTGTCCCAGGCTGCTCCAAGCCCCGTCCAGCCTGGCCTTGGACACTTCCCAAGGATCCAGGGACAGCCACAGCTCCTCTGGGCACCCTGACAGGGAAGCATTCCTTCACATTATCCCACCCACCCTGCCTTCGGGCAGTTCGAGCAGTACCCAGAGCCCTCAGAATTTTTAGCACCAGCCGGGTGAGATCAGGATGGGAATGGGGAGTATTTCATTTCACCCGGCCCAACCCAGAGCCCGTTTCCCCCAGGATACGTGACCACAATCCTGGAGGATGCCAAGATCTACTCGAGCCACGCCAAGAAGTCGAGCGTGGATGCGGACGACGTGCGCCTGGCGATCCAGTGCCGGACTGACCAGTCCTTCACATCCCCCCCGCCCCGGGACGTGAGTACAGCCAGGGATGGCCGGCCGGGACACGGGGATGGGACCGCGTCACAGGGCTGAGAGCAGGACGTGGGGATGTGACTGGGACACAGGGATGTGACTGGGACACAGGGATGAGGCTGGAACACAGGGATGTGGCCGTGTCTCCGCAGTTCCTGCTGGACATTGCCCGGCAGAAGAACCAGACGCCGCTGCCGCTGATCAAGCCGTACTCGGGCCCGCGGCTGCCGCCCGACAGGTACTGCCTGACTGCCCCCAACTACCGCCTCAAATCCCTGCAGAAGAAGGTAAGGATGGCTCAGGGGTTGGGAGTTCATCCCCGGGGGGTTGGGAGTGGTGTGAAATTGCGGTTTTCCGCACCTCTGGGAGGTGTGGGTGGGTATTGGCCTGCGTGTGTCAGCTCGGAGGTTTCCAGGATGGATTTGCAAATTGTTGTTGGTCGATTTTAAGTAGGAATTTCAAAATATTGGGGAATTTAAAGTGTGGGAGTGTTGTAGTGTTAAAGAAATACTGCAGAATCCCAGAATCACAGGCTGGAAAAGTCCTCCAGGATCATGAAATCCAGCCTGTGCCAAATCCCCACCAGAGCACTGAGGGCCATGTCCAGTCATTCCCTGGACACCTCCAGGGATGGAGACTCCAACACCTCCTTAGACAGCCCCTTCCAATGCCTGAACACATTTTTCATGAAGAAATTCCTCCTCATGTCCAGGAGGAACTGTCAGGTTTAGTGTCAGGTTGTCAGAGACACAAGTCAGGCTTTGGTGTAGATATTAAAAGAGTATTTTTTATTTCCACCTCAGTTGTTTGTGCTGTAGAGGGAGAAGATTTCCTGTGCTGGGTAGCCCTGAATGCCTCAGTGGGGTGGGACTTTCCTGTTTATTCCGAGCCATTCCCTGATTCCCTGGTTCTCTGCCCACAGGTCTCCTCCACAGCAGGCAGGATCACAGTCCCTCGCCTGAGCGTGGGTGCCGTGAGCAGCAGGCCCAGCACTCCCACTTTGGGTAGGAAACATCCGCACGGGGGATTCCCACCTTTATTTTAGCAAGGAAAAATAAAGAGGAATAATTTAAAATACTTTTCCGCCCCTGAGGTAACATCAGGGACTGTGTGACCTTACATTGTTTGATGGCATCAGAAAGTTAATTTTGTAAATTTATTTTCATTATTACAATACCATTTAAACATAAATGCATTACACGTGTTCTGTATTTGTGATAAATTATTTCCTTAAAGGAAATAATTTGAGCAGCCTTAAAGGGCTGCTCAAAAACTTTACTTACATTTAGGGTTGTTTTTCTCAATATCAGCATGATGCTGAATAAAGTAGCTCTAGGAAAAATCCATTTTAAAAATGATCTTAAAATTTAGAGCTGTGCCCTAAAAGCTGGCGTGTGCTTATGGTCTGGAATTCCGTAGAGCTGGGGTAAATGTGGGAAAATGAGCAAATGTGCAGCTCTGCCTGGAAATCTGACTCCTTGTAGCTTGTGCATTCCCTCTGTGGCTAATAACAGGTTCACTTGGAAGGGGGTTTTAGGAGTGTTTATGGGTTTGTTTGGATTTATTTTGGTGGGGTTGTGTTGAATCCAGGTACTCCCTCAGCCCAGACTGTGTCGGTGTCAGCCAAGGTTGGAGCGCCAGTGTCGCTGGCGGGGCAGCGCTTCACTGTCCAAATCCCGTCCTCGCAGCCTGCTGGGAAATCAGGTATTCCTGGGGATGGAAATGGGCATAACCATACAGCCACAGGGCTGGGTTGGGAGGGAGAAGCACATCCAGTCCCACCCCCTGCCATGGAGATAAACACCTTCCATTCTGCTCCAAGCTGGCCTGCAGCTGGCCTGGAACCCTTGCAGGGATGGGGCTACCACAGCTGCTCTGGCCAAGCAGGTGTGGGCATTTATTCCCCTCTCCCTCATTCCAGGAATTTCCAGTGTTAATTCCCATTCCCAGTACAGCAGTGGCAGCCAGAACATTGCCATCCTGGGCAGCTCCCTCTTACCCCATCCTGTTTCCCTCTCACCCTTGTATCCTCACCCCTCCCCAGCAATTCCCCCTCCTCCCTTTTGGGATGAACCCCCCAGAACTTTCTGGCAGCATGGCACTTTATGAGCCTGGAATAATGCAAGGATTGCTCCAAGCTCTCAGTGAACCCTTCCCATGATTCCCACAGCCACTCCCACCACTCCCACGGTGCAGAACGTCCTGATCAACCCGTCCCTGATCGGCCCCAAGAACATCCTGATCACCACCAACATGGTCCCGCCCGGCGCCGCTGACCCCAACCCGCTCAAGAGGAAGCACGAGGATGACGATGACTATGACGCCTTGTGAGGGCCCACAGCCCTGCCCTGGGATTCATGGAGCTCTTCCCATGGGATTTACACGGACTCCAGAGGGTGGGAATGGGCAGGATGACCCTGTTTGGACCTCAGGAATGTGGAAATAAAGTGGAGAGTGTTTGTAACCCGGCCTTGGTGTCTTGTGCACAAACTTGGGGGAGGGTGCAGGGGGTTTTCTATGTATTTTCTATATTTTTAATGTATTTTAATACTAATTTACATATATTTATATGTACACACATATACATATACTATTTTTATATATGTATGTTTCATGTATATATGTGTGTATATATGTGTTAGGTATTTATCATATACACAGACGTACAATTGCCTTGTACACTGAAAACTTGCCCAGGCATTTATTTTTTATTAATATACATACATTTGTCTATACACACACATAGATATTTATATATATACATACATATTTGTGTGCACACGTATGTAAAATATATAGAACATAGTGTGTGTGTAGAGAATACACAGTAGTTAATTATGCATGCATAGAAACACTTCATTTACATTATATATGTTATATATATTTATGTATAGATCATATACAATTATACTAAATAAGATAAAGCACATTAATTAATGTATTTTATATCCCAATATATAATACATATCAGTATACAATAAAATATATAGAATCATAATATTAGAAATATGTATAGTATTACATATAAATATATATAATAATACATGTAATAAAATAACTATATAATTTTTGTATATAACATACAATACCTTTATATAAGCACTTTTTATATATAATTTTCCTATATACTGTATTCTACACCTACCTATTCATGATTTCCTCATTTCTGAAATCCCTGTGTTTACAGTCTCAGCGCCTCTCCTACACCAATTTTTAAGTTGCAGCACAGGCCGTTTGCCCATATAAACCAAATAATGTGGGGTTTTTTATCTGACCACACCCACGCTCTCACAGATCCTGTTCTCTCTAATACACTGTTCATGTTTAAATATTTCTATATAAACAGGACAATTGGATACACTCTCATATTAAATTTTCAAAATATTTTATGTGTATGTGTATTAGCAGCCACATGTAGAATGCATCCCTCCGAAACTCATTTCCGTTTTCCATACCACCTCCTGCAGAGCTGCACAGCAGGGTTTGGAGCTGCCCTGTCTGTTACTGTGTTTTATTGGTTATTGCCTCATGCACCATCAGGTAACTGCTGTGTAGGACATCCCTTCCAATTACGTGTTCCCTATAGGACCAGCCCTTCCAGTCTGGGCTCTTCACTACATGGGCCCACACCCTGCCTCGTGTAGAGCCTCTAGGGAATAGAACACATGAATATATCTATTTTGTATCATAGATACAATATATTATACGTATTGTATTACTAGGTATCATGTAATAAAGATACAAAATAATAGATGCCAAACAATTGATAATACACAACTGTTCTCACGTGCCTCATAGCTGTCTTTGATAAACACATGCATATCTATAGCTATACCTCTATCTACATATATATTGTATAGAAATATATATTTGTATTATTAATATGTATCTTATATGTACATTCCTATATATAATATACAGTTAATACATATTAGAGAGTGCTAATATTTATATATTTAAATATATATATTATACTATAAGTATTNAAATTTAATTTTCATATATAGATATTACTCAGATATATTGGGGTTTATATATGATATAGAAATATATATTACAATATTTATTTAAATAGATTGTTAAAATATTAACATAATACTAAAGCTGACATTAAATATACATAAATATATTTAGAGATATAGATATGTAATAGGTATACAAAAATTTTTATATACATGTAGAGAGTAGTTAATTATGTATACAAATAAATGTACTTTTTGTTGCATATATACTATTCAAATAAGCATTATATATTAATATATGTATATATTTATATAAATAATAATATTTGAAATGTATATACCTAAAACTGCTGAATGCACTCTCACACATCCACAGTTTAAAAATAATAATCTATAGAAATACATTTCCACACACAATTGTGTTATTGCCTACTGCTGGATGGTGCAAATGCACATATATTGGTTATAATTAATACAAAAATAATATAGTCATATAAAGGAATTTAAAACAACAAAGACAAAATGATAGAGCACTGTCTAGAATTATATGCTGTTTAGAAGTTGTCTAGAATTATATATTATTTACGGTATAATTTATTACANCTACATATATATTGTATAGAAATATATATTTGTATTATTAATATGTATCTTATATGTACATTCCTATATATAATATACAGTTAATACATATTAGAGAGTGCTAATATTTATATATTTAAATATATATATTATACTATAAGTATTATGTATTATACAATATATAGATATTTAATATATTACATTACATGTATAAAAATATCATACATATGTTTATTTTATACAGAGTCCTATATTTGTATATATACACTCTATAGAGCAACATTTAACACTGGCCTGCATAATGCTCATGATTTCTATATATTTTATATATAGATCTAAAATATATGATATATTTAACATCCAGAATATTTTATATAAACATATAGATGTCTCTAAAATATATAGAGAAAATATTTAGAGACATATGTTTTAATATAATATTGAAATATAATACAGAAATATCTATTATACATGAATATGCATATATCTAAAGTAATGAAATAGTTATTAAATGTATTTGATATGTATAATTATATATAATATGTATAATTATATATAATATGTAAAATTTAATTTTCATATATAGATATTACTCAGATATATTGGGGTTTATATATGATATAGAAATATATATTACAATATTTATTTAAATAGATTGTTAAAATATTAACATAATACTAAAGCTGACATTAAATATACATAAATATATTTAGAGATATAGATATGTAATAGGTATACAAAAATTTTTATATACATGTAGAGAGTAGTTAATTATGTATACAAATAAATGTACTTTTTGTTGCATATATACTATTCAAATAAGCATTATATATTAATATATGTATATATTTATATAAATAATAATATTTGAAATGTATATACCTAAAACTGCTGAATGCACTCTCACACATCCACAGTTTAAAAATAATAATCTATAGAAATACATTTCCACACACAATTGTGTTATTGCCTACTGCTGGATGGTGCAAATGCACATATATTGGTTATAATTAATACAAAAATAATATAGTCATATAAAGGAATTTAAAACAACAAAGACAAAATGATAGAGCACTGTCTAGAATTATATGCTGTTTAGAAGTTGTCTAGAATTATATATTATTTACGGTATAATTTATTACAAGGTGGGATCATCGGGGTGTCCTGGGCAGGGCCAGGAGCTGCATCCATGATCCTGGTGGGTCTCATCCCACTCAGGATATTCCATGGCTCTGCCCCAGTTCCCTGGAGCTGTCCCAGTGCCAGCAGCCCCTGCAGTGCCCCTGGCACAGAGCTGGCCCTGGGCAGCCGCTGCTGTCCCCTCTGCCTTGCCCCTGGAGCCACCTGTCCCCACCCTGCTGCCAGGGGATGCTCCCTCCTCCCACAGGACAAGCTCCCCTCAGCCCCTGGCATTGTCCCTGAGCAGATTCGGTGCCTTTGTGCTGTGTCTGTTCTTCAGCACCAAACTCCTGACTCACGCTTGAGCCTAAAGGATGGGCCGTGGGATGGAACGGCATGGGCTGTGGGGTGGCATGGCCTTTGGAATGGGACAATCTTCTATTAGGGCATAAGAACTCAGAATTTCCAAGCTAATTTAAATACTTGGAAATATTTCACTTGGAAAGCAGGGAGAGGACTGAAGTCCAGAGTGAGGGGACATTTTAGGAAGGAATTCTTCCCTATGAGGGTGGGAAGACTCTGGCATAGGGTGCACAGAGAAGCTGTGGCTGCCCCATTCCTGGAAGTGTCTAAGGCCACCTGGGATAGTGAAAGTGGATGATCCTTAAGGCCTCCTCCAACCCAAACCATCCTGGTATTCCCTAAGTTGGCAGCGCCCTCATCGAACAGATAAACAAGGGATTGTCAGGTCAAGGGAACTACAGCCCAAATCCCACATCCCTGTGCACATCCCAGGGAAGGGATGGGTCACCACCACTGTCAGTAAAGGAAAAATTAACAAAGATTACATTTATCACCTTTTCTTCCTGATGAGACTCATAACTTAGGGCAGAGGGCAAGCAAAATCAGCAGGACCTTGTTTGGGGTATCTGGACAGAAAGACCCGAGTAGGTCCCGGTGGCAGCAACTCCTGGACTGGTTTTAAGACCAAGTATAACTTGAGAGAACCCGGGGGAGGCTTGGGGGATGTTGTGCACAATAATTTCAACTCCGGTTGAAATCAGGTCATGTCAAGTTTTATTGATTTAATAGGAAGCTACAAACCAGAGTTAAAATTCCTACATTATTCAGATAGGTCAAGTTTCTAAATTCATTGAATAAGGACAGTCCAGTGGCCAAAGGGGCCAGAAAGCCAGACCAGTTTAGAGCAGCTGGTTTAAGACTTCAGCCAGGGCCTTCTCACTCCATGGATCTCCCAGGACAGGTGGAAAAGTTCCTTCAGGCTTCATGGGAAGGAAGAGACAGGAGCAGACTGCCAGTGCAAAGGCAAAGTTCTTCCAAGATTACGGGTGAAACAGTACCCAGCATTCACAGCTCAGCAGGAAGGAAGGAGCTGGGAACACCCACCTGGAAAATTACCCCCATTCACTCCAGGAATTACAGAGAAAAGATTCTTACCCTTCCCCTATCCCCAACACACAAATATTTACAGAGACACAACCAGCAAGAAGTACAGATCGACGCCCTTGCTGAGGGCAGGAGCTGCTGCTCTAGCAGGAGAATCCACCTCCCTCAAAAATCACCACAAATGTGGCCTAAAGGGATGGGAAAGCTCCAGGTCAGTTAAAATCCTCCTTGATGGGAGTGCAACCCGAGAAGAAGCTGATGGTGTTGCTCAGCAGCTTCTTCCTCTTCTTCCCAAAGGGGTTCTGGTTCTCCTGGGATTCCTCATCCCTCCCAAGAAGGGAGGCAGCAGTGCTGGGAATCTTCAAGAACACCTCTTGGTCTGTGATGTCCTGCAGGACCTGTAGGAAAGCAAGGGATAATCTTTGGAGTTAGTTACTGATGGAGTGACCCACCAGAGGCAGCAGGCAATAGAACCAAGTGCCAGCAGGCCAACCTCAAGAGTTGCTTTTTTTACTTAAGTCAGGAAAAACACATATTTGTTGAAAAAATATCAAGATCCAGCAGGAAGAGAAAGTTGGAATAGAGGGTTCCCATCAGATAAGGGTATTTGTTTAGCTGAGGGAAAATGAGTTGTGTCAGATCAGAGAGGACAACAGCTTAAGGTCACTTTGAACATGGACAGATGTGGTTTTATCCTGCAAGATCCTCACTTCCCCTCTCTCCTTGCTCAAGGTGCTGCAGGAAAATGTGGCAAGCCTGTGGCATCATTTTAGTGTGGAAACAGGAATTCAGCACACTCTAAAACTTCCACATGAGCTGCCTGGAGCTGTGCAGAGTTTTCCAGCGGCAATTTCTCCTCTGGGGTGATTTCCCTCCAAGAGCCCCCATTCAGTTCTGCTCTCCCCTGGGAATACCTTTGAGGTTGGAGTGACACACACGGGCTGGAAGAAGCTGTCTTCTGCTTTCACCTCCGTAGGGTCTTCCAGCTTTAAGGACCCTTCTGAGTCCGTTCTGTGATCCTCACATGTTGTGGTTTCCTGAGGGGCAGCAGATGTGAAGCTCTTGCAGAACATCCATCCCCTCCCTTCCCACCACAGCCCCCTGCTCTCCAGCTGGGAAGTTTTCTACTGTACAGGATGCTGCAGCTCAGGCTAGGCCTCCGTAAATATGTAGTAATTTGAGCACTAATGGATGTCCCTGCTCCACACCTCTAAGATCTAAGAGCAAAATTCCCACCTAGGAACATCTTCTTCAATGAACATCAGTTTCTCATGAACTTTCCTGCTGGTACAAGCCCCTCCCCAAAACATCACTTCCATTCTTTAAAATGAATCTGGGAATCGAGAGTCAAGGTTTTGTGTTGTCTGAAGCCAAGACACAACTTTAATTTACTGAGTCCAAAAGGAAAATTGAAATTATTTATCATCAGGTTTGTGGATGAGAAGAGGCAACATGAAAACCTGTGCTGCGAATCTCCAAATGTGTGTGCCAAACAGCAGAGTCTTGTCCTGCAGTGGAAAATTGTCCTCAGTTACCAGAGAGGCACTAATTAGTGACATTCACTGAGTTTTGGCAAAGTGCATGTGCTCTGCCTGGACAAACTATGCTTGTGTGTGAATTATCCCTTCATCCAGCTTTGTTCCTGCCCATAACCAGGCCCTGCAGCCCCTGTGGCCCCCCGAGCCAGCAGCACTCACCAGGCCCCGTTCCCTGTTCTTGCACATGGCCTTGATGCAGCTGCAGCCGTCGGTGCATGCCAGCTTCTGCTTCCTGCAGCCACACTGCCTGTTCCCACAGCGGCCCTTGCACGAGCACTGAGGAGGGAAGGGGGATCCAATGGCCAGGATGCTCCTGGAATGCTCCAGGTCCTGCCAGCTGTGGCATCTCAAGGACAGGGACACCCCCATCTGCCCCTTTTGTTGTATTTTGCTGCCAGTCCCATATCTCAGAATAATTTTCTTTCTAATACACAGAATAAAATCCTTTCACCTACAGATCCATCTTCAGGATCTATGGCTAAGTACCTTCAGTTACTCAGTGCCTGAGGTTATGCCAAAGGATCCCAGTTTTTGTGCCACACTTCCACAAAAAGGAGTTCCCATCCCAAAGGCCTCAAGAATTTTCTGAGCCACAGGCTGAAGCTCCAGACTGACAGAGACAGATGGAAGCTGAGGCTCTATTAGGACTGGAAGCTGCAGTTTACCAAAGGGAACAGGGATCCACAACAGGCCACCTTTTTTCCTGTTTTTTTTTTGCCCTTAAATTTGCTCCCTGGATGGATCTGGCTGCTGTTGGGGCTGTTCCTGAAGAAGAGGCCAGCTCAGGCACGGGCAGCAGGACAGAACCTGGAGAGGGTGACTTCGACAGGGAAAACCTGTCCATGAAAGAGTTGCTGACTGCAGACAGCTTTCGCTGTGTCTGTGGGAAGGTCCCAAATATCCCCAGGCATCCAAACAACCCATTCCTGCCACTTTGAGAGCAGTGGAGACACCACACCTCACATCTCCATACCCAATGCTTTGACACAGCAAGTGATTTCCCTAACAGACACTGGATCAAGGGCAGCTGGATCTTACCCCCATGAGGTTTTTCCTTGCTCCTTTGCCTGCTTTCTCAGGAAGCCACTCAGAATCCTCCAGTTCCCCAGAGTCAGAGAGCAGCTCCTCCATATCCACCTCGGGGCTGGGTGCTCGGGGCTTGGCAGATCGGGGCCGGCGACCCTTGGGCTGCAAGACAGGAGCATGAGGGGTTAGGCCACCAAAAATCACGCAGATTCTATTTATTAATAGTTATTATTTTTAATAAGGTTTTATTAAGGTTTTCAGAGTCCCTCAGAGCCAAGAAAGTTGTGAAGTGAGGGAGGGAGGGAAAAAAAAGAACCAGTTGGCAGGATTGAAAATTCAATTTAAACTGATAATGACAAATCCTTGGAAGTCTGAGTTGTTGTCACATCACATGACAAAAAATGAGTGTCACACTCTGCCCAAAGAGTTTTTAAGAATTTCTTCCTCCCGGCACAAAGATTTGGCTCTTTGCAAAGCAGCAAAGTTTGCTGTGACACACGTGCCTTGCTCCATGCTACAGAAAAACCATCTGGATTGTGAAGAAGGATACAGAGTCAGAAATACAATGAGGAAAGAGGTTTGGGGTTTTTTTTTTAATTTTTAATATTTTTTTAAAATCAGAAAACTAATGCAAGGTATTCAAGTCTTCTGGAAATGACTGAAGGGGCCACTTCAATGAGCAGAACTTCAATGAGTAGAACAAGTGTCTGGTAAAAGCAGCTCGGGAGGAAGAAAAGAAACAAACAACCCACATAGCCAAGTAGCCAAGATTAATGTTGGCAAAGAATTCAGGTGCAATACAAACTGCAGCCTCTTACTTTGGGTGGAACATAATCAAAAGAAGAGTCTGGGGACTCAGGTGGCCTTTGCTGGATGTGCTGGATCTTCTGTCCACTGGCAACTTGGAGCAGCAGCAGTTTCTGTCAAAAGGGACAAGAATTAACTCTACAGATCCATTAAGCCCAAATGCCACAAGGTTCTGGTGGCTGTACAAGGCTCTACCTGTTTCAGGGTGTCATTCTCTCGGAGGAGTTCCTGGTTCTTCTCACAGATGTCCCTCATTTTTTCTAGCTCTTCCTCCTATTTGCAGGACAAGAGGAAATTTGTTTCATTGGAGATAAATAAGAGAAAATTCCCCAGGGTTATTCGAGCCTGCACAGCAACCATCCCATGCAGGCAAAGGGGACACACAATCCTTATCCTAGTTCTAGGTAAGCCAGAGGATCCCACCCTCCCCCCAGTCACAACCAGTCACTGCACCTGGAACTGGAGTCGTTCCTGCAGTTGTTTCTCCTGCTCATTCAGGGAATCTTCCAATCTCTTCTCTGCTGCTTCTTTCTGCTTCAATTGGCTGAGCAGGTACAGAACCTAAAAGCAAGTTGGAATAAACAGGGGTGAATTCCTGAAAGGACAACTTGGCATCAAAGTCCAGACTCAGGGAAATTTCCAGCCACTTTCAGCTCAGTTCCACCCTGATGTACTTGAAAAGTGATTTTGTGCTCAGGTGTAACCTCCTCATGTAAAGCAGAAGGAAAGTTACTGAATAAACACAGAGACATCTTTGGTTTTTAATGAACCATCTGCAAAAATAGAACAAAATTTGCTATTCAGCACCAGCTTTATTTCAGCACATCTCCCCTTGTCTTTCTCTCTGAGCAGACCTGGAGATCAGACTCCAAGATTTCCATAAGCTGTGATTCACCTTTTCCTGGTGTTGCTGTTCTTGCACCAAAATCTGATTTTGGAACTCTGTCTCCAGCTCTGCTATGTGGTTTCTCTCTTCCATCAGCACCTTCTGCATGTCAGAACAGCTGGCCTGGCTGTGCTCCAGGCTGCTCTGCAGTTTGCTCTCCTGCACTTTGGAGGAGACCAGCTGGAAAACAAGAGCAAGAGATAGCTTGGGAAAGGGATTTCCTGCTGGGACAGGGATTCCCCGCTGGGACAGGTGCTGCAGGGTGGAGGGGAAGCATCCTTCTAACTTCTAGCCACCCCAGGAACCGGACCAGCCCTCAGCACCAAGGAAACCAGCCAGAGATTCAGAGCCAGACACTTTAGAAGTGCAAACCAGGGAGCTGAGGGCCTTGTTCACAGTTCTGAATTCACCTCCCTTCCTGCAACACTCAGAGTATTTTCCTTTTGACAATTTTCTTTTGATTTCCAAGTACCAGGGAGCAACAGGTAATTTTGTCCTTCAGTTCCTCTTTCCCTGATCACAATTTCTCAATACTCCCATTTCTCTTTTTCCCCATCTCAACATCAATCCCACTGCTTCCCCTGACCTCAGCCAGCACTGCCCTTATTTCCCTTCTTGTTCAGGAAGCATTTTAGATACTTTTTCTTCTCTTCCACTTTTGAGATTTCCCTTTCCACTTTTGTCCTTTCCCTTTCCCATGCAAGCATTTAGCTGGTATCTCCAGACCCTCATCTATTCCAGTTCCTGCTTCCCTGTTTTCATATTTCACTCCACAGTATAGATTACAAATAGTAATACAAGCTGGAGAAGGGAATAAATCTCATCCACTACCAGAGGGCTTTACTCAAATTCCTTAGGTAATTTCCTTTTATTTATGGCTAAGCAGACTTACAGCCTCTGTTTTCATGGATTAAAGAAAAATCCAGGGTTTACCTCTCCCAGCAGATACTTCAGAGCACATTTGGCTTCCAGGATGGTGGCAATGCTGTCCCAGCGCTGCTTGGCCCGATCTCCATTGTCTGCATCCAGGAGTTTCTGCTGCAGATCTGCTATCTGGGCACTCCTGGAGAAGAATCCATGGATTTGGGGTTACTACACAGGAGAAAACCACGGCTGGTTTCTGGGCTAATGTTACTGTTCCCAGAATACTCAGTAAAATGGTATAAATTGAGATTTTTGCTGCTCAGTAGGACATCTGGAGCCTGCGTTGCTCCCCTGGGGAGTTTTGCCTCCACTCCACATTCCCAAATAAAAGTGGAGGTTTTTACCCCCGAGGTGCTCACTAACAGCTCAAAACACCCAGTCTTAGTGCCTGAAGTATTTTCCCCACATTTCAGAAAAATACCAGCCAGGAAAACCCACACCTTTCCCTCATCACTTCCAGTGTCATTCTGTGTGTTTTACATCCTCTTCCGCCTCCCAGAGAGCTGGTATGGAAATGAGGGAAAACCCAGAGGCAAGGCTGTGTGGATGAGCTTTGTGGCAGTGCCTTACCTGAGTTCCATCTCTGTTTGCAGGCTCTCAATCTGCTTGGAGGTGGAGAGATCCGTGTCTGGTGCCTCCAGGTCGGACACGCAGTAAGTGCGCCTCTGGAATCACAGCACATGGATCCAGGGCAGGAACAGGGGAGGAAACCATACATTTACAGATATTCCAGCTAGAAAAGCCTCCAGGCAGCTCTCCATAGCTTCATTTTCATTGCTCCCTCCCAAAATCCTTTGCTAAGGGGAGTGAGCCACTCACATCCCTCAGAATCCTTGAAAGCACTGAGTCCAACCATTCCCCCAATAGTGATGGGTCACCCGTGTCCCCAAGTGCCACATCCAGACATTTTTTGGACTCTTCCAGGGATGGCGATTCTACCACTTCCCCGGACAGCCCATTCCAAAGCCTGACTGCCTTTTCAGGGAAAAAAAAATAATCCCAAATTCCATGAAGCAACAAGTTCCTTCAGCACCTTTTGTCCCTGTGTCAGAGGACAAGAATATTAACTCTTTCTCCCAAAAAGACAGCCAAGGGTGGGATCCATCCCCACCTTCTGAGGGAACAGGAAGTACTCCTGCTCAAGTAGGAGTGAGAATAATGAATCCAGTATTGCTGAAGAGCGAGAGGAGTGGGGTGGGAAAAGGGGACTTTCCCTCTTACCCGGAGCTTTGGAGGGGGGTTTTCTCCAGCATCTTTCTTCTCTTTCAGCTGAAGGAGCTCCTTTGCCAGGATTTTCCTGTCCTCCAGCAAGTCTGCCAGATGTCTTCGAGCTTCCTCAGTGCTCACAAGAACCTCAACTTCATTTGCAAGCCAGCTCTGGAAAAATAACCCCCAAAACCCAGTGACTGAGCTCAAACCCAGGACTGAATCCTCTGTGAAGGCATTTCAGAGAAACGAAATAATCCCATTGCAATTCCCTAGTCCTCCTGCTGTGCTCCAGCCACCAAGGCCAGCAGCACCCACCCCAAATCCCAGTTTGCCCAGTGCTGGCATGCAAAGATGCTGTTACCCACTTTGACTCGTGCAGCAATTCCTTCCATGCCCCGATTTTGGGTCTCCTTCCGTTTATCTGCTGCCTCCTTCTGCTTCTGCAGGGCATCCTTGAGGCGCTTGTTGGCAGCTGCTGCCTGGAAAAAATGCCACAGGGAGCTGAACAGGGACTGCAAATCATGTGCTACAGCTGGAAAGACCAGGGATTCCCACCCAGGGCAAACACAGCGACAGCATAAGGTTAATAAATCTCAAGTTATCCTGGTTTAACTCAAGGATTCCTGCCCTTGATTTATTTCCTTTGCTGCCATTCCTCCTTTAAAGAAAAGCTCCTTCTAGGCCTGAAGGTAGAAGAAAACACCCAAAATGAGGGGTTGAAGATGCATTTCTTACATTTACAAAGCCATTTATAAAAGATTTTGAACTGCAACCTTGTAGATCCACCACCCAAACTCATTTCCCACTTCCTGCCTTGGAAATCTGCATGGATTTGCCACAGCAACCTGGGACTCAGAATCATTTGGCCTTTAAGGAGCTAATTTAACTGGGATCCCTGAAGAGTCCCAAGGCAGAAATGGGGATTTCTCCAGAGACAAAGAGCTATTATTTTTCTCCAGAGAGAAAAAGGTTTTACAGAGAGAAAAGCTTTTCTTTCCAGACTCTAAGCTTCCTTTAAGAGGTTTCTGTGTATCCTGGTTCCTTCCTCCAGCCCGCACTTGTCAGACTTTAGGGACTGGCTGGGAATTTCCAGGAGACGTTGGCTCCTCACCTCCTCTGTTTTGCGCCGGAGGACATTGGCCTGTTTCTGGAAATCCCTCTCCAGCTTGAGGAGCTCATATTGTCTCTTACGGTCCTGCAAGGAAAAACAGCTGGAGGTCACATTTTCTATGACAAAGGAAAGGCTGCAGCCTGAGCATCCCAAGGCACTGAGGGGCAGGAATTGCTGTGACACCAAAATCCAGGTGTTTGCTGGCCATAGCACTCAGCCACCACAAGCACCTGGATGTTATTAACCAGCAGACCAAATATTCCTTTGGAAGTTTAAAAAACTCCCATGCTAAGGCCAAACCCTACATCTTGAAATCCTTCAAATACTGACTATTTTTAATTTCTGCTCTAGAGCAGGGTCACAGCTGTGGCAAGAGCTTGAAGATCTCCAGCCACAAACAAGTCCAAGTGGTGAAAAGTGGCAGCCCCATGAGCCAAGCTTCTCTTCAAAGCATTCCCAGCTCTTCTCAGATGCTTCCCAGTTAAGGAAACCTTGCAGCAGCCCTTTGGAGGGAGGAACAGTGTGAGGGGCTTGCTTGCTCACCTTTGCCTTCAGCTGGATCACTTCCTTGTCCTTCTGCTGCTTCCACTGCCTAAATTTCTCAGTGTCTTCTTTCATCTGACGCATCAGCTGCACCCTTTGCTGCTTCATTTCCTGCAAAACACCAGTGGCTGGAAGAACTATCCAGGACTGACACCCTAAAGAATGTCAACATCCATTCCCCCTGCGCCTGCCAAGTGTAATGGGTGGCAAGTGGGAAATCTTACTGTGCTCCCACTCAAGACACTCTCAAAGTGCTAAAAAACAGGGAATTTTTTTGGCATAAAGGGAAGACCAACACAGACACAAGTTTAGGGAAACCAAAGAGGAATCAAATGAGTTGACTGAGGCAATAAATTAGAAGTACTAGAAGATACTCTGGATTCTTTTTCCTCACAAATCTCAGTAGTCACCTGCCTACTGTTGCTATGAGTTTTTCTTAGTTTACTGAGCATTCATATTAAAGGAGAAGCGGGCAGCTTCTCACGCTCATGAATGTAAACACAAGACCATGTTTTGTAAACATTGGCAATGTTACAGATTCCTTCTCCAAGAGGAGAGGTTGAATGACAGCCTCCTTGACCAATGCAGTAGAAAAGTAGGGATTCCATCCTCCAATCCACAAGCCCCATAAGAAGTGTATAAAACTGAGTTTTGTAAATAAACTTAGTCTTCTGCCCTGCGTGCTTTGTGAACCCAAACCTGTGTCCCCCAGTCGTGTTTTCTAGTAAGCCTTGCAGTGATAGCCTATTGTGGTCATGTAGCCAAAAGAATATTGCCAGAAACTGCTATTTCTATCTGACTAAACAGAAAGTGGATTCCTGTCAGGGATTTCTGGGATTCCTGTCAGGGACCTGCTTTACCCACACTGGCTCAGGTCAGAGGTCCCCGTTGGTTACCATGATCTCCTGGTTCAGTTTGGACACTGTGTGCTCTGTAGATTCCTTCAACTTCAAGAGCTTGGATTGCTCATTCAGCTTTTTCTTGAGCTCATTAATTTGTGCTTCCAGCTCCTGGAGCCTTATCCTGCGCCGCTTACTCAGCCTGGAGAGAAGCAACAACAAATCCTCTCCTCAGCTCCAGAGACCCCTCATGAAAAATGTCACCTCTGTCACCTTTTCTGCTGAAAAAAGCCCACAGGATGCTTTATCTGCAGCTCCTGGCACTTTTACCTCAAAAAAGCTTTGACAGATCACGGAAGTGCAAGACATTGGATTTGCAGACACATTAACAACCCCCAGAGCTGCAGGCAAAGCCCTCTTACTTGGCCTGGTTGATGTCCTTCTTTGCCAGAGCAATGATCAAATCCTCCTTTTCCTTTTGCAAATTGCTGACCTCTAATTCCAGGTGCTTGATATTGGTCTAGAAAGGACAAGAATAAATCTCCAAATAAAAACCTTGGAAAGACACCCTGAGGCTTTATGACAGAGAAACCTTGAAAAACCCTATTCCTTCACAGCAGGCTGTTAAACCACCTTATCTAAGAGCAGTCTCAGGCTCACAGGGGCTGGCCCAGCACACTCTGGAGCTTCAGAGGGCACAGAGTCACTGGGGCCATGTCCTGACTGAATAATTTCAGAGACAGGAGATCCCAGCACAGAAGGGAAAACTATCCAAGGGAGAAAGGACCCAAGCTTAAGGAATAGACCCAAATCAGAAGAGGCTCCTGAGGACAGATGTCCTCCCTTCCCTCCCTAGCAAGGAGTGTGAAAAAACAAACTGACCAAGGAGGAGTTCAGCTTTACCTGGTACTGGGACTGAATGGGCCCCAGCTGAGTATCATTTTGAGACATTTTTTTGGCCAGGGCCTCTTTCAGAGTCAGGGCTTTGTTGAGCTCCAGCAGCTCCCTGGAGAGTTGTGCCTGGCGCAGGGCGTGTTGGGTGCCAAAGTTGTTGGAGGCTCTCTCGGATTCCTGGCCCAGTTCCGCTTCCTGCAGGAGACACAGCCATGAGGAGAGGCCAGTCCAGAGTTCCTCAACTATATGATCTCTGCTTCTACAGAGCACTTCAAAATCATTTTTACGTTAAAAAGTCAGATATGCAGAAATGAAAACCGGTTCTTGACCCTGAACATGTTGAGTTTAAAACAGCACAGACAAAAATGATGATTTATCAATTTGAGTTAGTATTTGAGTTAGAAAATTAACAGGAGGGAGTAGATTAAAGTGGTGAGGAGATAAAACCATGCCCCAGTGAGGTGTGCATTGCTGAGCCCCTCACTTACACCTGGAGAACCCTGTTCAGAATTTGGCAGCTCTGCAGCAGCTTCTGTGGTGGCAGCGTTTTCACTCTGGTGGGCAGAGAGAAGAAAATTTTGGTAAAAAAGGAAATATGAAATAAAACAAAGGAAATAACAGTCTGTCGGCACATTATGTAATTCTCTGTAAGGACAACGTAATTCTCCTCTGGCAAGAACTTGCTTAGAAAAAAGAAGACCATCATCCTCATCCTTCAGGAATGTGAGGAAACTCTTTCTTGTCTAGTTGGAAAAGCCACTCCTTGAAACTGTCCCCGAACTACAGCAGAGAGAGCAGGAAGAGGAGGAGAGAACAGAGGAATGTCCAGTGAGGGAGAACTGAAACTCCCCCATTAGACAAAACCCTGGAAGGTTCTATTGCTGCAATTTACATTGTCCAAGAAAATCACCACGTTTAGAACACTCCATCCAACTTAGGGACTGTAAGTCCATGCCAAGCTCCAGTATCAGGTTTTTTCATGTAGACTCCTCTTTCTCCCCCCGCAGGAGCAGCACAAGTGGCCCTTCTGCAGCATTAAAGCACACAGGACAGTTCTGAAGTCAACTCAAGAGTCATTTAACACTTTCAGTTCCTGAGCTCCTTGAGAGAAACTGTTGGAGTGTAATCTGAGATTTCCTGAGTAAATTGACACAAATCCCTCCTCCCAGGGTGCAGCCTTACCTGCAGCTCAGCCAGCATCTGCTGCAGGTTCCGGATCACCTCCACATTTTCCTTTAATTCCTCATTTTCCACAGTCTCCACCAGCTTCTGCAGATCCAACTTGCACCTGGAAACATGGGAACAAGCCCATGGAAAGTTTGTGCCAAGGAAGAACAATCTTCCCCACTCAACCACTGAATTAATTCTGGATGGACAAACCCCCAGCTAATTGGATCTGGTTTAGTTTATCCCACTGAAAACGTTGAATTCCCAAGGACATTATCCCAGGAGAAGGATGTAGGGACACTTACACAGCATGGTGCTGGAGCTGCTCTAGTTTTGCATTCATCTTCTCATTTTCTTGCTCCGTCTAAAAGAAATCAGAATTATACTGATTTGTAGAAGATAAGAATCCAGAAATCTGCTGAGTGATTTGCAGCAAAAGATGAGCAATGTGAAAATCAATGCACTGAAAGATCTTTCATGGTCAGGGCCACCAGTTTGGACTTAACAGCATTTTTTCAGGGATAGACACTGCAGGGAACAGGAAAAAAGCAGGGTGGGGAAGGGAGAGCACAAGTGTGCAAATGCTAATTAAAATATTAAAATAAAATATTTTAAGTATTAAAAAGCTGAAAGATTCAGGTCTCTTTTTTCCACAAGGAAACTAAAGGCCAACAGATTCTGGCAGGCTTTTGGTTCTGACTGATTTGGAATCAATGTGAAAGGAACACTTAAAAAGAGATTCTCAATATGTCATAAATACAGGAGCTGCTATTGATTCAATTCCCAGCAATTTAGTGCTCTCCTGGGATACCTGAACTTACCAGGATGATCCTCTCTAGCATCTGTGCTGTTTGCCCAGCAGCCTCACTCAGCCCCTGGCTCAGCTTCTGGTTCTCCTCCTGCAGGGATTGGTTCTTCTCCATTAGGGATTGGAGGCTCTCTGAGGGGGCCAAACAACTGCAACAGCAAGGAACAGCTGGATGTGAGTCTGGGCTTTGGGACAGCACAGAAGTCACCTCCAAAATTATTATGACTCTCTAAATAATTTACAATAAATAGCCCAGAATGGTTTGGGAGGGAAGGATCTTAAAGCTCATTCAGCCCGTCTCCTGCCACAGGCAGGGACACGTTCCACGGGCCAGGCTGCTCCAGGTCCTGTCCAAGCCTTGGACACTTCCAGAATGCAGGAAAACCCTCCAAGCAGAGGCTGTGAACTCCATGTACTTGGTTTTGAAACATCCCCGGAACACAACACCTGCACAATCCAACTCTGTCCCAGATTTTGTTCTTTCAAGGATAACGGAGGCAGAGCTGTCTCACATTTAGGGGTAGAAGGGTGAAGAGAACAGGGGTGGTTGGGTCTCAGAGACAGGAATTTATTGAGGAGGTGTTTCCTGGTTCCTCTTACTTCCTGCAATAGATTTTTGCAGTCATTAGGTGTTTGCTACAAAACTAAATATCCCAGGGAATTCCAGTAAGGATGACAAAAAGAGGATGGGGGGGGAAAGCAATTAATTTCTCCCCCCACTCCACAGTACTGCCCAAAGCTAAGGAGATCCAGAGACTTTTCTGGAGCGTGATAAATACACATCCATAGGATATTAAATAACAAATCTTACTTGATAGCCATGGGCAGAGTCCCTCCGTGGGCCTGGAGCAGCAACACCTGGAGCTGCTGGACCTAAAAAGACAAATAATTATTGCGTATAAATGTAGCAGCTCCATGGATCCTTGGTCTTGCTGACTCCCCTGCTCCATAATTCCCTTTTAACCAGGTGTGGAAAGAAGTGGTGTTGTTACAGTATTTCAAGTAATTTACTCCTCAAATAAAGGGTTTTTCTTTTCCCTCTGGGATCATCCTAGGGGAAATTCTTCCTTTTCCCACCCTGCTGGTCACAGGCAGGTGTCAGAGAAGCACCAAACTTTTGTATTTCTAATTGTGCCTGTAGCTCACCAGGCAGTGATTTGTTGGGTTGTTGGGAGTAAGATTTGTTTCTTTTTGACTTACAGAAATTTTCCCCATAAGTTGCTAGGAGACTTATTACTGGGTACTTGTGAATACTTGACCAAAACAAAGAAGTGGCCAAAGGAGAGGGTAGCACCGGGCTACACCCCTTGTTTTTGGGTCTCTGGGAGTTGTCTCTCAGACTGAGGATATAACTCGTGTTTTGGGGCAGTTTCCCTCTCTTTTGCTCTCGGCATTGGAGAGAGGACGGTAGAGATGCTGCTTACTGTGGGAAGAGTTCACTGTCACCACTCGGTCTGGTCCTGGGAAATCTACCACCATCTGCTCGGGTGCCCAGGAGCTCTGAGCTCGCCTCCTCCTGCCCTGCTGGTCCTGTCCTGCCCTAGCGGCTCCTTCGGAAAGCTTTGAGGCTTTCTGTAGCCCTGCCCTGCACTGCCGGGACACCTCTGCAGTTCCAGGTACCAGCGACAGAGCTTCTGATCTCATCCACTAGCCCGGGATTTTCCACTGTTCCACCTTGGCCTCTCGGAGTCCTGCAGGGGCACCGAGATCAAACTGCCCCAGGCTTTGTGAAAGAAAGCCCTCGGGGTTCCTGTTTCTCTTTATCATTAATGCTGCTGTTGTTGTTTGCTTTGTCATACATACCAGTAAAGAACTCTTATTCCTATCCCCATATCTCTGCCTGAAAGCCCCTTTAATTTTCTAAATTATAATAATTTGGAGGGAGAGAATTTGATTTCTCCATTTCTATGGAGGTCCTGCCTCTCCCTAGCAGATACCTGTGTTTCAAACCAGGACATGGGTGGAAGGGAAATTTAAACCACATCAGCACCACCACTCTTCTATGGCTACAGCAAAACTCCAAGAAATATCCCCGTATGCCCTTCCCAGCCACCTCCAGAGACAGAGCAACATACATTAGGGATGTTTTGCATTTTTTGTGAGGTTGTGCCTTCCCTGGGGTTTGCTGAGCTCAGAACCTGAGGGGAACCCCCAGTACCTGCTGCTTCAGCTGGTACAGCTCAGCTGCCTGGGGGTCCACGTTGACAATGGGTTTGTTTTTGATTTTCCTGGCCCTGTCTGCATAACGCAGAGTGTTCAGGGTCTCCTCCAGGTTGGAATCTGCTGGGCTCACACAGGCAATCATCAGCGTGTGGCTGTTCCCACCCAGGGAGTCTGGGAACAAAAAGAAACAATGTCAAAGCTGTCAGAGCAACGACAGTGAAATGTCACCATTCAAGGGTTCCAACCCCATAAGCACTTCCCCAAAATGCAGATTAAACTGAGTGTTGTGCCACTCATTACTTTCTCCTCTGCCCGCTCAGTTCTGTATTGAAGTGTGTTTTTGCAAGCCACAGTCAGGCTTACAAATTGGCTCCTTAAAGGTACTGATGAGGAAAAAAAAATAAGGGCGCCACATCCAGCCAAATCCAGGTTTTAATGAGGTACTTTCAGACATGGAAAACACTGAAGAGCTTTTGCACTAAATTATGTAATTACCAAAAAAATCTCAGTAATTTCATTACTAAAGCTGTGCCCAAATTAAATGTCAACTTAAATAAAATACATTAAGAGAAAAAATGCTGCTGTTACAAATGAAAGACCAGATATTCAGCCCAAGAAAGCAAATCCCAGGGAAGACACAGGCAGCTGGAGCTTCCTTCTGGCTGTGACATCACCCAGAGAGTTGCTATAATTAAGGTACAATTATAGATCTCTGCTGCCAGATTTCTCCTCTTCCTTCTCCCCACCAAAAACATGCCCTGAATTTGTCTGGTTTCCTCCTGTCACACAAAGTGCAGGAGAGCAGGACTCGTTTTGAGTTCATCATTACATTTGCAGCCTAAAATAAGAGTCCAGGAAGGGCCTGGCTTCAGTGAGGAATTAAATTAACAAATCCCTTTCCAGCAGCAGCTCTGAGCTGTGGGTTTTCTTCCTGGTTTGTTATTTTAAAACCACCTGTTTAGGCTTTTGTCATCATCTTCTCTCACCTTGCAGCAGCCTGGTCAGCTTAGAGTCTCTGTAGGGGACAAACCCTCCCTTTTTATTCTCATCTCCCAGAGCACTGATGACATTCCCCAGACACAGGAGTCCTCTGTTGATGTTGATTCCTGCAGACAAAGCTCACAGTGAGCAAAGCCACCTCAACAGCTCCAAACTCCTCATTTCCTGCCCTTAGTAAAACTTTAACAAGGTTAAAAAAAAGCAGATCAAAGGGCTAAAGAAGTGCTTTGCTCTTTTATTAATTCTTGTGTGAGAAGAAACCCAAACTCCACCAGTCCCAGCCCAGAGACCTTCTTTGAGCCTGTCTCCCTCAGCCTTGGTCTTCTTTTGCCTCTCAGAGCCAGCAAGATCAACCAGGTGTAGCTTGCAGTGAAAACTGCTATTCCTAGGGCAGAAAGAAACTGTTTCACTCTCCCAGGTAAACTTCCACGTGGAAAAGGAGCAGCCCAGGAGCTGAAAATTCGGAGAGCCAAAACCTGAACTGCCTTGAGAAGCAGAACTCAGGCCCAGGATAAGGAAATTTTGGGAAAGTATCTCTCACTGGCTGCACAATGACACTCACTTGTCATTTTTCTTCTTCTGATCAATGCAGATGGTGAAGATGGCATGGGATCTGGAGGACTGGGAATTCATGGCTGTGGATCCCACAGTTCTGGAGTTGTTCCCCTGCTCCAGGCAGGACACAGTCTCTTGGGCACAGGTAACATTTCTTTCTGTCAATCCCACAATCTGTAGCCAAGAAGGAAACATTGTTTATCCCTGTCTTCTCTCCATCCCAGGTGCAATAGAAGAATCTCCCTGCACCTCAGACTGTGCCAGCCCATTCCTAAGAATTAGTGTCACTCCAGCCAGGGGTCTGGCATAGCAACTCCCAGGAAAAGCTGGTTCTGAATCTCACTTTAGGAACATGGAATCACGTCACCTGTTTCTAAACAGCCCCAAGTTCCTCTGCCTGCTCTGACAGCTGGGCTCTGGGATGGAGACAGAGCTCCTCAGGGCCCTAGAGACAAATCCATGAATATCTCAGATCCTCAGCTGGGAGCTGAGAGCTGTGCCAGTCATAGGAAGGGGCTGATGGGGAAGGACTTTGTGTAAATAAAGGACTGGAGAGGCAGCTCCCAGGGACACCAACTAGAGAGGGGATCAGCAGGAGGGATTGGATGTGCTTTCCCTGAGGATCCATCCCCCTGGACCTCTCTGTGCTGCTCCCAGTACATGGATGAGCCCCATGCCACTGCTTTAGGGATGACAGAAAATCTTCTTCAGTCCCCAGCCCTGCCACCCCCTCCTGTTCCCACACCCAGCAGGGCAGACCTTGATGCCTTCCTTAGGATCCTCCCGGATGCTGATCTGGGAACGTTCTCGGGAGGGGCACAGCAGGTCCAGGATGTCCTCATTGTAGATCTGGAAGCAGTAGAGAACCTCAGAGTTACCAGCCAAAGAAAGGAACAGTTATGCTGAGATTAGGGCTCATTTGGCATCACATTCTACTCATTTTACCTATAAGGAAAGACACCTTGGACCAGAAAGAATTGACAAAATCTCCTGGAATCTTAGGGTTTGATTTAATCAACATCTATAACCTGAAGGGGGTAATCTCAAAGCTCCCTTTATTGCTAATTTGATAAAACTAAACTTTTACCTCCAGATAAGAAACTTTGAGGACAAAATCCCAATCCTGTCTTTGCTGTTTCTCCTCAAAGAGCAGCTTGATGACCCTGGGGATGACCCCCACGCTGGGCTCATACTCCTGGTTGGCAGTGTAGGTTCCTCCCATGGAATAGGTTTTCCCTGACCCCGTCTGTCCATAGGCAAAGACAGTGGCATTGTATCCTGAGGGAACAAAGGGCACCCGGATGAATCACATGGGAACAGAAAGCTGCATTTTTGAAAATCACCCTTCCAGAAAATCATCAGTTTACACCAGCTTTAGGCATACACCACAGTCAGGAACACTGAGGGGGAAAAAGAAAGGCAAGGAAAACTGCATAAGGCAAAGATAAAATTATTATTTCTACTCCTTAAAAAGACTGGATGTTTTATTAGAGCTCAGTAGAAACACAGCACAAATTCTCTGCCATCCCAGCTCCACTGCAGCGTCCTGGAACAGGATGTTTATCAATTCATTGTGTTATTCTTAAGGAGGGAGAGGGATTTTTTTATAAGGGCCTGGAGTGACAGAACAAAGGAGAACGGCTTCCCACTGCCCGAGGAATACTGGGAAGTATTGTTCCCTGAGAGAGTGGGGCACAGGTTGCCCAGAGAAGCTGTGGCTGCCCCTGGATCCCTGGAAGTGTCCAAGACCAGGCTGGACGAGGCTTGGAGCACCCTGGGCTAGTGGAACATGTCCCTGCCCATGGCAGGGAGGGGGGCTGGATGAGTTTTGAAGTCCCTTCTGACCCACACTCTTTCGGTATTCCGTGAAAACTGCCTCACACAGGCAGCCTCGGGAACCAGGCAGCCTCAGAGAACACACCCCCTTCCTTTAGGGAAAGGAATGGGTTCCAAAAGGACAGGATCTAGGACAAACCTTTGAAGATGCCTCGGACCAGAGGCGACACCGCTGTGTTGAAAACCTCCTCCTGCTCCACGGACGGGTCGAACACGTAGTCGTAGGTGAAGGCCTTGTCATTGCCCACCACGACCTGCGGAGCAGAGGGACGGGGCAGCGCTGGTAACCGCGGCCGGACTGCGGGACCCCCGGGAGCCCCGCGATCCTCACCTGCGGCTCCCCAGGCACGAAGGACAGGCACATCCTGCAGCCCTCGCTGGTCTCCTTGGGCACCAGCGGCCGGCAGCGCAGCGCCACACGCACCGGGATGCCCTTTTCGTCCTCCCTCATCATCGCCAGCCTGCGGGAGACGAGCGCCGTGAGGCGGGCCGGGACACGGGAGCGGGGACGGAGCGGGAACCTGGGCCCTGCCCGGGGTGGCGGTGGAGCGGGGGTGAAGCGGCCCTGCCAGGGCTCTAGGGTGCAGTGGGAATGGAGCGGAACCCCTGAGCCGGACGTGGGGAGGGAGAGGAGAGGGCCCGGCCTGGCCCTGCCCGGTGTTGCGGGGCGGCCGCGGGACTGACCTGAAA
>VXBR01010626.1:755971-772241 GCA_013400215.1 Cisticola juncidis
TTTTTTTTTTTTTTGTCTGATTAGGCTTGAAAGTAACAAAGATCAAACGTCCAAGAAAAGACTGCTTGAGAAAATTGTTACATAGTCCACACTTTGCAATAATGTCAGCAAAAATAATGTCAGCCAAGTCTCCTCCGCTTCCTCTGTCCTTCTCCCTCTCTCCTTCTGCTCCATCCTTCCTCCCTCTTCTGTCATTCCTTTTCCATTCCTCCACCACTGTCTCTTCTACTTTGATCTTTCTTCCTCATTCATTCTTCCTCCTTCATGCCTCCTGCTCCTTCCTCCTACTCTGTTCCTTCCTCCGCTCCTCCTCAGGAGAGGAATGTCACACCTTAGGGCAAACCCTTTCAGCCTCCCCGCCCCTGTGTGGCAGCAGGAGAGTGCAGTGTTGGTGAAATAACTTTATTTATTTAGTGATACACTGTGGCTGTGTCATACAGTCCTTACTCAGAGTTACAGTCACACTTACTCGCTACAGCTACAAGACAGCAGGGCCGGACACACGGCAGGAACACATCCAGAAAAACAGTGGGAAGGGAACTATTGGATTCCACTAACTACCCCCCGCCCCATAATTGGGGTCTCCCCCCTCCCGCCCCGGTCCGTGACTCGAACAACACGAAGGGACAGCAGAGCTGCCAGTGAGGAGGGACAGCAACACCTGTTCTACAGACACGGACACCGACACCAGCAATTCCCACAATGGGCTATGTACAGGGAACGGGATCAGCTTCCCGAGGGTCGGGGAACGGGGAGTCACATCCCAGCTTCCTCCTGCAGCCAGCTCGCCCGGAGGGGAAGGGACTCTGGGAACCTCGGTGACCTGCTGCCAGGCCAGGGCTGCCACATCCCAGCCCAGGGCTGTCCCTTCCTGCCTCAGGTGCACACACGGTGTCAGGGACTGAGGGACACGCTGCCCTCCCAGGGACGGGAGGGAGTGTCACTGACCCCCCTCAATGTGGTCACATGGTGGTCACTGTTCTACCACAGCATCCTCCGTGTCACACAGGCCAGGTGGGGAAAGGATAGTGGAATTCTCCTCTCTACCAACTGACAAATCAACTTTTTGTGGACCCAAAACCCCAGGATATCTCTGAAAAGCTCTATGAAGTATTTCAAATCCAGGGACTGGGGGAAAGGAGGCAGTTCCCAACCTCCAAGGCTGGGGAGTGACACCAGAATTCCCTTCAGTAGTGTCCAACCCTCCAATCCTCCACCCTGAGATAGAATTCCCTGTCACTGCTCCCCTCAGCTTTGGCAAAGGTCAAAATTCCCCCAGGAGTGAAATTGCTGCTGGTCCCAATCCAGAGTCTGCTCCAAGGGCAGAGGCAATGTGAATGATTCCATCAAGAAGCAACCTGGCAATGGGAGTGGAATGTTGCTCTTCCCTCTGCTATGGCTCTCCTGGTCTGTATGAGGCAGCTCCCATGATGAGAACAGGAGAATGGAGATCAGGGAAGGAGCCTGAGGAGCATCCATGACTCCCAGGGAAGGTATTGCCCCTGCAGTGACGGATACCAGGCCACTGTTTGCTTCCAGAATCCCTGAGGATTTCTCCCCAGCCAGCCTCGGGCTGCAAAGCCTCTGTTCTCTCCTCCCCCACATCTGCAGCCAAGACTCACCAACACCTTCTGGATGGGCAGAGATTCCAGCAGAGGGGAGCAGGCTATGGAATGTCCTTGCTACACAAATGGGAGCAACAAGGCCAAATCTCTCAGAGTTTGGGGTTTTCCAGGGCCCTGTGTGACACGAGGGGAAGCTGTGAGCAAGCGTCAGCCAGGATCATCCACGGAAAGAAGAAACCAGGGAGCTCATGGGGTGTGTGCCCTGCGGGAAGCAAAGCCTGGGAACGGGGAACCTGCAGAGTCCAAAAAGGCAAGTCCAAGTGACTGGTTTAAGTTTAAGGAGCAGCCTTTTACAGGAGGAAGTGGGGATGCAGGACAGGGGACTGCAGAGGACAGGGGGGGAATGCAAGGCAGGAGGGAAGTGGAAAACCCACCCCCCCAAAGCTTCATTTTTGTCTTCCCTAGCTCGGTAGCTTTTCCATGGCATTCACAAGATACATCTGAGCAGGGAGGCTCCAGGTGGGAACAGGGGGAGAAAGGGAGGAAGAGAGAGAGAGAGAGAGAGAGGGAGGGAGAGAGTCGGAAGGGCACCGTGGTGCCAAAGTGCAACAACTTAAAAAAATAAACTCAAAAGACAGGACACTCATTCTGCACTCAGGGCTCAAACCATGCAGTGAGAGGGGCGGCCAGGGCTGCTCCCCACCAGTACACAGGGATTCGCTCGCTTAGGAATGGTTTTCCAGCCCCAGAGGGGTGGCAATGAGCAGGATGTTCTCTGGGAGCCCGGCCGGGCGGGGGTGCTGCTGGCAGGGGCTGTTAGCAGGAGCACCCGCTCTCCGTGACTGGCTGCTCGGGGGGCTTCTCTAGTTTGATGTCAATCACTGCAGGGACAGTCAAGGAATCACCTAGAACAGGATCTGGAAGGGTTGTTTGGTGTCTCTCCATGGTCTACCTGTACAGGGTAACTGCAAAGCCAGGGATGAGGTGAGACCTTTCAGAGGATGGACAAGAAGAGTAACAAACTCCGGTGCTTTAAAGCTGTGGAAATTCCAGCCTCAGATCACACGGAGAAGCAAAACTTGTGCTGGCCGTTAGTTGTGTGCATTTATACCTGGCCTGCAAAAAGGGTCATACAATCCCAGGATGGCTTGGGCTGGAGGGATCTTAAAGGTCACTCAGTGCCATCCCCTGCCATGGGCAGGGACACCTTCCACCATCCCAGGTTGCTCTAAGCCCCATCCAACCAGACCTTGGACACTTCCAGAGATGGGGCAGCCACAGCTTCTCTGGGCACCCTGTGCCAGGGCCTCCCCACCCTCACAGGGAAGGATTTCTTCCCAATATCCTATCTAAACCTGCCCTCTGGCAGAGGGAAGCCAATCCCTGTCAATCCATTGTCCTGTCAATCCAAGCCACTGTAAATACTCCTTTTCCATTTTTCTTTTTGGCTTCTGCAGGTCCTTAAGACCTGAATTACTCCAAAACTTGAGGGCAATTGTTTTGGGTCACCCCAAAACTTCTCTTCTCCAGCCTGAACAATCTCAATTCCCCCAGCCTTTCCTCATGGCAGAGCTGCTCCATCCCTCTGCTCACATTCCAACAGCTCCACGCCCTGTTTTGGCCACATTCTTGCAAAATCTCAGTAAGGCTCATCCCCACAAGGTGCCAAAGAAAGTCAGTAAGCCAAACTTAACACTAGATAACTGTCCAGTTCCATGGGAAAACAAGGATACTGTCTTCTTTGCTCTTCTCTGGTGTGCTGTCCATCCCAGGTAAGGCAGCAGCCACACGGCGGAAAAGCTGGAAAGGGCAAGAGAGAAGCTCAAGGCTTGTAAGAAAAAAGTTCTGTTAAAAACATTGTTTCACAGCAGGACTCGGAGTCTGAGTTGTATGAACTCGTTAACTGGGTACTTCAGCAGGCAGAGCCGTGATCAAATATGCTACGAGAACTTTAACAGGTTTTAAAGAAGTTATATTAAAGAATATATTCAATGCCCACAAAAAAAAATTATTTTACCTGTTCCTGCTTGAAGAGAGCATGTAATTAATTAGTAACATTCTTCCAGGGATTCATGGACCTCCCTCCTGCACTCACTAAACATCATTTACCATATCCAGCCTCTGCTTGTGCACACAGGGTGCCCATCTAGGGATTTCTGATCACTCAGCTGGCATGGAATATTCCTCTGTGGATTAACTGAGCTTTTAGAGCCCAGCCCTTCAGGTCAGTCCCGCTGCCAAACAGCCTTTCCTCAGCAGAAGTGCTGTTTCCAGGGAGCTGCAGTTACACTGGGAAGGATGTGCTGCAGCTGGGAAGGGCTATGATATCCCCATAAAACCCAGAAAATGGGCTTGTTTCATTCCTCAGTCAATGTTCCAAGCTTGTCCTGCTGCCCTTACACAGCACAGACACTGCCAGGCTACTGAACTCTGCTGCACCAAACACCAGAGCAATCCCTGCGGCTCGTGATTTCCCTCCCAGCAGCTCCCCAGCCATCCCTCTAAAGGGTGTTCCTTGCAAAACCAAGGTCCCAGTGAGGTGCTGGAGTTTGCAGCCTTCAAATCCCAGCTCTCCCCACAAATACCCGCTGGGCAAAGAAGGCAACATGAGTCAAAGTCAAACACAAAAGTGGGTTCAATCCAGAACAGCAACACAAACCAAGCCCAAAGCCTCCTAATCCCACTGTGAGGTTGTACCAAGCTGCTGGTGTGCAGCAAACTCCTGAGGATGTTTCCCAATTTCCTCCAGAGCTCACAGCTCCTTATTCCAAGCTCTGTCATGTCCGGAACAATCCCTGAATCAATGGAGAGGGGTATCACAAGCAAGAGGCAAAGGGCACAAGCAGAAATCTGAGAAATTCAACAAAACAGAGATTTAAAGGTTATTTTGCTGCTTGGCTGATCAAATACAGGCACCTGGACAGTCCTTAGAGATATTCCAAACTCAGCTGGAGGCAGCTCTGGGCAGCCTGTTCTGCGCAGGAGGGTTGGAAGGGGTGATTTCCAGAGATCCCTTCCAACCTCAATTCCCCTAAAATAGTTCAAGATTCTTTGGCTGGCAAACAGAAGGAGGAACTTCTATTCCAGTGCATCAGCAGAAACAATTCTCCCCACTGATGTCAACAGTGATTTCAGCAAACTGCATTGACTGTGAACCAAACCAAACCAAATTCCAGCTGACTGGCTGCACAAAACAATTATTTTTCCCCTTTCCCATTCCTCAGCACATTCTGGAGCAAGTTCTCCTTTGTTTCAAGGTTTAGCTTTGACAGGGAATCATTCAGGCCTCAACAGGAAAGGAGATTGCACTACATAAACCAAGAAACATCACAGAGGCTGGCATTAAACACAAGCAAAATCCTGAAGGATCACAAACCCACCCTGGAGCAGACCCAGAGCAGTGAGGGACAGATTCCTGACTGAGAACACAACCTGCATGTACCTGTTTCACATTGTAGCCAGTCTTCGCACTGGTCTCAATGAACATCACATTCAGCTCTTTGGCTCTCTGTTCCCCTTCCTCTGTGGTGATTTGCCTGCACAAAGGTGGAAAAGAGACACAAGGAACAGAAGGAAGAGTTAGAGATGGCTGGGAGTGAGTTGCTGCTTCCCCTCCAAGAGGGTACAGCCCACCTCAGGACCCTTGAGGTTTCACCACCCCCATGTCTTTCAGTTTGGGGTGAAACCACCCCAGGGAACACCTGGATTTGTGGCAGATGAGTAGCACAGGATGAACCTTGTCCATAACATCTGAGCCTCATCCACAGCATTCCAAGGGAGGAAAAATCCCCACACACAGAGTTTCCCAAATCTAACAGAGGGAATGTTGTGAGGTGACACAAAGACTCCAGAAAGGCTCTAGCAGCACGAACAGTGCAGCAGCTTGAGGAGAAGCAACTGGAATTGCCCCTCTGAACACCACCCTGTGTCCATTAAATCCTGCTTTGGCACTGCTTGCAAACACACAGCACATTCAGCTCTGAGGCTTTTCCCTCACCCTCCTCTACAGGAATCTGTCTCCAGCAATGAGAACAACTCACGGAGCAGAAAAACCAAACCAAAGCAAAAGAGACCAAAAATGAGAGAGAGAAAGCTGCAGGGAGAAAAAAAATCACAAAACAACAACAACAACAACAATAACAACAAAAAAACCCAACCAAAAAAGCAGCCACCAACTGAAGCAACATTGAGTGGAATGAAAAACTTGCCAGGGTGCACTGAACAGGAACAGGGCTATTTTTAGTGCAGCTTTTTGACCTCAGAGCTTGCCTCATCCCTGGTTTTTATCAGAGGATGAATGGCTTCCCTGCCATTCTGCCTCAAAAAATGTCACCTTTATGACACCAAAGGTGGCTTTGTCCAGCCTTATAGTTCCAGAATTTCAGCTTCACACAACTCCAAATTCCTTTGAAAAGAATGGCAGGGAAGTCCTGTTACTAACACCTGGATATTCCCTTCCCCATCATTCCAAATTCCCACACCAAGACTACTGTCACATTCAGCTCCCAAAATAAGAATTTCCAGTGCTGCATGAACTTCAGCTGTAGCTGCTTCCAACTGCTTCAAAATTCTTCCAGCAGTACCAGGCCAGCTGTTGTGCACCATCAGAAAATACTCCAAGGCTGAAATGATCCCATTGGGCTTTCTAGTTTCACATGAAACTGGATTTGGAGAGGAATTAGAGATGCCAGGGAGCTGGCAGTTACTCCCAGCTTCCCAGGAGGGCATGAGAGAGACTGAGTGGTCAAAAGCCAGAGCTGGCTCAGGGACATCTCGGATTTTGCTTTTGTGAACAAATTCAGGGACAGACCACGAGTTCATCACACATGCAATTCTTAAGCAAAGTGAACTGTAGATGTTTTTATTGTATTCCTGAAGCTCTGCACACCAAGTTTCAGGAATATTTCCAAAGTGCAAGGCACAGGACACCTCAAAATGCTGCTCAGTGAAGTAGGAAAAGCCAAGTGGCATTATTCTTGTTTTTCCTGCTGGGCATGAAAATTAAAACCTGCAGGAAAAACAGCCAGGGATGCTGGGGATATTGGAACACAAAACCAACAGAATCATAGGAGAAAATCCATATCACAACAAATCCTGAAGGAATGTGTAACTGCGGGAGTGAGTAAAGTAGGACTAAGAATTTTAAAATGTGGGAATGTCCCATGATGGAATGCTCCCATCACTCTGCCCATCAACCAAAGAAACAGACTGTACAACGATAATCAAATAAAAGGCAAGATTTTGCTAACAAAACATTGAGTTCATCTATAAATTGTTCTCCTTTGATCAGGAAAATCTTGTAAACAGCTAAAGTACAAGAATTTGATTTTTTAAGACTTTATTTTGCTGAGATCCAGATGGTTCCCAATTCTGCCTTCCTGAGGTGATTTTATGTGCATCAGATGAAAATGCCCCCATGATTTCAAGCTCTCACGCACCCCCTGACATCCAAAGCCCACATTTCTGGGATGTGTGTTTCAGTTGGAGAGTTGGAACTGCCTGGTTCACTCCATCTTCCCTTTGCCAACTGCTTCTGGCACCACCCATTAAAATTAAAACATTCCCTTTTATACACTGCTCCTGATATTTTCCTAAGGAACAAAAATCTCTGCACATAGTCATCAAAATTGTTGTTAAATCAACAGTCCAGAGAAGGGTTTGAAATAGGAACATAAAGTAAAGCCTGTGCTCTTCTAAGAACCCTTTACACTGGTTATTTTGGTTGATGTGCTGTAGAATTAAGAGTTTTAAAGCAAAATGCTTTATTGGCACCTCCCAAAACATTAAGTCCTTGTCGTTTTAGGAATCTAATTAAATTTTTGGGTCTCTGGTGGAAGTTTGGGTTTTGCTGATCTGGTTTCCTTTCACACATCTACAAGTTCAGTCTGTGTTAAGTATGACTTGAAATTTATACTAATAGAAATTCATACTTTTAGATCAATCCTACAAAAGCTTGTGCTGCATCTTAATGAGGAGAAACTGTGCCGTGAATTTCCACCTGCACATGCACAAAGTGTAGGGGAAATTGGTGGAAAGTAGTGAAAATCAGCTGATTTCCCTGCTTTTACAGGCAGCTTTTAGCCTTTACCTCAGTATGAAAAGGAAAATCAGACAAAATACCCCACTGAGAAAATGGTGCAGAGCTACTCAAGTAATTTCTTTAGGTGGGTTTGTATTAAACTGTTGGACAGCAAAGAGAGTAGGTTTTGCTGAAACTAGAAATGAGAATTTCCTGACCTGCAAACGATGTTGTGTTTAAAACCAAGCCTTGTTTTAAGCCCAGACTGGCCCCAGCCCTTGGTGCCTCTGGGCAGGGCAGCAGGGACCAGTTCCTCCCATTACCTCTTGTCTGCCAGGTCGGTTTTGTTCCCCACCAACATGATGATGACATCACTGCCTCGCTCTGTCCTGACGTCATCGATCCACTTGGAGGTTTGCTGGAAAGAATTCAAGTCTGCAGGGAAGAATGGGATAGCAAGGTTGAGGATAAAACTTTGTAACAGGGGAAATGCTTCACTTAGACCCAGGTGCTTCTCCAAACCTCCCCACCCCACATCAATTATTTCCTGCCCAGACAAGAAAAAAAAAGGAAGGGGGAAAACATTTCTGATTTTAGTGATGTTTTTGCAGAACCTGTGGTTGTAATTTCTCAGTTCTGCTTGTGTGGGGTGTTTCTAACAAGGACACAGCAGAGCCCCACGCCCCTGTGCTGTCACCAGGCCCCACTCACTTGTGATGTCATAGACCACGACGGCGATGGTGGAGTCGCGGATGTAGCTGGGGATGAGGCTGCGGAACCGCTCCTGCCCCGCCGTGTCCCAGAGCTGCAGCCGGACCTGCTGGGGCCAGCCCGGCCCACCAGGGAGAGGAGAGAGAGCAGGAAAACCCTTTAGGGAAAAGGCCACTTCCCCACCCAACTGCAGCAGCTGAGGTGACCTTGTCATCTCGCCCCAAATCCAGCCACAGCAGTGCTGTTTCCTGGATCTGTTTGTAAAGTGCTTTAATTCCCTCCTTTGCTTGCCTAGAGATCCTGCTATTCCCAAACTTCTCTAGGATTTGGCTCCCACTTCATTACTAGGGGTAGCCAACAGTACAACACTGATCCCCCAGGATTATGGATGAGATCTCCACAGGACTCATAGCCTGGAGCATCTTTGATCAAAGCTTTTGGGGCAATTCCCACAGGGCAGACACCAGGCAGGAAAACAGCATCCAACCTCCGGCATGGGGCATCCACGTGATGGCAGTGGGGATCTTCATGTGATATTGAAGCAATGATAACTTAAATTCCAGCAGAAATGAAAGCAAATGCTAACGCTGCAGGGTTCAGGTGGTGCAAAGGACATTGGGTTCTCGCTTCCAGAGCAGCACACGAGTCACAAAAATGCTGGGCCAGGTAGAGTTTGACCCCAAACACAAACTGTTATTATTATATATTATTATATATTATTGTATGTGACAGCCCCAAAGTCTGGCACTTGCCTGGTTGAACCAGCACTGCTCAAAAACTCCACAAACACCCCAAACAAAAAGCTTTCCACACTGGGAGTGCCTGTTTTTCCTTTGCCTCACAGAGCCTGAAAACAGGATTGCTCCTGATTCCCAACAGTTTTATGGGAGCACCCACTGGTTCCCAGTTTACAGTCACAAATAATCCCAGCAGGGAGGCAGAGCACTGGTTAATGAGGAAGCTCATCAAGGAAAAAGCAGCTTCCTCAGGACCAATCATTGCTTGTTTAGAAGAGGAAGAGAAGCTGATAAAGCACAGGGCTGAAGTCAGATTCAAAACAACATCTTATCTACATCAGGGAATGTCAGCTGATTCCCTGGGGCTTAAGGAAGATTAGGGTTTATAGTTAAAGCAATTAGCTCCTGCTTCAATTTGAAGGCAGACTTGATTACAGGAGCAGAAGTCAGGGCTCTTCTCTATCCCAGGAAACTCAAGGTGACAAACTGGGAGCACCTGGGCAGTGTCACAGCAGAGCTGGAAGATGAGACTGATCCCAACAGCTCCTGGACTTCCCAAGCTTCCACAGCCTCCCTGCACAGTGCTGTTATACACTGAAATATTCACCAGGAACATTCACCCAGGTGGTGACTGAATCACCCCAAACTTTCAGACTCACAGGCAAAAGGCAAATGGAGGAAGCACGACAGAGCTGGCCGACGTAATTTGTTCAATTTGTAATTTGTGCAGGGTAATGCCCTTTGAGGGACATCTCCAGTGAGTGGGTCCTGAAGTGACCCAGGTTTGCTGTATTTCTGCAAGTCTAGGTTTGTGTGCACCCATTTTTAAAGGGAAAATACAAATAACCACTGTGGGAGCCCAGCCTCCCTTAGGAACAACCTTCAGGAGGGGCCTGAGCTGAGTATGGACTCCCCTCATAGATCTCTCCACCTGCATTTTGGGATGTCCAGCACATCAACAATAACTAAACAATTTCACTGTGCCCCCAGAAGTACCTCAGCATGTCCCTTCTGCAATACAAGAAAACTTTAAACCTCTCAGTCACTAAGAACAAAATGAAATTATCTGCAAAGATCAGCCTGTTACTGAAGAATGATGAGATCAGCTGTCACTTATTTTCTTCTGACATGGCTGGGAGCTGTTAAGAACAGCTTGGACTGGCAAAATGTTTCCAGCTGCCCGGATAAACAGCATTCTGTACCTGTACAGTGGGAAAAAAATGATGCCAAGCTGTGCATCCTGCCCTGCTGCCTCAGCCAGGAGAATCCCCAGCACAGGCTACCACCAGCACATCTCTGTGGTCCCCAAACAGGCCAGTTTGACATCATTTGCACCAAACCAGGAATTCCCCCAGAATTCTCTCCAGGAGATATACCAGGAAATTATTTGCCCTGAGTAGTGTGGATAAATCACAGCCTATTATTTGTTAAGTACTTCAGTTTAGCAGAATGAAACAAACGCCTGGTCCTCACTCTAAACTTGCTGATGATAGAATGAACCTGGGCCAGAGCTTTTACACCTGTGCTGTTTTCATTACTGAAATTTATATAAATCCTGCTACTGCAGATAACAAAACTTCCACCAGATCAAGTGGATTCAATAACAAGGAGTTAAAATTAAATAATTCTCTTCATAACTTCCTATCTTGGATTAAAACACTTATGTCAAGAGTTACAGAGAATTTCCATCTAAGCGTGTTTGTTCTTTACAAATTGTGGTTGTTGCATGTCTCCTCTTTCAAAAGCTCTCTCGTGAGCCTCCAGGTCTCTTTTCCAACAAAATGGAAATCTTGAATCCTTCTAAGTCACTCCACAGTCTCTGTTTAAAAGAGTCTTGTCTTGTTTTATCTACTCTGACAACATTTCTCTGCTTTGGCACTTGAAGCTGATACTTGTATAACCTCTCTCCTTACCCAGAAATGAAAAAGAAAAATAATTTTGAAGTTAGAAAAATAAAAAACAAAACAGAAAAACAGTGAATCTTTCTAAAAGCTACCAACGACCAGCACAGACACTGGAATTCCCAATCCCTGCCAACACCCACAGGAGGCTGATGGGCTATTTTAGCTCTTCTGGGGTACCACCACCACTTCCAGAGTAAAGACACACATGAAAAGCAAGGTCCCTGCAGACCCTGGGCTCGATACCTACTTGTGATGTCAAAGACAATGAGAGCCACAGCAGAGTCACGGATGGAGCTGGGAATGAGGAACCTCTCCTGGCCGGCTGTGTCCCACAGCTGCAGCCTGATCTGGGAAATGGAAAAGTGCAGGGGAAGGGGAAAGGGAACAGCAGGAAAATGGAGAACAAAACCAAAACTCAAGTGAAATCAAAATAAATAAAAATAAGTTGCAAAGCAAAACTAAGGCAACAAAAGGAAAGTTCAAATGGAACAGAAATGTGAAAAGAGGCAGCGACACTTCCCAAGGTCTGGGTACATCCCTCCCTCCACAGACCCAGGAATATCACACACATGACAATACCAGAAACCAGGTGAGTCCTAAATCTCTCCTCACAGCAGCAGCTGACAAGGGAAATGCATAGGCCTCAGGGATCCTGTCAGAACACCCACACAAGCAGCTGGCCAGATATGGGATTCCTGACCCCAAGGACCACCTCAGCCTAGCCTGGATGATCCCACTGGAAAAAGAGAGGTGGTGGAACCCTCAACAGCAACTACTCTCCAGGCTGGCTTCTACAGCACTGCAATCCAACAAGGCTGGGAAGGTATGGACACACAGAGGAGGAAGAACTGCTTAGTCTGTCAGGAATGAGGGGAACTGGCACACGAATGTGGCTCCTGACAGCCAGAAATGAGGATGGGGCTTCTGGTGGCTGCAGCTCGCTTAATGCAACGCATCCCAATGCTGGGAATGTCACACAGCTGCCCTTCCTGGGAGACGGCTTTAAAGAACCAAATTCCAGATGTATTTCATGGAATCCCAGAATGGTTTGGGTTGGATGGGATCTTCAAGCTCATCTCATTCCACCCCTGCCATGGCCAGGGACACCTTCCACTAGACCAGGTTGCTCCAAGCCCCATCCAACCTGGCCTTAGACACTTCCAGGGATGAGGATCCCTTTGGCTGGCTTGTCCAGGCCATGTTTACAGCTGAGTGACAGAGCACAGGTACAATTTCAGGATACTTTATTTGCTGTAAGGCTGTTTAAAATCCACCCAAGCACACATCCCAGCTGGAGACTCAGATTTCTCATTTCCAGCCCAGAAATCAAAGCCTATTGCAAAATCCAGCATTAACCACATCTAGAAACTATTCCAGTGTCTCTATTTTCCCAGCTTGTTTGTATTTGTCCCTCCTCTTATCTACACGCCACACCTCTGTTACTCAAACAGGCTTGACGGGCTCTGTGAACCACTTACATGATCAGGAAAGCTCACAGCATTCAAACACTGGGGGGAAAATGGGATTTTCTGGATTGAAGGGCAGCAAGTGAATGACATCCTGACTTACACAACCATAAGAAACCCACACCACTATAACAGCACACAGGCATCCACAGGTGTCAAGCAGCATTCTCAGGATCTTTGACTTAAACAAAGGTTAAGGAAGGGCTCTTCTAAGAGAGAATCATTGGTAAAATGGCAGAGAAACTCTCAGGAAACTCAGCACACACACTGTGAAGAGACTTCTTTAGATACAGCAGGCCCAAAGCTCCATACAGGAGTGTTCCCTGATCCCCACAGCTCTGTCACATTCCTCACAGAGCAGCAAAATGGGAAAAAAGGCAAATACTGGTAAAAACATGAGCAAACCCACAAATACTGAGAGGAAATCCAGGCAAAGGGAGTGAGAGGTCTCTATGCAAACAGGAATCTCATGCAGGCTAAATCCCAAATTGCTTTACTGCAGTAGTCAGAGCTGTGTTACCACAGGAGCTTCCTAGAAGAGGAACAAGATCTAATCATGAAGGACTTCAAGACTTGGAACACCAATTCCTTGTTTTTTTATTGGCTTCAGGAGCTGCACTGGATGACCTACGCAGGTCCTTTCCAGCTCAGAATATTGTGTGGTCCTGAGGTCTGCTCAGCCCTTTTCATCCTGACAATCACAGAGGCAGAGCTGCAAACTCAGGGTGCAAACTGCCCCTAAAGCAGGTCTACACAACAGGCTGCAAATTCCCGGGCACATGACCATGATCCGGCCCCAATTTTCCAAGGAAGATTTTGACTTCCTGATAGAGGTATCAGATCTTGTACCGGTGATGCAATTCAACCAAGGCTGGTTCTCTGGAGGCTGGGGGATTCCAGCAGGTGCTGGAAGAAGGGCCAGGAGGAAGTGCCCTCCCAGCCATCCCACCCCTGCCCCACTCACCGTGCGGTCCTCCAGGTACATTGTTTTGGACAGGAAATCAATTCCAATGGTTGCCTGGAAAGAGGAGAAGCATTAGCAGCTGTGACTTGCCTTCCTGCATCCCCTTGCTGCACATATTCTGAGAAATGTTCATAAACTTGTTACAAAGCTGGTGAAGTGATTTGCCTTCAATTGCCTTCAACTGAGGTGATAAAAACATAGCAATTTAGGGATCTGCACCAGCTGCATTTCACATGATTCTTCAACACTTCCCAGCTCCACAAGAACCTCTGAGTCTGGATTTTAACCTCAGACATTCCTATATCTCCACACAGATTGCATCTGAGCTGGCAGTTCCTTCTGGCCTGCCCCAGTTCAGTCTGGTAAGAATTATCTTGTTAGAAATACCCAAAAGGTAGAACAAATGAGATCTGCAAAATATGGGCAACTGAAAGCTAAAAGGCCATGCTTATCCCGGCCCTTTCACTTCAGAATGTGCTTCCCTTCCACTGACATTCAGCAGCTGCATTTCCCAGGCAGGTCTGCATCCACTCTCATTTCCATTGCTACAGCAATTCCAGCACAAAGGCATTTAAAATAATGCACTCAGTTAGGTGCACTCCCAAGCACCTCAATCAAGGAGCCATCCCAGCCCATCAGAACTCCAGGAAAGAGGAGACAGCTCCTGATGTAACAGATTTTAGTGTTTTAGGCAAATTATCCCCACTCTTTTTACACACAGCTGAATGTGTACCACTGGATAATTGGAAAAGAACAACACAGCCAGTTTTGGGAGGGAGAATTTATTTCTGGGAGGTCTATTTTCCAACCAGGCAATGGTTTATAACAACTACAATAAGCAATGAATAAATCTATGAGAGTATCTTACAAGAGACAGGAAAAGAAAGGAAGCACAGGAGAAGAAAAAACACAGGAAGCACAAGAGGATCCAGTTCCAGTGGGTGACTTGTCCTCAACTTCAAATCACCCCAATTTAAACCAGTAACTCTTCCAGGATGAATTAAAAGATAAAGCCCTAATCTCATCTGCTTTACAGATATCCGATATTCTCATGAAATACTTCTGAGTGCCTTTCATGCAGTTAATTCTTCCCCAAACCTTCAGGCCTCTTACACATCATCTGCTTTTCATCTGCAGTCTCTCCATCCCCATCCCCCCCTTTGCCTGCCAAGACTTCCCTGCCTTTTCCTATCTTTAGTCCTTTAGTCAAAAAATAGTAATAAAAAAAATGAGAGACAAAATATACCAAGCTGACTTCTGGCAGATCCATCTACACACTCCAGACTCAACTATTCCGACTGAAATGGAAGCTCTAAAGATAACAGAGACTAAGAATGTCAGAAGATGTTGGGTTTTTATTCATTCTCTATTTCCTGAAGCTCTCATATCCATCACCAGAAATCCTGACCAGCATCCTCCCATAAAACAACGTTCTCCCCATTTTCCTCAAGGCTTCTCACAGGATCTCTCCCACATCCAAGGGGATCTACAACACAACCAAAGGGGATCTAAACCTTGCTGCCTTTCTGGACACTGCAATTCCTGACATCATACTGGACATTTTGATTTAATCACTAAGCTTCATCTCCATCTCATAGCACATTTTAACCTCTTATCTGATCTTGAACTGGCATCTCATGGAGATATGGGCTCCCAAACATCTATCTGAACCGCAGGGAATAAACTTATCCATAAATATGTATTTAAAAAGCAAATAAATAGTATCACATACCTGGTAAGTATTGTCAAAACTGTCATACATAAACCTGGTGATCAGGGAGGTCTTCCCAACTACAAGAGAAGAGAAAAATTACTTTCAAGCAGCAGTGGAAAAAAAAATTAGCACTGCTTTGGGAGTGGCACTGATCTGACAGCAGCTGCCAATCTCAGGCCATTCCAGCTACACCTTCCTGGGAAATAGCCAGCTGGAAATTTCAGTCCTAAAATGACAGAGGCAGATCAATCTCTGCAGGTCCAGAATGAATCACGGTGATAACCTGGCTCTCGAATCAGGTGTGTTGATAACAAAGAACTGGTTCTTTGCTTTGGGCAAGCAATAAATCTGCTTTGTTAGCCTGTTCTGCTCCTTATGTAATCCCCAACTCTGGGACATAAACATCAAAACAAAGCAGGTGATATCCCAGATGCTGTTCTGCTGCCTCCAGCTGCATGGAAAAGCAACATTCCACACTCCCATCCCTCCTTCGTAACCACATTTCAGATACACAGCAAACTCTGGTGGTTTGTTTCAAAACTTTAAATTTACATCTCCAAACATCATCAAGAGACAAACTCAAGAACAGACAAGAAGTGAAAAACAAAGATAAAGCTTCAATTCTAGCTCAGGAAGGTGGAGGGAGCCAAGAAAAAATCAAAGGACACAGATAGATGAGGGAAGAGGAATAAATTGCCAAAAAAGGTTGTGAAATTATGAACATTGGAGAGAGTTAAAAACAGATTAGACAAATGTCTATCAGCAGCAATGTCAATGCTGCATTGGAAAGGCTGGGAAATTAGAAAATTTCTGGAAATCCCTCCAAGACCTCCAGTTCCGGGCTCAAGGAGAAGGTGAGGAGTAACAACCCCACGATGGTTTGGGTTGGAAGTGACCTTAAAGCTCATCCAGTTCCACCCCTGTCGTGGGCAGGGACACCTTCCACGGTCCAGGTGTCTCCAAGCGCTGTCTAACGGGCCTCGGACACTCCCAGCGAGAAAACAGCAGGATTCTAAGGAAAATACACAACTCATCCATCTATTCCCAGGGAGGGGGCACAAAAGAGAGGCCACTTGAGGCAAAACTAAACCCCCGCGGCCGGGAGGGAGGCGGCGGCCAGAGGGGCAGCGTAGCCGCCGGGAGCCCCCGCGGTTCCGGGGCCGCCGCCCCGCGCGGGCTGCGGGCGCACT
>VXBR01010626.1:772266-792028 GCA_013400215.1 Cisticola juncidis
CCTCCGCCGCGTCACCGCCGGCCCGCCCCGCGGGGAGGCGCCCTGCCCTGGCGACGGGGGCGGGGCGCCACCATGGCAACGGCGAGGGCAGTGCTGCCTGGGAAGGCGGTTGCCATGGCGACGAGAGGGTGTTGCCGTGGTGATGGGGAGGGCGGTTGTCGTGGCGACTGGGGGGCCTTCGGGGTGAGCATGCTGCGGCTTGTAGGGGCCCGGGCTGTAGCGGGGATGTTGTAGTGGGATTGGAGCCGGCTGTACCGGGATGCATCCGGCTGTAGCTTGGCTGGACTCCTCTGTACCAGGGATGGTTGTAGCAGAATGGGTCTGGCTGTACCGAAGGGGGTTGTGCTGGGATTGGACCCAGCAGGATGGGTCCAGCCGTACCTTGGATGGCCCTGGCTGTACAGGAATGAGCCCGGCCGGGACTGGCTGCATCAGCTCCTGCATCACCTCATCCTCCCCTAAACGAAGGCACTGTGTGCTCCCCCCAGAACAACACAGAGCCTGCACCGGGCCACCAGGTGGGTTTATTGGTGTCGATATCACAGAGCTGTGCACAGCACAGGCAGGTGACAGCCATGCTGGTGATGTGCTCAGCCAGGGCCATCGCACCTGCCCTGTCCCTGTCCTGGCACCCATGGGAACAGGGAGCACCACAGGACTAGCCAGCGTGGTGGTCCTGGGAGGAGCTGCAGCAGCTCTCACCACCACTACCAGGGCTTGGAGTCGGTGCCAGGAGCCTGGGGAGCAGGGGGGACCTATGGGGACTGTGAGGGGCTGAGGGGGCTGTGCCAGGTGTGGCACAGTTGGAACACTACAGGTGGCTGCATCCCAAACTGGAGCACTGGGGGCTGGCAGCTTAGCTCTCCTCTTTCTCAGCTTCCTCCTTCTCATCTTCATCATCCTTCTCTCCCTTGAGCTTCTGGCGAGCAAATTCCTCGATGACAATGTCCTCCTCGCTGGAAGGGAGAGCAGAGCACAGTGAGCCCACAGGAGGAGGGGAAACCCCTGCTGAGCCCAAACCCTTCTCCTTATGGGGACAGCTCAGTGTCCCCAGCCCTGTCATCCCACCCAAAATACTCAGACCATGAGGCACAGCCTGGCCCCAGCACACAAACCCAGGCCCCATCACTGCAAGCCTGCATGAGCCAAGGAGCTGGGCCTGCAGCTTCTGGTGGTTTTTTACACAATATTTTGCATTTTCAAGGGAAAACAAAGAAAGGAAAACAAATAGCTGAATTACCTCCTTGAGAAAGGTGAGCAGCGAGTAACAGCAAGGGAGAACACAAAGTGAAAAGCAGGGGAGAAAACAGAAAAAAAGAGTCAAAAAGAGCAAAAGAGATTCTGAAAGTTTGACAATGTGAAATGATTGTGCAAAACCAACATGGAGCCATAGTGGGTACAGATCAAGAGATTTCCTCTTTGGAAGTTTAAATGTTCTCACTGAGCTGGGAAAGGGATGGTCTGAAAGGGATAAGTGTGAAAGCCTGGAGTTGCTGCCTGGTTTTCCAGGTCCCAAATCCCAGTACTCACATCCTGTTGCAGGGTGTAAGCAGACAAAAAACCTTTGGCAGGGCCCTGACTGTCAGGAATGGATTTGGCACTGCAGCTTCCCACAGGGAAGCAGCCCCAGCTGTGGCTTCAGCTGGAATAACTGGGAGGAGAAAAGGCCTCCGGTGTGGGGAATGTGCAGGGACACAGGGATATGACTTCTAGCAGCCCAGGAATCTCTGTGTGGGGACCAAGACCATGGAGACATTTTGTCCAGTGATGGCTGGAAAACACTGCCAGCTGCTTCTGAGGGACAGGGCAAGGCCTGAGCTTGCAGCTGTTGTGGTTGCAGCAAGGGGAGTTGTCAAATAAGTCCTGAAAATTTGCAGAACACATCCCAATCCCAGGATCTAATTTCTCCTGCTGCCTCTGGGAGTGACTGCTGTGACACGGGATCATGGCTCTGAGACCTGGGTGGTTTAATCTCAAGCTGGGATGCCACATCCATCTGTGATAGATCTATGTGGTTTGTGTATCAGAGGGAACATCTCTTTACCTTGGCTTAGCTGTATTCCAATGATAAGCACAGGGAGAAAGGGATAGGGAGAGAAAAGATGTGCAGGTTAATACAGAAAGGACATTTCAACTAACAGCTCTCCTCAGTGCTTGGGTGTTTTCCTGGAAAGAGGACCACTGGGAAGGGTGCTATGGGAAGGAATTCTCCCACCCTGCTGCAGGACACAGAGTGGGTGCAACACAGCTGGACAGCTATGCCCATCCCAAGGGAAAACTGCTCCCACCCTGCTCCAGGACAGCTGGACAACTGTGCCCCCTCCTCAGAGGGCAGAGCAGGGCCCTTGTGCTGGAGCAGCTGTACCAGATTTGTTTTCACTAGCTCCCCCTTGAACCAGAAGTGCCTCTTCCTCTCTGATTTTCTGCAGCATCCCACACACAACTCACAGTCATCAGGCTTCGGGTGCATGAGGATGACAGGCATCTCCACCCCAACATCACTGGAAGGAAAAGCAGTTCTGTCAAGAATCCTGCCCAGCACAGCCCCACCCTCAGCCCCACAGGCAGCTCCCCTTACCTGGCAGTGAGATCCCCCAGGATGCTGTGGCAGCAGGAGAGAAGGGACAGAAATGAGCCAAGGCAGAGGAGGGGAGGTGTTAGCCTGTGCTTTATACTGAGGTGGAATATGGTTGATAACAACCATCGGGTGGTGGGGGTTAGAAATCAGCCCAGTAACCCCAGCGGGGCAGGGCAGGGATTAAGAGGCCCGTGATGTGAGTGTCCTCTCACTTTCCCTGGATACAAAATTCCTCAGCACAGCCCAAGAAGATGATCCTTGATTCCCAGGCCCACAGTGCCTCACCCTCCTCGGGACACCACCAGGTTGACCTTCACTTTGTAGGACACCAGGATGCCCAACACCTCCTTGTCCATGCCAGGTCTCAGGCTAGGAAAAAGGCAGAGAGGGACAGTGAGAGGGCAGTGCTCCCTGCAGACCCCATACCCTCCCCACATGGCAGTTGCCAGGGTTTATCTGTGTTCTGAAACATATGGGATGTGCTGGGCTTTAGCAGGAGAGCAGGAGAAGAGAGGAGAGGGCACTTGGGTGAAGCCACGGAGCAGCTTCTGGAGGCCCCTTGCAAGACAAGGCCCAACCCTGCAGAGGGACTCAGGAGCTTTGAGCAGCATTGGAACTGGGAAGCTACATCTCTCCTATGGGATGGAGAGGTGGGTCTGTGATAATGTAATGAAACCCCTACATTTTCCAGCTGGATGGGGTGGGCTCAGGGGTCCTTGGTGGGAGCCCAGAGCATCCTGAGTAGGGGGAAATGGGTGAAGGTGTGGTGGGGAGCAGGGGGAGCCTACACAGCTCTTACATGGTGGTGGAGGCCAGGTTGGTGTCCTCATGCTTGAGTTTGCCATCAAGAGCGAGGCCTCGCTTCTGGCGGTTAGCTGAGAGCAGGGGGGTCACTGAATATGTTTTGGAGAAGGTGGAATTGGCGGCCACAGTCTCACTGGAAGGGTGGGAGAGAAAAGGTCAGAGCCAGCCCCAGCATCGGGGTGCTCAGCATCACTGCATACACCTGTGCAGGGCCAGCTCTGCCCTCCCCATGCAGCTGCTGGGCCATTTCCTCCTTTCGTTGCCTCCTCTCCTTCCCCTCTACAACTACTTCTTTTTTCTCCCCCCACCTTTGCTGCCTTCCTCCTTATTCTCAGGGGGGCAGAGGCTGTGTCTGGCCTCAAAAATGCAAAGTGAGGAGATGAAGAAGCCTGGGAGCAGCTGTGCACCTTCCCCAGAGACCTTCCCAGCCACCACTGGCCTGTGCTGCTGGGACGCTGTCCACAGCCTTCCCTGTCCTTTGTTTCCTCTGCACCTGCTCTTCTAACCCAGAGATTGTTTGCTGCTTGGTGTAAAACTGTCACATCCTCTCTCCCCGTCACTCTCCCATCCTCCTCCTCATCTCATTTCTCTTTCTCCCTCTCTGAAATGCCACATCATCTCCAGCCCCTTGTCCCTTACTTTATCTCCTCGGTGCACACAGTCTTCGTGTATTTATCCAGGGAATACAGGACCACGTCTGTGATCTGATCCACTGGAGACAGACAAGGGGGACCAGTGTTGGTGACATGGCAAGGGCTTACAGTCCCCATCTCTGGCAGTGACAGGTGCTGGGATACGTCTCCTCTGCCCCTCTCTCACCTGAGATCTTAATTTTTTTCACAACCTTGTTGGTGGTGTTGTTGATGTTGACGGTCACATAGATGGGCTCTCCGTGATAGTAGATCTGCAGTGGGAAGAGGCTCAGTGATGTGACCAGAAATCCTGGTCCCCATCCCCAGAAGGACAGTGTCCCTACTGACCTCCTTATCCAGGGAAGCTTCGAGGTGCAGAGGCTTGTCTGACATCATGAACTGCCGGGTAGTCTCAGCTTTTGGGGCCGGCCCTGTCTGCGCCGGGGCAAATTGGACCTTGCGGATGATGAGGCGCACGGAGTTCCTGTGGGGACAGTGGTGGCACTCCCAGTGTCCCCCACAGCCTCAAGAGGGCCTTCAAGGGGTCACAGGGACTCTTTGGGGACACCACAGTGCCTCCAGACTAAAGGTGGATGTTTCACCTGGCTCTTACGACAGGTCACACATGGGCCACTGCCCCGGTTTTGAGGCGAGCTGCCCATCCAAGCATGGCACAGGCTGATAGAATGTACTCTGCCTGACCCCTAAGCTGGTCTCCCCAAAACCTGGGGTTTAGTTTTAGGGTCAAAAGGGGGAAAGGGATTCCCTGAAAATACCTCTTGTGAATTTTCTCCTCCAGATTTTCAGCACAAAATCCTTTGACCTCGAAGTCCACGCCACAGGCCTGGGGGAACATACATGGTCACTGAGCAGGAGGGGCTCAAAGGTGCCTGAGCTTTAGGTTCCTTTTCTTCCTTCCTCCACTGCATTCCCAGAGATCCTGGCACTGACTCCAGCTATCCTCCCTTCCTAATCCTCACCCCATGGGCCACGAGAATCAATTCTCATTTTTAGCATCTCACAGCTCAACCTCCTGCCAGAGAGGATGGTCCAGGGTACATAGGTTGAGGATAGCATCTCACCTTTCCCACATCATCTGGCCCGGGCTGGAGGGTGATGGAGCAGGGCAGGTTGGTGGCAATCTGGGCGTAGCAGGGAAAGAGAGAATAAAGGGAATAAATGGAGTGTTCAGAGCTGAGCCCTGGTGACATCATGGAGCCACTCTGCTGGGAGGGGCTGAGCAGCCCCTACCTCAAAGGTGAAGGGATAGGCATGCTCCCCAAGCTTCTTCATTAGCTTCTCCTGCAGAGGAGTGAGGGTTTTGGGGGTCTGGTCCGGCACGGGCGGGTACAGCTGGGTGGTCTGCACGTAGATGTCCTTCCTGAAGGTCAGGCCAATCACGTCGAGGTCATCGCGGCCGTAGCGGAAGGCGCAGGTCAGCGTCACATACACTGAGCCAGGCAGGAAGGGACGAGGGGAAGGGTGAGAGGGAGCAAACGAGGAAAGGCATGGGGGTGAATAAAGAGGCAAGAAAAACAATTTAAAAGCTCTTCAGCAGAAATGAGTCTTCTTGAGACCTCAGGCTCTAAATATGAACAGGATCCCTCATGTCCTTCGCTGCCATGGCCCTGTTGGACAACGAGCTCTTGGTGACACAGAGCAGCTTTAACCTGAGCACCCAACCAAGTTGCTGCTGAGCCTTGAGCTGGTTCCATCCCCTCCCCTCATGCTGTATTTCTGTATCAATACCTTTCCTGTCCTTTAGGTACTCCGGGTCAACCAGGCAGACACCATCTGCAACAAGCAAAAGGAGAAGTACCAGTGAGCTCCACTGCCTGGGAAGATCTTTGCTAAAACACAGCTTTTTCAGCCCAAATAATCCACTTCCAGCTGATCGTGATGCCTCCTCCAGCATCTCCATCAGCACTGTGGTTGGGTTGTTTTACAAAGGGACTTTGTCCCTTTCACCACAATTTTTCCTACGGATATTTGCAGGAAAACATGGCATTTGCTCCTGCAGAGCTGCTCCTCCTGCTCTAGCATCAGCCTGAAACACTGGGACTGTTCTCTCCAGCCCCTGCTGCTTGTACTTCCCCTTCAGTGCTGGGCACAGCCCCACTCACCTACAGATTCCACTGAATCCACATTATCCACATAGTCTCTTTTCCCCAAGTAGAGGGAAAGCTGGAAGCAGCACATGGGGAAAGAGAAGAAGGAAGGAAGTTAATGTTCGAAATTGAATTGGCCCAAATTTCAGCCCTGAGTTGTGTCGTGGGGTTTGTCACCAGGCTGGGCCAGAATCACCTTTAATGGGTCATATCAGAGTATTTTTTAGTTTCTATTTTGAAAAGCCAGTCCTGCAGTGGCATCGTGGCAGGTCCAGGAATCAATCTGATTCCAAAGGGAAGGCAGACCCAGCCTGGCTCCTGTGGGCAGATCTACCTCAGAAGGATCCCAGCACAGCCTGAACCTTGGGCTGACTACATGAAGGGACAGGGCACATGAGGGGACAGGGCACAGAGACTCACCTTGCTGTTGGGGCTGGTCTTCTTGAAAACCCTGTGGAGAAAACAGAGACGGATGTTTGGGAATGCCTTGGACAAGGCTGGATGGGGAGATGATGGGCTGCCCTACAAATGTGGTGCTACAAGAGCTACACCAGGCTGTCCTGTCCCTGAGGAATTCCATGTCCAGCAAATTCAGGACCAAGCCAAACCTCTGTGGCTACCCTAGATGTGCTTCTGAGCTCAGGGTGACTGTGGAGGAGTGGGTGGATTTTGTGTCTCACGGGCGAATGAGAAAGACCAGCACAGAGCTCCATGACAGCTCCACGGGAGCTCACATTCCAGCCCCTGGGAGCAACAGCCGGGTTGAGCTGTGGCCTCACTTTCCCCCTCTGCTCCTGCCCTGTAGTGCCATGCTCCACCCTAATTCCAGATAAATAAGTCAATAAAGATACTTACTTGGATCCGTCTGCCATTTTAAGTCAGTGCAAGAATCTCCAGGTGGAAGTCTGTGGGGAGAAACAGGGAAAGTACTGAATGAGGTGCTGGGGAAGGGACAACCCCACGACAGCCATCCAACATCCTGCACATCCCAACAAATGGCAGAGCCCTTGGGATATAGCACTGCCACCTTTGCAGAGCTCAGGAGCTCCAGGTTTGTCTTTGGGGTGGCACATGGGAGCTGAGCCAGCTCCTTGTTCCTGGACAAAAATGTGATGAAATGGGAGAGAGAAAGGGGGAGTGTGGCTCCAGAAAAGAGTAAGCACACGAGTGGTTCCCAGTGGAGCAGGTTCAAGACCGAGAAAGGCAAGAAAATGAACAAAAAGCCTTATAGAATCTCAATTTTAATAGTTTTTCCTGTCTGCTGGAAATTTGCTGTCATGACTCAGAGGTAGGAAGGGGTTTGTTTTGACCTGTCACTCACAGGAAGGTGAGAAAACACAGGGAGAAAGGTCAAGGGAAGCTCAACTGTCCCATGGAAAGAGAGCTCTCAGGGCACAGAGTCCCTCCATCTCCATCCCTTTATGCTGGGATTGGGGCTGGAGCTTCCCAGCCCTACTAGTTTGAGCCTGTGTTCAGAAGGAACCCGTAAAGATCCCACGGATCACCAGCTGATTCTCTGGGATATTAAATGGGATGAGCTCAGCCTCTTAAGGATAGACAGCTCTGACATGAGCACAGCTTAAGCCCATGCAGGGTTTTAAGCCCCAGGGGCACGTGGACAGAGTTACCTCATAACACAACCTCAGGGAAGCTGGTGAGAGAGAAGAAATGGCCATGGGGGTGAGGGGATGATTATCTTCCCCACAGGAGGATGCGAATGTAGTGCCAAGCTCAGGATCTTTGAGTCCTTTGGGTGCTGTGGGACGTGAAGTTTGGGAATCCTCAGAGGGTGAGAAGGTGCAAAGGGAGTGGGAGCAGAGTTTGGCTCTATCCACTCCAGGAACTTGGGACAAGGCAATGAAAGGTGGAGGGGAGAAGAGCTGAACTCCTGCTCTGCATCTCTCAAGCCCCAAAGAGGGGACTCAGACACTCCCTGGCTTGGCTCAGCTGTCGCATGCCACTACCCAGCCCCTCTGCTATGTCCTTTGGCCACACTGGAATCCTTTGTGTCCACATTTCCCCCATTTTTCAACTGTAAACAACTCTCCTTCCAGCCACAACCCAGCACCAGTGTCCCTGCCCTGTTTTCCAAACCCTCAGAACCCCAAAGCCCTGGCACGGCCTAGGCAGCAGAGCCAGCAACACTCACCTGGCAGGTGGATGGGCAGACAGACGTTCTCCTCTGCCTCTCCAAGCAAGTCCCAGTGCCACCCAGTCAATACGGGCTGCTCCCAGTTCTGCAGCTTCTTATATCCCCCCGAGCTGTCCCTCCCCTGACATCTGATCTCGCCCACTCAGCCTTGGCCGGGGCTGCAGGGGCTGTGTGTCTGAGCGAGTGCTCTGGGGAGAGGGACTTGAGGGAAAAACCAATCCTATTAGTTGATTAATTGGGGAGACGCTTCATAGTAAGAGTGGGCTATAAATACATCTCTTGCTGGAGCCCTGGGAAAGCAGCTTAGAGGGATTGGCAAAGGGGGCTTAGGAGCAAGGTGATGGTAATTGAGGTGGAAGCTCTGCTCCTGGTGGGAAGGGGTGTGGATTCCCAGAGGGGCTCTCTGCAGCTGCTCCCATGGCAAGGGGAGATGAGCTGGACCTGGGCATGGGGTTGGATGGAGATGGCAGAGAAGCAGGGACCAGCCTGGAGTCCTCCCTCCCTCCCTCACCTTCCTGGCTGGATAACAGAAGGATGGAAGCACAAGCAGCTTCCTGCATGGCAAATGTGCCTGTGTGGTTGCTCACCTAGAGGGCACCTGGGCACACAGGACACTGTCCCCATGGGGACACTGCTGTGCAAGATGATGGGGTGAAGGCAGGATTCACCTTCCTGAACCATGAGGGAAGGACCAGCCACCCTTAGAGGGTGGGACACAACACTGCCATTATCCCCAACACAGCCTGCTCAGCCCAGCATCATTTCATAACTCCTAGGCTGGCCTCGCCTGACCCGATTAGCGCATCATTAACTCCTGGTTTGCTGCAGCAAACAGAAGACTCTGGAAAGGCCAAATTTGCTCTACCTTATGGCTGCCAGGCAAGCAGAATTCCCATTGCAACCGTGTCCTGGCCACAGCCATTGTGTGGGAAACCCTCCGGTGGGAATAGCTATGGGACTGGGTCAAAGGATGGGGCACGAAGACAGCCCAGGGCAGCTACAGACTGCTCCAGCAGGGCCCCACTCGTCCTCCTCACCTCCATCTTCATCTTCATCCTGAATCAAGCCCTTTCTTTGGGGCTGTGCTTGGTTCTGGCTCAACCCCCAGAGCTGAGCACTGGCATTAGGATATCCCTGTAGGAGCTGTGCTTCCTTCCAGCACCCCACATCAGCTCAACAACATTGATCAGGTGGGTACCAACTCCCCAAGCACAGCTCATCAGTTCCCCCATGGCCACCGGGAGCCTCCATGCTGTGCCGTGCTGTGCTGTGCCATGCCATGGCCAGCAGCCCCACTGCCAGGGCTTTAGCTGCCAGCACACGTCCCCTGGAGCCGGGACTTGTGATCTCTTTAATTGCACACAGGAGAGCTGCTTAGGTTCCAGATTAACGGGTGCTATTTCTGCCACAGTCAGGGGGACACGTGAACTGTGACCTTCACACTGTCGGGTAAAAGAGGAGGAGGAGGAGGATGCAGCCCCACTTGGACATCCTGAGCCTGGCCAGGGCCCCCAGCACTGTGCCTGGGCACCTAATCCTGAGCTTTGTTTGTGGCTCTTTGTTATGCTCTCAAATGAGGGCCCTGTGACCAGGGCCACTCACTGCTCTGTGTGGTCTGCATAGTGTGGCGAGGGGGAGAGCAAGGCTCATCTTAGGTCCTTTCAGCTCAGCCTAATCCCAACTCGGTGGATTCAGCCTTGCCTAAACTGGGGAGGAGATAATTCCCCTCCCCAAAACAATGGGGAGATGGACAGAGCCCACATCTCTTCCCAAGTTCACACTGTGCTCCAAACCAAGCACCAGGGAAGGAATCAGAGCTCAAAATAACAGGGAAATGAAAAAGACCTTCTTCCCTTTTCCTATGTAGCAAATGGCCAAAGGCTCATCTCATCCCCTCATCCCACCATCCCTCCAGGACCATGCACTGTGTGAAGCACAGCTCAAACAGTCACTTCCAGTGGGACAGGACACCAGGATGATGGAGAGCTGAGGGGCCTGGCTTCACCCTCTGTCCCAATGCACAATGCCCTGAAGTGTCCTGCCTTCCCAGGGAAGGGCCATGGGGCTTCCTGCATCCACAGGCTCTGGAGGCAGCCTTGGTGTAGCCAGAGCCCCCAGCAGCCTGGCCCCAGTGAAGCCACATTACTCTCCCAATTTCACCTGTGCCCAGGTGCTGGCAGAGCTTCCAGGTGCCTCTGGCATGGTCCCAGCTCCGTCTCTGGCACTGCACACCACAGCCACCTTACATAAACACTCACAGCAGGCACTGCTGATTTCCCAAAGCCCCTCAGAGCTCCAGGTCTTCCTCCCCTGATCCGGATTAAGAGGCATGGATGGCATTAATCAGGAGACAGGCACCTCCACACTTGCCAGGAATTACTGCCGTGCTGTTAAGTAACGAGAGGAAGCAGCACTGGTGGGACTGGGACTCCAGCAGGATGGGTGTCAAACCTGCCACCTCTGTGTGTCCCCACAGCAGGCACTGGGCAGAGCTGTACCCACTGCTGCGTGACCAGAACACCAGCCCAAAATCAGCTGGGTGGCCCAACTTCTCACTGGCCTAGCCACCGGTTCCTCTCGAGGCTGGGAACCCAGGAGGAAGCCTCGCAGGGGGCTTTGGGACATCTGTGCTGGAGGGCTAGGGCTGGTGGGGGGAACAGTCCCTTAGGTTTGGCCTGGGGCTGCAGGGATGAGCAGTGGTGCCAAGGGTGGGGAACAGTCAGGAACGTGGCTTGGCACAACACTCCATCCTCATCCTCATCCTTATCCTCATCCTCCTCCAGCAGGAATCTGCTTCTCCATCTATCCCCTGAGCAGCCCTGAAGTTGCCAGGCTCCAGGACAGCAGACGGTGGCTGCTGATCATCTGTAATTAATTGCTGCTAATCACCTGGCAGCCACCACGCGCTTGTGGGCCCGCTCCCTTCTGCCCACGATGAGTAAAACCTCGACCTTCGATGCTGTCCAAACCCTGTCCCACTGGGAAAGGTCTCCCGCCTTTCCGACCCCTTTCCCGGGAGCCCCTGGACCCGAATTCCCACCCTCCTGCGGGCAGGGCACACACAGGTGTGGTGACATGAGTGCCACTGTGGGTGCCCGGTGCCAGCAGCAGCTCTGTCTCTGCCAAGGGCAGAGCTCGGCCCCAGCGCGGGAAGCATCACGCCAGGAGCGGGCAGCTCACTCCTTGCCCTCCACCCCAAACATATTTCAGGGGCTTTCTGCCATCCTGCGCCACTGGCCGTGCCTTCTGCCGGGGATCTGCCCATCCCTCATCCCCGAGGAGGATGTGGAGGGAGCAGGTGGAGGCAGAGCGCTCTGCGGGAGTGTCCCCGGTGTCGCCGCCGTGCCGAGCCCCCGAGGCCGCTGCCTTGCCCCGGTGGCGGGGCTGGAGGAGGAGCGAGGAGGCCGCTCCGGGGCAGGGGAGAGCGGGGCTCACAGAAGGAGGAAGAGCGCGGCCGCCGCGGTACCGAGCGAGCAGCACCGAGCGGGGAGGCCGGCCCGTGGGACGGGAGCCGAGGGCATCGCGGAGGGCACTGCGTGACCCCGAGCTGCCTCCCCGATGGGCAGCGTGGCGGGCAGGGAGCCGGTGTGACCCACTGGGGGAAGCCCAAAAGCTCAGCTCGCTGCGCCACGGGAGCCCACAAGAGCCACGGGAGGCCCGCACGGCCTCTGTGAGGGACGGTGAGTGCGTGCGGTGAGGTCGGACCCCTGGGTGCCACCAGCATGGCCTGTCCTCGCCGTGCACCACGGCAGGATGGTGGCCCAGGGCTACTTCTCCTGTGTCGTCCCCCCCCCTCCAACAGGAGAGATGAGCTCTCTGAGCTGCCCCCGTGTTCCCTGCAGGCTGGAGCCTCTGTGATGAGGATCATCCTGACCCCGAGCCTCCACCAGCTGTCCCCCTGGTGCTCCTGCCACGCTGGCTGGCCGCAGGGTACCCCAACCCCATGAGAGTCATCTCGGTGGCTCCGTGTCACCCCCTGGGACCTGCAGCCTGCACCACACTCGGGTACCGGGGGCCGGTGTCCCCATGCCACTCCCCCCTTCACCCGCCCCAACAGCCCCTGTGACTGCCAGCAGTCCCTGCTGAGCTGGATGTGGCGCTGGTTCGGGGACAGGGCTCGGCAGGATGGCGGCAGCAGGGTGGTACCACCGCGACATCAGCCAGGTGGTGGCCGAGGAGCTGCTGGCCAAGGCTGGGCGGGACGGCTCCTTCCTGGTGCGGGACAGCGAGTCGGTGAAGGGGGCATATGCCCTGTGCCTCCTGTGAGTCCCTGCCCTGCCTCTGTGTGTGGCTTCTGTCTCTTGTCCCTTGCCTGCCTCCCTCTGTGCCTCTCCCTGGTCCAGGCACAGCCAAAACCTCATGGAAGAGCCTTCTCCAGGGATACGAGTGGGTTGAGCGGGGTGACAGCTCCCTGGCACTGGGGTTTTGAGTGATCCCCGGGTCAGGGCTGTGGAGCCGTGTCCTTGTGAGCAGGGTGAAGGTTGGGCCCGCAGCCCTGCCCAGCAGCATGGCTGCTGAATGGATAACCTCAAACCTAGAGCACACCGAAATGTTTTGGGCTGCCTGCTAGCCTGTGAGCATCTCCCATGGTGGGGCTTTGGGGCTACAGCCCCCAACATGGGGCCTCTTGCCATCCTTGCTCTTGGAACCAGGTGTTTCAAGAGAGCACTGCTAACTGCACCCTTCTTGCTCTGCACCCTTCCTGCTGCCTGCACCCTTCCTGCTCTGCACCCTTCCTGCCTGCTTGTCACCCATCTGTGTGGGCAGGTTTGGCAGGATATACCCCCTTTCCTTCACTGTCCTGCCTCTTTGTGTGGGACAAATTGCAAATTCAGGCATTGGGGATGCAAGGCATGAGCCGAGTCCAAGCTGGTGGCACAGGAAGGTGGCAGGCAGGGATGTGCTGTGGTCCCACAGGCAGCATGGCAAAGGCTCTATCTGGCCAAAAGCCATGGAGCCACGGTGCTGTGGGAACCCCAGTGAGCAGAGTCATGGCTGTTCTGTGCAATTTGGAAGCAGGAGGACACTGCACATCATCCCACAGACCCCGAGCTGAGGGTGATGATTTATTTCTAGAAATGCTCACTCAGTTCCTCTCTCTGCAGAGGGCATGGGGTGTTCGTCTCAGGGCTGGGCCCCCAGTGCTGCCACAGTGCTGCGGGCAGGGGAATGGGGGCCCTCACATGCTCTCTCCAGGTTCCAGAAGCACGTCTACACCTACCGCATCCTCCCCGATGACGAGGGGCTGCTCTCCGTGCAGGTGGGTGTGGAGGGGGTGCACCCCCTGCCCTGGGCGGTGCCTCAGAGCTGGGTGTGGGCGGGATGCAGCTGTGCAGGGCCCGGGGTGCTCGTCCCCCTCCCCGGTGAGGTGGCATCAGCCTGTGGTTTGTTTTCTGCATGAGCTGCAGGATGCAGGCGCTTTGCAGCCGCTCCAGCTCAGGGCTGTCAGAGGCTGCCTCCGCACAGCACAACACATCCTGACACTGCCCCTTCCTGCCACACACCCTGTCACAGCCTGGCCACACAGAGCCAGCCCCATGGTGCCTGTCCCCACGGGGTCTGTCCTGCCCTGGCTTCGATGTCCCCTTGGGGTTTCTCCTGGTACCCAGCTCTCTGCAGCTGCCCTTTCTGCCCCTTAAACAGAGCATCCTGGGTGTCCACAGGGAATCCCCATCTGCTGAAGGAGGCTGATGTCTCCGTGCTCTTCCCTGCTTGTCACCCCATGGGTTCAGTGTCCATCTGGCCTTTCCAACTCGCCACGGGCACGTTGTGAGGGACAGACCCACAGGACACAGCAGACTGGGGCTGCCCTGGCAGAGGAGGGGATGTGATGGTCCTTCCCCTGCTCTGCCTCCCCAGACCATCCAGGGCATCCAAGCCAAGTGTTTCCGCACCCTCCCCGACCTGATCGGTGCCTACCAGCATCCCAACAACGGGCTGGTGACCCCCCTGCTGCACCCCGTGCACCGGCAGAAGCCGGCCGAGGCCTCGGGTGAGTCTGGGAGGGGCCGGGACTGTGCCAGGTTGGCAGCGGGGAGGGTCCCGCTGAGCTGCCGACTCTGCCCACAGACGGGGAGGATGCCCGAGGCTGGGGGCACATGGTGCCGTGTGCCGGCACTGCCCCCTCCAGCCGGACCCACATCCCGCAGCAGCTGCACCAGAGGCTGCAGGAGCAGGTCCACAGCAGGTAATGAACCCCTGCCCGCCCCGGGCAATGGGATGGTCGTGCCCGGCAGGGATCTTTATGTCCCACCCCTTTCCCAGCCCTGCCAGTGACTTCATGGGCTTCATGGCCGAGTACCTGACGCACCACGTGCAGGACCTGGAGGCTCTGTGCCAAGGGCACCCGCAGCTGCGGCACCTCAGCACCGCGCTCGCCACTGCCTGCCGGGCACTGCACAGGTCAGTGGCCTGCAGACGGTGGGGCTGGAGCGGGGCCATCACCCGCCGCCACCCACCTTGTTGCCGTCCCCTTTGGGTGGCGGAGTGTCACATTGAGGCACGGGGATCGCCCACACTGCCCCTTGCTCACTCTCTCCTCCCCTGCAGTGAGATCGACTTCACGCTGGCGGGTCTGGAGACCCTGGCCAGGGTGTTCGATGCCCCTGTGTCCCCTCACAGCCCAGCCAGGGAGCAGGTGAGCGCCCCCACAACCCCCAGGGACCTCCACATCTTGTGGTGCAGCCCAGACCCACAGAGAGGAATCCAGTGCTGGTGTGCTATTCCAAAATTATCCATCCTTCCCTTTAGGGTTTCCTGAGCAGTGATCCAGACCTGGAGCTGCTCCTCAACAAGATCTCCACTGTCAACCACCTCCTCTCTTCGCTGGAGAAGAAGGTGCCCGACTCCAGTCACGGTGCAGGGGGAGGCACAGCTACCCCTCCCCTAAATTAACCCTTCTGTCAAACCAAGCTCTGGTGGCAGCACAGCCCAGGGCTCCCAGTTGGCCCAGTGTCCCTGGCACACTGTCTGTCTCTCTGCCAGGTGCTGAAGTCACTGCAGGAGATGGTGTCAAGGCACAACCTGGCACTGCCCAGCGTAGCCGTGCCCCCCCTGCCAGCTGCCAGGCCCCTGGCCGTGCAGAATTTCGAGGTGAGGCAGGGGAGATGGAGGGACCCCGTGTCACTGCTGGGCAGGGCAGGTGTGGGGACAACTCCAGAGCCCCGTCCCTGTGTGCAGGTGAAGGTGGGCAAGTCCCAGCATGCGGCCCTGACAGTGGATGTGGAGTCGGGGACAGTGACCATCGCCAAGCGCGGCAGCGGCTCCCCAGAGGAGGTGATCCCACAGGATAAAAGTAAGGGGCTGCTGCACGCCTGCTGACTGTCAGTGGGATTCTTTGTGGCTGTAGGGTTCCCTGCCATAGCCTGATAGCCTCAGAGATGGGCCACGTGCCCTATCACACCCCAGTCCCCATCCCACACTGCCCTGTGGTGGGAGGTGGGAGCCACCATCGCCCCCCAACCTGCATCATTCAGTCCTGCAGCTGATCAAGTACCAGAGTGTGCAGAGCAAGGTGAGGCTGGTGTGCGCCCGCGAGAATCAGAAGAACCTGAGCAGGGACTTCATCTTCCCCAGCGCACGGGTGAGCAACACCGGCCATGCCCATGGCACGTCCTGTGAGATAAGGGGGCCTTTGGGAATATGGGAAGCAGCAAATCAGTGGTCTCAGGATTGAGATCACCCCTGCAAGCTGGGGGTATTGTCCACCTGATCCTAGGGTGCTGTGCCCCCAAGTCTCTAAGACACTCTCATCACCCTGCAGAAGAGAGAGGCTTTTTGCCAGCTGCTGCAGCTGATGAAGATTCAGCACTCCAACCTAGATGAGCCTGAGATTATCTCAGTTTATGTTGGGACGTGGAACATGGGTAAGGGGGCAGGAGAAGGTGGCCTTGTCCTGGGAGGTTGTTGTGGCTCTTTGTGAGCCTGGCTGGGTTTTTGGAGGAGTCTCAGGAAACCTCAGGTCTGAGGCTGTCAGTTTGAGGAGAAGGCTGGAGAAAACACCAGTCTGGCTGCCATGGGCTTTATCTGTCCTGTCATGGAGGGTGTTGGGGAGACAGGGGAATAGGGATATCACCAGAGCTCTGGGCTGTAAATCCCAGCAGCAGTCTGGGATGCACAGGGCTGATCCATGGGGCGGCATGCTGCTTCCCACCCCTAGCAGCTCCTGGAGATGGCCAGGGCCTGTGCTGGGGAAGAACTTGGGGGCCTGACTCATCCCCTCTGTGTGACCTGTGTCCCTGCCTGCAGGTAGCACACCCCCACCCCGCTCCCTGGCCTCCTGGCTGACCTCGAGGGGCTTGGGGCGTGCTCAGGATGAGACCACGGCCTGCATCCCCCACGACATCTATGTCATCGGCACCCAGGAGAACTCCCTGGGCGACCGCGAGTGGGTCGAGTTCCTCTGTGCCTCCCTCAAGACCCTCATGGCCATCGACTACCGAGTGGTANGGAACATCCTGTGCCTCACAGACTCCATGAGTGCCGTCCCCAGGAGTTGGGGATGGGCTGCTGACCTACCTGCGTGTCCAGCCTCATCCTCTGTGGCTGTGGGGCAGGATGGGGGCCAGGCAGGCTCACCCCCTGCCCCACCACAGGTGGCCCTGCAGTGCCTGTGGAGCATCAAGATCGTGGTGCTGGTGAAGCCAGAGCATCAGCGGCGCATCAGCCACGTCCACACCTCCAGCGTGAAAACCGGGATCGCCAACACGCTGGGTAGGGAAGGGATGGATCAGGGAGATGGTCCCGAGGGAGGGGACAGCCTGAGGGCCAGGACAGGACTTGTGGGCTCCCCCAGTGCTCAGTGGTGGCACATCCCTGCAGGGAACAAGGGAGCTGTGGGCGTATCCTTCCTTTTCAACGGGACCTCCTTTGGCTTTGTCAACTGCCACCTGGCCTCTGGCAGCGAGAAGACCCACAGGTGATGCAGGGATGGGGAGGATGGGGCTGCCCTGAGGCAGGTGAGTCTCTCAGGGGGATGGAGAAGCCCTGATGTTCTGTAGGGCTGGCTCCATCCCCATCTGAATGAGAGTGAGTTGTCCCTGACGTGGCTCATTTGGTGCTGCTGTCCCCTCTGCAGGCGTAACCAGAACTACAGTGACATCCTGCACTCCCTGGCTCTGGGGGACAAATGTCTGGCAGGCTTTGACCTCACCCTGCGCTTCACCCACCTCTTCTGGTTTGGGGACCTCAACTACCGCCTGGACATGGATGTGCAGGTGGGATCCTGCAGGTGCCAGGCCGGGGACAGCGGGGGGAGAAGGGCCCGGGGGGGTCACTGTCCCTTCCCCACCACAGGACATCCTCACCCACATAGTCAAGAAGGAGTTTCAAGCCCTCCTGGCTGTTGACCAGCTCAATCTGGAGCGGGAGAAGAACAAGGTGTTCCTGCAGTTCAGTGAGTGTGGGGACAAGGGTGCTGCTCCTTCTGCTGAGACAGCAGCACCAGGGTCCCCCACAGCCATCCCTGTGTCACCCCCAGCCCTTGGGGGTCCCTTCTAGTGGCACTGCCCTGCACAATGTGCCCAGAGCCTGGGGACCTTGGTGAGCACTGGGGCAGGGGTGTCAGCCATCAGAGTGAGCTTCCTGTGGGGACCATGATACCCCATGGGGACAGGCAGGAATCATGGCCCCCATGCCACCTGTGTGTCCTGATTCCAGGTGAGGGTGACATCTCCTTCCCTCCCACGTACCGCTACGAGAGGGGCACCCGGGATACCTATGTGTGGCAGAAGTCCAAGCCCACAGGGGTGAGTTCCAGAGGCCTCCCTCCAAGCAGGACACTCTGGGGGCAGGACAGCAGGGTGCTGAGGGGGCTGCATAGTGGTGCTCAATCCCCACAGCTCCATCAGCCTGTTCCCTACCAAAACAAGATCTGGGCAGGAAGAAAAACACTTTTGGGGTGCTAGGAAGCTCTTCTGGGCAGGGGGACCCAGACCTGAGAGGCTGCTGATCCTGCTGCTTTCCCTATTTTTAGATGCGGATCAATGTCCCCTCGTGGTGTGACCGCATCCTGTGGAAGTCACACCCGGAGACCCACATGGTCTGTAACTCCTACGGTGAGTGAGAACACAGGGACAGAGCAGCCAGAGGTGGCCAGTGCTGCCCAGGATGCCAGGGCTTTGGGACCCTCCCCCAGCTGCCTCTCCTGCCATCCAGGCTGCACCGATGACATAGTGACCAGTGATCACTCGCCTGTCTTTGCCACCTTTGAGGTGGGAGTGACGTCGCAGTTTGTGCCCAAGGAGGGTAAGAGCTGGGTTCTGTCACACCTTGGGCCAGATTTGGGGTGAGCCCTGGCACACCCTGACCTGCCACGACCTGCCTGCAGCTCCTGGCTCCAGCCCTGAGGCACTGGCCTGCATTGAGTGGGAGAGCATCGAGGTGATGCTGAAAACCACGAGCCACAGCAAGTGCTACATCGAGTTCCACTCCTACTGCCTGGAGGGTGAGGGAGTGCCTGGGGTGTTGGGGGTGGCTGTGGGGGTCATCTAGCCTGGCTGGAGCTGTGTGCCCCTCTGTCCCCTCCAGAGATGCAGCGGAGCGGGGAGAACACCTTCCAGAACTGTGACATCCCTGGGTTCCTCAAGCTGGGCTGGTCCTCCAAGCATCTGCCTGTGGTGTGCAGCCCTGGAGCATCCTCATCCCCATCCCTGCCTCTGGCTCTATACCCTGAGCCCCAGGGGAACTAGACCTTCAGCATCCCCCAGAACAGAGCCTCCCTGTGCCCCCCTATCCCGACACAGCCCTCCTAAGCCCCCCTCTCTGTGCACAGTTGAACCCCATCCTGCCCGACCTGGAGTACCTGGGGGACCAGCACCTGCTCCTCAGTGTCAAGGGCGTGGAGAGCTGCGAGTCCTTTGGTACGTGGGGATGGTGGGGCCACCATGGTGGCACGGGGGTGCCAAGCACAGCCCCCCTCCAGGTTGCAGTCTGCTGTGTGTGAGGTTGTTGGAGAGACCCTGGCACCCACCCTGCTCTGTGGGCTTCTGCTCACGGGGGGCTCCCTCGTCCCCCGAACCCCGGGGGCTGACGTTGTGCCCGCAGGAGAGTGCTGCCTCGCCCTGAGGTCAGCGATCGGCACCACGGCCCAGCAGTTCGAGACCTTCCTGTTCCACCGCGGCCAGGAGACGGGCTCTGTGCGCGGCTGGATGCGGGTCCGGGTGCCGCGGGGCCAGTGCGGCACCCGCGAGAGGCTCTACGGTAACGGCGGCCGCACTCAGCCCCCTCCCGGTGCCCTGGGCTCGGGGACATCCTGGGCCACGTTGCCCTCTAGCCCCCGGCCGTGGGGTGAGCCCAGACCTCGCTGCCTTTGCAGAATGGATCAGCTTTGAGGAGGAGGATGCTGAGCCGGCGGCCGAACCCCCGATGTGCCCCAAGCTACCCGCGCAGTGCCTCAGGTACCCCAGGTGGGCTCAGCGGTGCCATAGGCCCAGAGTGGCGGGATGCTGAGCCCTTTTCCTCTCGGTGTTTCACAGGAGCCGTCCCCGCA
>VXBR01010626.1:792045-888593 GCA_013400215.1 Cisticola juncidis
CGGGTCCCGTTGCCCTCAGAGGAGGAGCCGTGGTGTGGCCAGCCCCGCTGCGGGCCAGCGAGCCCGTCCCGTGGGCACCCTCTCAGCCCCCACAGAGCGGGACACCACAAGAGACCCAAGTCGGCCGTCCTGGCGAGGGACGCGGTGGGGCTGGGCGACTGCTCGCTGTACCTGGCCACTCACCTGAGCCAGCTGGAACAGGTGTCACCGCAGTGCAGGGGGGACAGGCAGGAGCTCCCACTGTGCCAGACCCACCACGCCCTGGAGCCGCCGCCGCGGCCCTGCCGGGAAGGGCCGAGCCCACTCGGGAAGCGGGGAGCGCTGGGTGCTTCGGACCTGGAGGCTCAGCCTCCTCCGCCCGCCGACCTGCAGCCTGCCAGGATGTAGCGACAGCTGTGCCCAGCCCTGTGCCCTTGGCAGCAGCCCCCTCCTCCTCAGCCCTGCTCAGACGGTGCTCCTGGAGGCCTTTCCCTGCAGCATAGCTCCTGAAGCCGCTGCGCTCCCTTTGTTATCACTATCCAGAATAAAGTGTCAGGGATTAGCTGTGTGTTTGCACACCTGCTTCTGCCAAAGGGCAAGGAGAAAAAGTGCCGAGCCAGGTGGGGAAAACACCGGCTCCCGGTGTCCTGTATGCTCAAACGCATTGCCCGCTCCTCTCCCCGCTCCATGGGAACGCTGTGCAGTCCCAGCCCTCCAGGCTGCCCTGCCCTTGCCAAAGCTGACGGGTGTCACAGCTCTTGACCCCTGCTCCGCTCTGCCCGCACAGGGAGATGGGCACCCCCTCAAAAACACAGGGACTCCGCGACCCGGCGGTGTCCTGGCCGTGCCACACGCGAGGTGGCCCCGGTTTTTGGGAACACGATGCCCGGGCTGGCCTCAAGGTGGCAGTGGCCACCTTTGTCCTCAGGATTGCCCAGCGGGGCTGGGGGCCAGGGGGACAGCGCCACGGGCTGCGGGACCCCGGCACCCACGGGACGGGGGGGCTGTCTGGGGACGGGCGAGGGGCCCCGGGCCCCAGGGATGGGGGCTATGACCCTCTTGGCTGAGGAGTCGTCCCGAAGAGTGAGGTGCCGTGGTCCCCACGGACAGAGAGACACAACCCAGGGGTGAGGGACGATGGACCTTGTGGCTGTGACCATGGTCCCCAAGGGTGGAGGGATGTGGCCGCCATGAGCGAGGGGACACGGTGCCCACATGGATGTGGGGTTATGCCCTCGTGGTTGAGGGGCCGTGCTGCTCCTGGGGAAAGGGCTGTGACCCCATGAGAGGGGCCACCACCCCATTTCCTGGGGCTGCAGGTGGCTCAAAGCCTGTGAAGGCAACAGAGCTATGGGAGTGCAGTGGGGCTGAGCCCTGTGGCAGCTCCTGCCTCCGCCTCTGCCCGCCTCCAGCCCTGCCTTCCCTGGGCACTTTGTTCCCGGCCACGGGAAGCAGGAGCGGGCACACTCGGCACGGCAGGTCACGGCCAGGGCCACCCGCAGCCCTCCGGCATGGCCCCGTCCTGCGTGGGGAACAGGCTCTCCCCGTGGGGGCCCCACTGCTGAGAGCCGCCCAGGTCTGCAGGTGAGCCGGGGCAGCCCCTCTTTGCTGACAGCAGGGACAGCCCTGCCATGGTCACGCAGTCCCACTGGGCTCTGGGGGCAAGGGACAGAGGTAGGATCTGCAGGGCTGGATGGGTGCAGGGTGGGGGCCAGCCAGTTCTCACCAGCCCTCCACAATTCCCAAATCCCTCTCTAACACAATTCCTTCCTCTGTCACCTAGGGCCTTCATCCTTCCCACTGCAGCCCCCTCCTCTCTTTCATCCTCCTCTCCATCCGCAAATCTCCGTCTCCTCGTGGGCTGAAGCTGCCCTGGTGCTGATGTGGCTCAGCCTGACACTCCATTCCCAGCGAGGTGGGGGACAGGGACAGCCAGGGTGGAAGGGAACCCTCACCCCCACCCTGCCCAGGGTCACCTCAGGGCAGGGTACGGGGTGGACAACAAGGGAAATACCCGACCCCACTTGTGTCCCCAGGGAGGTGTCCCAGCAGAGCATGCCTTGGCTGCTCTTCCAGGCAAAGGAAAAGATTGGAATTAGGTCACATCCCCTTGTGCCGAGGCTTTGGCTGCACCAACCACGCGGTGATTAGGGACAAGGGTCCTTCTGCAGCATGTTTTGCATAATTTCCCCTTGTTTTGCAATTTCCAAGGGCTTAGGCAAGGAGAAAAGCCCTGTTTTTCCCATGCTCCAGCAGCAGCCAGTCCCAGGCTCACCCATCCCTTGGTAGCAGCTCCAAAATCTGCTCTCACCTCCCCTCTCTGAGCTCCTGCCTGCTGCTCCATGATCCCCAACACCATGATTCCCATCCTGTCCCACCAGCAGGACTTTGGCTCCACGGCAGAGTCTGCTCTGGCGTTGTCTACTCCTTCATTTTACTGGAGCCTTTCCAACACCCTCACGAACCCCCAGAGCAGGCAGAACCCTCAGATCCCACCAGGACTGGTACTGCCAGCAGGGCCAATAGACAGTTCTGGCTGGGCACATCTGCAGGACCAGGAATCAGGGAAAAGCTGCCAATGCTGTGGCCAAGGGCACCATGTGCCCTCAACGTGTGGCCTATGGCTGGCCCCTGCCCCTGCCACTGGCCCATGACTATTGCTGCATTTTCCAGGACCCCTTGCTCCTTCCTGAGAAAAATCAGAGGTGTCTCCAAAGGCACCATCCCTGGGGGATGCGCCTGCCATGAGCAAGGGCTTCTGCAGTGTTACTTGTACATCCACAAAACAGGCAGAGCAAGAACATCACCTCTTCCTGCAGCACCTTCCATCTCCCTGCTTTAAGTTCTTTCCCTGCAGTCCCTTCCATCTCCCTGCTCCAAATCCTCTTCCTGCAGCACATTCCATCTCCCCGCTCCACATCCTTCCCCTCCAGAATCTTCCATCTCTATGCTCCAACAATCAGTCCCAGCTCTTGGCTCACACCTTGATCCCTCCTCAAAAGCCCATGGCCAAGGATTGTTTTGCTAGGAATGTCAGTGAGGAATAGGAATGGGAATGTGCGTGATGTGTCCTCAGGCTACAGTAATATGGTTCAGTAATTTCAATCACTGATTTTGGTCCTGACTAAGATAAGGAAACAAGAGACTTGTTAAGATGTAACTTGCCATCTTCTGCAATTCTATACTTTGCTGGTTATCCTCAAAGGAATGTGCTTGGGAATGGTTAAATCCCACTGCTGACTGCACTCAGGCTGTATCAGCTGCCAGAAGCCAGGTGCCTGTGCTCTCCTCTGAGCAGTCCAGCAGTCCACAGCTGCTCAGGATTTTTCCTTATGCATTTTTCATCCTTGATTATTAACTTTTGTTTACTGTCTTCTCCATATATTAATTAATTGGTGACCTGTGTCATGGACACTTATTTTGGTCACTGAACCTGCAACAGCTCTGCTCTGGTCAGGCTCAAGGCTTTGTATTCCCTTGCACTCATAGCTTGGAAGAGGAAACTAAATCTCCTGGCCCCTCATGTCGTCAGCAGCTTGGGGACATGTGGCTGCTGGGCCAGGACCACCACTGGCACCTCACTTGCAAGCTCAGGTTTTCCTACCACCTGTTTGCCCTCCTGGTTCTGGGAAAACAAACCAAGTTCTCCCCACTGTTAATGTTTGATCAGGACCTGCCTGTTGCTCTCTGAACTCATCCCCGCGATAAAGGCAGGAGCTGTGGCGGGCTGAGAGCCTCAGGGTGTTGGATGTGGGCCTGGAGCTCAGCCCGCAACTCAAACAGAGCCCCGGGAGCATGGCTGGAGGGGCACCCGCTGTCCCATCTGCCTTCTGAGTCATTTATGAGCATCTCTGTCAACCTTAGGTGTCTCTCCAAGCAGGGCGTGGCAAGGATGATCCCACAGATACACCTACAGATACAATATGGGATATTCCTGCTGGGAGAAGCCTGCACATCCTCAGGGCAAAGGGGAACTAGAGGGGGATGATGAGGGAGTCAAGGGATGAAGGAGCCTGAGAGGATGTGTTCTTCCACCTTTTAGCACCAGCTCCAGCTATGGTGCACCCCTGAGCCCTCCCCTGTCCCGGTGCACATCACCTCCTGGGTAAGCTCTGGACTAAAGGAATTGGAGATGCTCCTACATTCCCTTCCTCAAATATGGTTTTGGCTACACCCTGCTCTTCATGAGGGTGTGGAGGGGTCCAGGCGCATGCAGCCCTCACTGGTCCTTTGCTGGACACCACAGTGGTGGCAGACCCTCCCTTTTCCCTCGAGAAGAGAGTAAGGAACTTTGCCTTGTCCTCGTGCTGGCTTCCCAGGAGTTCACAGATCCCAGCCTTTGATCCTAGCACAGCACAGAAGAGAATGTCCCGCCTGCCTTGTGAACTTGATCTGCCTTGAGCTGGGACTTGGCTCTGGCAGCTCCTCTCCACAGGACTCAGCTCATCCCTTCCCTATGGACAACATCCGGCAGCCAGCGGCTCCTTGCTGTCCAGGGACACTCTCTCCCAAAGGCTCCTCTAACAGCTCCCCAAGGATCCCTCTGGGTAGCAACAGTCCCCCAAACAAGCCTTTCTTCTCCTCCCGCCTTTCTTCTCCCAAGCAGCCCTCCGGGAGCAGCGGCATTGTCAGGATGGTGCCAATTAGGCTGAGGCAGCTTCCAAGAGGCTGCGCCGGCTCCGGCCGGGGGTAGCTGGTGCTCATCAGGGTCTCATTGTTTGGCGGCCGTGGGGCTGTGCCCGGCGGGGCCGGCGCGGGGCTCTGTCCCCGGCCCGCTCCCGGCTGCCTGCGCCGGCTCCGAGGGGTGATTAATGAGTGATTAATGTCGGTGCAGTGGCTGCGGAGCGGAGGTTTTGCCGGGCCCACTCCCCCCACCCCCAGTGCCCCGCGAGGCCTGAACACGCGCGAGTTGAGAAAAACCAGAGAACCATCAAAGTGGCCGGAGATCCTGGAGGGGGAGAAAATCTGGCAGCTTTGGCTCCCTTCCACGCTTTGTGCCTGACAGTGATCGGCATCAGTGACTAGTGTGCTTTTATGAACTGTTCCCTAGGTCTGGCTGTCATAACATGGGCACTCCAGTGAGGATGTTCCCAGTTTCCCTGTGGACACCAACGGCTCCCTGGCCAGGAGGGAACACCACAGCAGCACCCGAGGCAAAGTGTGTCTTCAACGAAGAGTTTAAGTTCATCCTGCTGCCTGTCTCCTACGGCATTGTCTTTGTGGTGGGGCTGCCCCTCAACTCCTGGGCCCTGTGGATGTTCATCTCCAGGATGAGGCCCTGGAATGCCACCACAACCTACATGGTCAACCTGGCCCTCTCGGACACGCTGTATGTCCTGTCCCTGCCCACCCTGGTCTATTATTACGCTGACCGCAACAATTGGCCCTTCGGGACGGGGCTTTGCAAGATGGTGCGCTTCCTCTTCTACGCCAACCTCTACAGCAGCATCCTCTTCCTCACCTGCATCAGTGTGCACCGCTACATGGGCATCTGCCACCCCATCCGCTCCCTCAAGTGGGTGAAGACCAAGCACGCCCGCATCATCTGCGTGGCAGCCTGGCTGGTGGTCGTCATCTGCCTCATCCCCAACCTCATCTTCGTCACCACCAGCTCCAAGGGCAACATCACCCTGTGCCACGACACCACCAAGCCCGAGGAGTTCGACCACTATGTGCACTACAGCTCCTCCGTCATGGCCCTGCTCTTCGGGGTGCCCTTCCTGGTCATCGTGCTGTGCTACTGCCTAATGGCCAAGCGGCTCTGCAAGTCCAGCTTCTCCAGCCCTGGCCTCCGGATGCCCTCCTACAAGAGGCGCTCCATCAAGATGATCATCGTGGTGCTGGCCGTCTTCGCCATCTGCTTCGTGCCCTTCCACATCACCCGCACCCTCTACTACACCTCCCGGTACTTCCAGGCCGACTGCCGGACCCTCAACATCATCAACTTCACCTACAAGATCACGCGGCCCCTGGCCAGCATCAACAGCTGCCTCGACCCCATCCTATACTTCATGGCTGGGGACAAGTACCGGGGGTGGCTGCGCCGCGGGGCCGCCCGGCGCCTCCGGCCCATGCCCACGCTGGACCTGGCCCTGGTGTCACCCTTCACAGACAATGTCACGGATGGCAGCCACCTCGCCCGTGTCACCCGAGGAACTGGGACAGCACGCAGCGGAGGCGGGTCCTGAGGGGTTCTGTAGCCTCAGCCCTGGGCTCCAGGAGCTGCGGCCCCTCAGGGCTCCATGTGGGCACTCCCAAGTCCCCAGAGTTGAGCTGTCCCTGCCCAGCCCTGCAGGGCTGAGGGCTGGAGGCCACAGCCTCAGCCCTTCTCCCAGCCCGGCCCTGAGTGGCTGTGGGAGGAGGATGCTGGTGTTGGTGCTTGTCAGGAGAGCCACCGGACACTCATGGGAATGGGAAGGACACTGAGGAGGCTCTTTTGGAGCAGCAGGCTGGTGTTCCATCTCTGGAATTCCTGGGGATATATGGGGCTGACAAGTCTCTAAAGAGAAGGGACACTGGTACCTCCCTGGGCAAGCACTGCTCTTCCAGATGACTCAGTGGTGACATTTAGGGACCAGACTGAACCTGGGGACAGAGCCCACACTGGGCGGGTTCTCAGAGATGTCCCTATCACACTGCTGGCCTTGGCAGAGAGGGAGTGACATGGCCTGGGGCACTTGCTGCCCATGACCCCCAATAAAAGCACCTCTCCTCTCTACACTCAGGTCTGTTTCTCCCTGCAGCATAAGGAAGAGGGACGAGACAATCACACTCAGCCCAGAGAAAATCCACTGGGGCAGGTCTGGAAGGATGAGCTGGAGCTCCTGTAGTGACAGGAAGGCTATTGGGAATTTCCCTTTATGGGTGTTTGCTCCTCAAATGTTTACCCAGCCCTTTTGTTTGACCAAGTGCCTGCGCAGAACGCTCTGAGATTGATATCAGTGCTGTTGACTCTCCCATGCCAGCCTGGCAGGAATGGGACAGGGACAGGCCTGTCCCCTCTCTGAAATCCCCAGGAGAGGCTGTCCCCATCACTCCCTGCAAGTCCTGCCATCACATGCCTAAGAAAGGGGCACACAGAGTGTCACTGGGGTGTCACACCCCAGCCACGGCACAAGTCACACACAGCCACATCCCACAAGAGCTGCCCAGGGGAAGAAGAGGGCCCCAGGGATGGCCCATGCCAGCCACACATCCCTGTCCCACCCAGAGAGACCCTCACACCACTGAGCCAAGAGCAGAGAGAGCAGGAGGTCTCCCCCCTGAGCCCAGTCAAACCAGTAAGAGCTGCCGCTCACCTCCCATTATACCCAACGTGACCCGGGTGCACCTGGGAGCTTCTTGGCTGTTCCCGAATGGTGCAAGGGCCCTGCTAAACACTGCCCCAGCTGGAGGTGGGGCTGCCAGGGAAGGGACATGGCAAGGTGGCAAGGGCACCCACATGGGCAGTGCAGGGGTACCACCACAGTGCTGCCAGTCCCAACGCCTAGAACACACACAGACAGGTGTTGTGAGGTTGGAAATCTGTATTGGGTATGGAGATGGCAGGAAAGGCTCATCTGGAACCATATGGTCCTGGCTCAGGCCACATCCACAGGTCCCCAAGTCCAGGAGTGTCCCCCTTCCACCCCAGGATGGGTTGTTCCCCCCCAGGCTGGTCCCACTCATCATCAGGATGCCAACCCAAAAACCCCATGTTAATCCCACCTCCCATGACACCCCTCCCTCCACTTATGGTGACCTGGTTATCCCCAGGGGCCCGGGCCCATTGCTGGCCTCAGCCCCACACCAGCCCCTTGCAGGGAACAGCTGTGTCACCTGTAGCCCCTCCAAACCCCTTGCAAGAGGGAGCCTTTCCCAATCTTTCCCTCCAAAGCTTCCCCCTGTCCTCCCACCTCCCCCTCAATTCAGAAGAACAGAAGTCCAGAGTGGGGACTGTCCCCCGCATATCCCCCATGCCAGACTGGCTGAAATTCCCCCTGCAAGAGCCCTCCTGAGCCAGGACTGGGCCGCTGGCACTCAGAGGATGTGCAGCTCGTCTGACTCGGACAGCCCATACTTGGTCTTGTTCTCATTGAAGAGCTTGAGCAGGGCACGGATGTAGAGCTCATGGTACTGGTCCACCAGCTCCCGGCTCGGGTTCTCCACCTTGGGCACGGGCACTGGCTCCCCCACTGCCAACAGGGGACAGGGTCAGGGTGGGGTGGTGGCAATGTACTCGGCTCGTTGGGGACATGACCCAGGAGGTGCCTTCCACACTGGAGAGCGTCCCCTTGGCCGCCTACCCCGGGGACCCCCAGCCCCACTGCTCACCCACGGTGGTGATGGGTCTGGCGTAAGGCAGGAAGCCGCGGGAGCGGCAGGAGGTGATGCCGCGGCCGTAGAAGAGGCAGGGAGCAAAGCCGATCATCTTTTGGAAGCGACGCTGGACGCTCCTCATCCAGCTGCCCTCCTCAAAGACCACCTGGCGGAAGAGGTCGTTCTCCCCAAAGGAGAAGGACGGGACGAGGAAGGCCCTGAGGAGGGGACATGGTGGGTGGTGACGGGGACCGCCGGGACCCGCGGGGGCGGCAGCGCTGATGACCCAGCCGTGACCCACCCGTGCCGCAGGGCCATGCGGACGAAGCCCTTGCGGTTCTTGAGGATGAGCGTGGTGACGCCGGGCCGGCAGGACAGCGACTCGGCCGCGCCGCCGATGACGATGGCCACCGCGTTGCCGGTGCCTTTCTGGGACAGCAGGTACCCGATGGCGCGGCGGGTCACCGGGAACAGCCCTACGGCGGGATGGAGCACAGGGGCTGCGGCACAGCAGTGCCCGGGCTCCCAACAGGGACTGCCGAGGGTCCCCCCGAGCGGTGGCACCTGGTGGGACCAGGGCAAGGACAGTGCAAGGGCTNGGGCAGGGAGCGGTGAGGGCAGCGTGGGGACACAGAGGGCGGAGGGTGCAGACAGGGTGTAGGCAAGGAGCAGGCAAGGCTTAGGAGCGGTACAGACAGGGTGTAGGCGAGCTGCGGGCAGGCTGCGAGCAAGGTGAAGGTGCAGCTCAGGCGGGATGCAGGCAGGGTGTGGGCAAGGAGCAGACCAGATGCGAGGTGAAGCTGTCGCTCAGGCACAATGCAAGCAGAGCAGCATCCCTGCCCTGCCTCTTCCCGGCAGGGAAGCACCATGCGTCCCGTGTTTCCTTCAGAGGGATCAGGGCCCTGCCGGAGCCCCCTGCCCCTGGGCAGGGGCTCTGGGCAGCCCCAGCCGAGCTGGGCAAGTCAGGCACCGCTCACCCCCACTCATCAGGTACTCCCGAAACACGGGCAGGCGGAAATTTCCGGCCAGCGTGGTGAGGAAGGAGTGGATGCCCGGGAAGAGCTCTTCGAAGCCCGTCGAGCCCGTGATGAAGTTGCAGAAGGCGCCGACGCACAGGATGCCATGAGGGTGTGAGCCGATGATGTAGTTGTGTCTGGGGGATAGGTCGTGTGTCTTCACCAGCTGCGGGGACAAAAGGAGTCACGGGAAAGCGAGGGTGGCACCTCCTTTTGGGTGGTCTCACCCCGTCCCGGCGCCGTACCTTCACCGGGAAATAATCCCGAAAGTGCTTCCACACGGTCCATCGCCGCAGGCACGGCAGCCTCCTGCCACCTGCAAAGCCGGGAGGGGCCCCAGGAGATGACGATCAGTCCAGCCCAGTGGGCAGCAGGATCCAAGGGAAACGCTCCCCGCAGACCCGCTGCATCCCTCTTCCCACTGTGGTGTTGATGAAGAGGGAGGGGAGGCAAGGAGCAGAGGGGGATGCGGTGCTCCCTACATTCTGGGAGGGACCTGGAGAAAGGTGGACCCCAGCCCCATCATGCTGCAAAGCTGGAGGAAGTGGGGACATGGCTACCACACCTTTCTCTGGTGTGTCCCAGTCAAAGATGATCCAGGCCAGGTAGAGCACGGGGATGAGCCAGAGGCTGGTGAACAACAAGTAGATGAGGACCAGGAGGCTGACGATTCCTGCAGGAGCCGGGCAGGGGGGTGAGTGGGTGTGTGGCCCCCTCGGGACCCCCCTCAGCCTCCTGCTCACTCACCCAGCAGCAAGAAGCTGAGCACCCACTGCAGCACAGCCAGGAGCTGGAGCGCGGAGCCCACGTCGCGCTGCGAGGGCCAGGGCACGGCCAGCAGCGTCCTCAGGGCAGTCTGGAGGCTGGCCCGGCTACCTGCAGAGAGGGGGACATGGCCCCCACCCAAAATAGCATGGCTTGTATGGGGGCCACCAGGCTGCTGTGGGGCACCCAGGGGTGCCGGTAGGAGGTGGGATGGGAAGGATGAGCAGCTGGGGAGGAAGGATGGGATGTAGGGGGTGGAATTGAAGAGGCTCATCCCCAGGAATCTCTGGACTGCACCAGGAGTTGGCCACAGGCAATCAGGACTGCTCCCAGAGCAGGGAGCACCTGGGCACCCCTAAGCCCTAAAGCTCCCTCCACCAGAGGGGCCGAGAGCAGCGGCACATCCCGCTCCATGCCCAGTTCCCAAGGGCCAGGACCATTCCTGTGCCTGCCTTGGAGTGCTCACAGGGGATTTGGGGACTTCTCAGCTGGCACAGCAGGGAGGCACCACCCCCAGCAAGCGCCAAGGCCAGCAGCAAGGCCAAGCCAGGGTGGCTGGGGGTGGCCGTCCCACTCTGTCCCCACAGGGACACGCTGCTGGCAGCACAGCCACTCCACTCCCCCTGCCACCCCTTCCCTCCAGCCGATCTTGGTGAACCATTAACCTCCCTGGGCTGGGAGCCAGGATCCAAACTCCAAGCCTGGCCCCATCCCTGCTCCCCAAAATGTGTCTGAAGTGTCAGCCCTGCCAGTGGAGCACTCCTGGCCAAAGGTCCCCACGCTGAGACCACCCCAGAGAGCCACCCCAGTGCCACAAAACCCTTGTTTTCTTGGGAAAACAACCCCAAATCTGCATGTTGGCCAGACAGATGATCAGCGGGACACAGAAGCAGCTCTGTCCCTGCAGCTCCCCAAGCCAGAGACCCTTAGATCAGAGGAGAAACACCAACCCCTGGTTCAGGAAGCTCATGGAGGTTCAGCTCTTCCTAGCTCAATACAAACCAGGAATGGGACAAGTGAAATAAATTAAACACCAGAGCCATGTCTGGCCCATGGGGGATTTTTCCAGAGGGGAATTTTTATCCTTTTCTCCCATGCAGCGTGCTGATCTTTGAGTAAGCCCTTCCACCCACTACTCATGCCCTAAATCCCAGCCACCTGCAAAACCCAGCCCTTTTTCCAGGTAACAGAGGTCTTCCCAGCTAACTTGTGCCTACCAAACAGTTGCTGTTTAACATCCTTTTCCTAGCTCCTATTCCAAAAGCCCCATGAATGTCCACACCGCAGACACAGAGAACCCTCCAGAGCTCTGCTGTCAGCCCTATCCACAGTGATAGGAGCCTCTGCAAATCCAGCATTCGGAATTTGGAGGATCTTGTGTGTAACATTCCCAAATATCATCCAAAATTTCATCCCTGTGGAGCAACTGTGCGTTTTCCTGTGGAGTTATCCTCAAATCGCTCCCAACACCCCCTTTCTCCCCAGCACTCCCAAGCAAGCAGAGAAACAGAAACAACCACCAGTCCCTCACATTGCTGGAGAACCAGGAATCACCCCAATCCATTTTGGGAATCCCTTACCACTGAGATTCTGGGAGCAGGCTGCTATGATGGTTTTCATGGTGGCAGGAGCGCTGTGGTGCTGTGGGTGGAAAGGTGAGTTTGGCAATCAGAGGGCGCTGGGCTGTGTGTCCAGAGGCTTTAACCAGGTGACCAGAGGGACACCGGCCCTGCTGAGGGGAGGGGAACTGCTCCAGCTGGGATTAGGAGCATGGAAAGGAACTGGTGGTCCCTGGAAGGGTCACACAGAGGATGAGGCACTGTGGCCTTGCTGGGAGGTTGCTGCTCCTTGGAAAGTCCTGGCTGCTGGTGCTGGCAGGGCCTGAATTCCCCTGGGAATGCTTATGCTGCTTTCCCCTGGGAATGGTACCGTCCATGCTGGGGGAATGTCACAAACACTGCCATGTGACAGCCCCTGAGCCACCCAAAAATATCATCCTGAAACTCCACGGCTGCCAGACCATTCCTGCCACTCTCAGCCCCGGGATGGGCACTCTGCCTCCTGCCCAGGAAGCCTGGAGCACTGTCAGGAAAGGTTTGTGGAGGAAAATGACAAGAAAGGGAAATAGGAGCAGGCGGGAGTCAGCACTGAGGAGGGGGCCTCAGACCTGTAGCCCAAGGAACACTGCGAATTGACAGGGAATAAATCCCTGAAGCTACTCCTCAGCTGTCCAGAGGCACTCCTAGGAAGTGCTGGCTAACACCAGTGCAGGAAAGGGATAAACACATCTGCAGGATTGTGGTGGGAAAGTTAGAAAGCTTTCCTGGGAGATTTGGAGCCCAGAAACCCTTCCTGTGAATTGCAGGGGCTCAGTACCTGGGAGAAAGGACCACAGCCCCTGCAGGCTTCATTGCTGTGGATGAATTCTGAGGACAGGGATTGCTGCATGGGAAACATCCAAACTCCTCCAGCTGTGCCCAAATCCTGCCAATAAGAAGGAAAGCCACCAAATTTCTACAGAATCCCACTGCCCCAGGGCAAGGAAGCATTGTGCAATTGACACTGCTCCAGGTGACACAAAGCCAGCCATGCTTTGCTTTTCCATCCCAGTATTTTACCAGTTTTGGAAAAAGTCCATCAACAGCTAACAGCCCACATTGGGCACTTAAGAGCTTCCAGCTGTGATTCCTGACCTTCCTGCACACACCTGCTCTGTGCCAAGCCAGTACCAGATGTGTCCTCTTCTCCCTCATTCAGGAATGGTGCCAGAGGGATTCAAAGAGCTTTCCCCCTTTCAGGGATTGTTCTAGAGAGTTTAAGAACACTTTGAAGAAGACTTTGTCTTGGAATATGGCACCATTTGTCCCAGTTGTCCCTTTTGGGCTCCATGATCGTCACGGGTTCACCTCTGGAAAACCTTGGGATGAAGAGCAAGAGAATTTCACAGCAAGAACCATGCAGCACAAAGACAGTTTATTTTGCTTAAAACAGAGAGGGCAAAAAAAAATAAATATATCCACCCACAGTAAAAAGAGCAGTTTCTAAATCCCCATGGAGCTCCCCTTGGAGGCTGCCTCCGCCTGGGAGGGCAGAGGGAGACTGACCCTCATGGAGCTGCCCCTCAGAGCTCTGGGGCAGCCCCCAACACGACCAGTGCCCCCAGTCTGACATGGAATGCAAAGGGGTCACATGTCCTCCTGCCATCCTCTCCCCTACCCATCCGGGGAATTCCCGGATGCTCCACCTATGTACACTGTATTCCCTCCTCCCTCTCCAGGTTGTTCTCCCAGGATCTCCAGGCCCTGACAGCCAGAGCATCAGCCCATGTTGTGCCTGTTGCCATAGCCCCGGGGGTGTGTGTCCTTCCAGTCGTCCCAGTCTCGAGCTTTCCGAAGAGCTTCCTCATCATCCTCCTCCTCCTCTGTCTCCTGCTGCTGCTTCTGTGACTCCTCATCATTTGCACCTGCTGGAGGGGAGAGACAAGGAGGAGATCCATGTTCTCCAAAGCCTTGCTGGAAGCTGGCTTTGACAGCAGGAGTGAGAACCTTGGCATGGACTGGCTTGGAAGGGATCTTAAAAGTCCACCCAGTGCTACCAGGGTCACCTTCCACTATCCTAGGTTGTTCCACGCCTTGTCCAACCTGGCCTCAGACAGGCCAAGCACAGTCTAACCCATCTGTTTTCTTAATAAAGCTGGGATTCTTCCATAGTCAGGGGTGTTCCATACCCCGCACACATCCCTGCTCATCCATCCCCTCAAGAGGCTTCCACAATCTCATGTTCCCATCTCTGTTCCATACCTGGAACCCTCTGTGGGGTAGACGCAATTCCCTGCCTCCGGCGCTGCTCATACCAGTCATCCACAGTCATGGTGGGCACCCCGGGGTAGCCAGCTCCAAACACCCTGCAGTGGGACAAAACCAGCCAATCAAATCCCCTGGAATGAGCAGGAACACAGGCAAGATGCACAGGGCTATTCCATGATCCAATCTGTGCTAAGGATATAAGGATGTCACAAGACAGGCTTGAAGGCTTTGGGGTGACGCAGTGTGGCCTTCCCATGCCCAAGGGAAAGAGGGAAAGGGCCTGGAATGGCAGTTCACAGGGAATGGTTTCCCACTGCCAGAAGGCAGAGATAAATGGGATATTGGGAAGGAATTCTCTCCTGCGAGGGTGGGGAGACCCTGGCACAGGGTGCCCAGAGAAGCTGTGGCTGCCCCTGGATCCCTGGAAGTGTCCAAGGCCAGGTTGGACAGGGTTTGGAGCAACCTGGAATAGGGGAAGGTGGTCCCAGGACACCCCTGGGAACTGACACAGATACATGGAAAGCTCAGCATAAATCATGCCCCAAACAGGACAGGAAATCTTGTTTCTATCCCACTCTGTGCTTTAGGTACCAAAATTCCTGCAGAGATTTCAGGGTGCCACAAACTCAAGCACACACATGAAGGCACCACCTGGACTGCACTTGATGGAATATTTTAGGCTTGACACTTGCCCCAAAGCATGGTTGGATCATCCCAATCCATACCTGGCCTGAGCAGCACTCCGGGTGAGAATGAAGGGTTTCATTGGAGTTCTGGCTGCCCAGGGCGGGCCACGGGGAGCTGCTGCAGCCTGAGGATGCAAACAACAGTCACCAGAGAACTGAGGGATGAGAATTCCCCCTCTGCTTCCCATCTTGGAAAGGTCTTGTAGAGGAGAAACACCTGAGCTGTCCCAGCAACACCCCAGGATGGAGAATCGAGGCCTGAATTTTTTTGGTATGAGGAATTGCAACTGTGCCTGTACAGGAATCGCTTCCTGTGCCTCTGTGTCACCTGCTGAGGTTAAAGCAGAGCTGCCAGGGCTGAGCTCAGAGAACAGCAGGAAATGTTTTTTATTGGTCCAGCGGAAGATTGCGAGCCCGTCATTCCATGGCATCTTCGGGATACCTCAGAGGAGCTGAGTCCTGCAGCCGCCCAAGCCAGCCCTGCCAGGAGGTTGTGCCAGCACATCAGGAGCTGCTCTTCCCAGCAGACATCCCAGGTCACAGAAATCCTGGACACACTGTTCTGCACAGGCATTGCTTGTCTGTGGGAATGTCCTGTCATTCCACATGGGCCGATAACACCCAGACACAGCGCATCCAGGAGTGGAGCCTTGACAGAAACTATAAGGGTCTTATTTTAACTTCCAAATCCAATTGTTCTTCAGAATTAGGGATCTGACAAACAGCCTTTGCACAGCCCAGTTCAGCTCTGATATTCCAAGCTGCAGCATTCCACAGGCTTGGATTGTAGGGAAGGTGTGGCAGCAGAGCCCAAGCCAAAACTCAGAATTCAGAATGGAGAAAACCCCATCAGCTCATGCTGTGATCGAGCTCAACTCCAACTGGGAAGTCACTGAATAAAACTCTGCCACTGAATTCCTCTGGGATTCATCCCCCCATGCCAATCCCACAGCACCCAGATCCCAGGAGAGTTCCCTCACCTGCCTGGCTGTATCCCTGCTCCTCAGGATCACCATCTCCTGGTCGATGCTCTCAATCTCCTCCAGGCTGGTGTTGATCCATTTCTGGATCTGGAGGATGTAAAATTCCCGGGTCTGATCTTCATCCGCTGTCCCACTCTCCACAGAGGTACTCAGGGAGGCCAATTTGTTCTCCAGTTCCTTCTTCTGTTTGTATCTGTCTCAAACACAGCAAAATCAGATCACGGTATTATTTTTTTCCAGCCAAGCACAGCCCAAGGGTCTTTACAACCCTCTCTAAGAGGATCAACCAAATTTCAAGGAAGTTTTTCAAGTGCTGGTTCCTACTGGAATTTCAGCCTCTTCTGTCTGCTAAAAGAAGCTGTAAAATTACATTAAATTCAGAGGGGCCTTGATTTTATTCTTCTCCTCAACAATGAGGAATCCTTGGAAACTGAAGCCTTCCTGGTAAAATTAGGCAAGACTGGAAACATCAGTCTCCTGGAGAAAGCAGGACTGAGAAAATCAATGGAATGGCTGGTTTGAGTTGATTCCATGTCACACAAACACAATAAAAAGCTTTTCCAACTTCTGTCTCAGGTGGTTTTTGTGTGTAGGCGTTTTTTAAAACAGAATTTTGGCTCTTTGGACTTTTTGATCTCTTCAGGAATTAGTTATTAAAGGGAAGAACTCCCTATATAATAAACTTCCAGGGTAAATTTATCTTTACTTTTTCAGGAATTAGTTATTAAAGGGGAAACTACTCTCATAAAACACTTCCAGACTAAATCCTTGTGTCCTCCTTCCCTCAATTATTGTCACTTGAAGAATGAACAATAAGAACTCGTGAGGAACCTTTGGAAGCTGAGAAGACAAGGAGCATAAAAGAGTTATTTAAAAAAGAAACCCTTTCCAATTAGAATACAAATCATATTTTTCTATGCTTTTCTACACAATTTAAGCAAGTCCAGCCCCGTTTGGACCTTCCAGTGCTGCCACAATGAGCAACCTGGCGGCCAAAATCCCAACCAAAGCACGAAAGGCACCAACCACCTTTTTTTCAAGCTCTAATGAACCCACTGGAAGGAAACTTCCAGTCTGGAAGTCTTTATGCTGCCAGCAGTGATTAAATAAGTAATTTTAAGATTAATTATGACAGATTAAAGAGCTAGTTTTAAGTTTTTGAGCAGCTTTTCCTCAGAAACCAGAAACTGGACACACAATGCCTCTCCCCAGCCCTACCCATTAAACAGCAAGCTGCATTTCTTAAAACAAGCACTTTATGATCAAATTATTCCAATGCCCAGGAAAGCTCCTCCCTGTCCAATCCTGCACTGCCTCAGGCTCCCGGCTCCTCCCAGAGTGATTCCCAAAGCCGTTCCCACTGCACAGTGCCCACCTTTCAATTTTGGCTGCCCTGCTCGTGGCCATGGCCACCAGGTTGGGCTGGGTGGGGTCCTGGGGCACCGAGGGGCTGCTGGCTTCCTCCTCCCCAGAGGTGCCAGGGGGCAGCTGGAAAGACCCCAGCCTGTAGTTCGTGCAGAGCTTGAGGAAGTTCATGAAGTGCTCCCGGGCAGTCTCCAGGTGCTCCCTTCTCCTGCTGAGGTCCACCTGCTTCAGCGTCATGGCTCCCAGCAGTGCCGGCAGCAGCATGAACTTCAGGTCGGCCGAGGCGATTTCCTCCAGCTCCTCGTTCTCACTGCGAGGGCGAAAGCAGGGAGTCAGGAAATGGGATGGAGATGGGAAAAGGGTTGGAGTCATCCCGTGAGGGGTGGCTGAGGGAGCTGAGGGGTATCAGCCCGGAGAAAAGGAGGCTCGGGGGGACCTTCTGGTTCTGCACAACTCCCTGACAGGAGGGGGCAGCCGAAGGGGATCGCGTTCTTCTCCCAGAGAACAGGGACAGGATGAGAGGGAACGGCCTCAAGCTGCGCTAGGATGGGCTCAGGTTGGACATCAGCAGGAATTTCTCCATGGAAAGGGTGGTCAGGCCTTGGAAGGGGCTGCCCAGGGAGCGGGTGGGCTCCCCATCCCTGCGGATGTCCAAGGAAGGACTGGAGGTGGCACTCAGCGCTGTGGGCTAGTGACAAAGTGAGGACCGGTCACAGGCTGGACTCGATAGTCTTAGGGATCTTGTCCAACCTCAGTGATTCTGGGATTCTGTCCTCCTCCCGCCCCACCTCTGCCCTTCCCGTGGACCCTCGCTGTCCCCTCAGACGCGTTCCCTGCGCTCACCTGAACAGCTCCAGCTGCGCCACCATGGCCGCCGCCTGCTGCAGCGCGTCCAGCCCCTCCCGCACCTTGTCCTGCACGGCCGGGGCTCCCGAGGACGGCTCNTGCCCGGCGCACCGGCCCGCAAGGGTCCTGGCAGGGAGCGCCGCAAAAAAGAGTCTGGGGGAACTGGGAAAAAGGTGGATAATTAGATAAATTGGTAGAAAACACCAGTTTTTCCCGCTGTTTTAAAGGGTTACACGGGGGAGATCCTCCACAGTGCAGTACTGGATGTGAATAAATAACAATTTATTTGTGTAAGCACGGCACCTTCCTCTTTTTCTCTATTTTTCTGCAGTACAAGTAGGACAGGCAACATTTTATTTATTTTTATTTAATTTTTTTTTTCACTCCTAAAATCTCTAAAATTCGACCAGACATTAGACAGGTTAGGGTTAAATCTGTGCTTTTAGGAGCAGTTTANCCCCCCCGGCGGGGGCCCGCCCGCGCCCGCCTCCGCCATCATGGCCCGGGACCGGCACTGCCACCACTTCCGGCGCGGTCCGGCGCGACCGTACCCGCCCCGGCCGCCATCTTGGAGAGGTCACTGCCATAGTCGCAACATGGGCCGACACCTTGGGGAGGTCCGGCTGGAGCTGCGACGGGCGCCATCTTGGGGAGGGCACAGGCAGGGTCGGGGCGCTGGCGCCGCCATGCCAGTGAGGGCAGGCTGAGGGGCAGCGGCCCCGGTGGGCGCCGTTCTGACCCCGCGCTCGTCCNCACTCCTAAAATCTCTAAAATTCGACCAGACATTAGACAGGTTAGGGTTAAATCTGTGCTTTTAGGAGCAGTTTATTTCCCGTAGAAATACAGGTGATTGACCCGGACCTGAGCAAAGTGTGGATGTAGCAAGCACTACTACTGTTCGTTTCTCCTGAGTAATTCTAACTCAGCCTCTGAGTTAGAAGCCTCTGAGTCCTCTAACTCAGTTTAGGATTTATTCGGTTTCTTTTCTTCATGCCCGTGTCAGGTTGTGCAATGAATTGCTACTCACAGAGCCCAGGGGTCCTCAAAACTTGTCTGGCCCCAGGTCTGGGCTGATGGATCTCCTGGATATTCCCAGTGGCATGACAGCCCTGGGGTGGGTCATGGCCATGTCAGTGTCTGCTCTGCAGAGGAGAGAGGCCCTAGGGTCTCTCTCTGCTGGAATGGCTGCCCAGCCTGGGACAAATAGATGCGTCCCTGTGAGGGTGGGGAGGCCCTGGAATAGATTTCCCAGAGAAGCTGTGCTGCCCCATCCCTAGGAGTGCCCAAGGCCAGGTTGGATGGGGCTTGGAGCAACCTGGGATAGTAGAAGGTGTCTTTGCCCATGGCAGGGAGTGAAATAAGGTGTTTTAAGGTCCCTTCTACCAAACCATCCAAGAACTCCATGATTCCAAGGGATGGAGAGCTGCTTCCCCCCTGAACCTCCTGCAGCCCCTGCCAGAACTAAACTTCCAGCTACACCCAAAATTCCTCAGGCTGCAGCTGGTTCCCCCTTGGATCTTATGGCTCTTACTCACCCCTGTTTGTCCCTGTCCCTCAGCTGAAGATCCCCACACGGACAATCCCTGTTCTGGTTTGTCATCCTTAGAGCACCACGACACTGCTGAACAGCCCAGGAGTAAAGGAGAACAGAGAAAGAAGGGTTTTTCCTTAAATACAGGCGTTTACTCATGTGTGTGTCTTGTGGTGTGATGGTGCACGGACCAACCATCCCAAAGGTCACAGCAACATCCCCCAAATACTCCCAGCACTGCAGGCTGGACAGAGCTTGGAGCAGCCTGGGGTAGGAGAAGGTTCCCTGCTCATGCTGCAAAGTGAAACTGGATGAGCTTTAAGGTCCCTTCCACCCAAATCATTCCAGGATTCCCTGACTCTGTGAGACGCTGATCCACAGCTGAGCCCCATCCTGGGCTCTCTCCTCCTTCTGGCTCAGCTCTATGAGCAGCACAAGGAAAAGCAGGTGAAGGTCCTGCCTGATCCACATTTCAGTGCGACCTGCACTCCGGGGCTGTGCAGAGGGAATGTCCCAACAAGTCCTTGACCACAGTCATCCTTCCTCAAAAATACTTAATTACCAACGATTTGTTGCCCCTGCTGATATTATCCTCCTGGAATGAGTTAATGCAGCATCCCTCAATGAATAGAGAAATAAAAGGAAAAATAAATAAATCAGTGTTTTAACAGCAAAATCAAAAGCACCCATGAAAATCACTCGCCTTCCTTCAGACTTTATTGTTTGCAAAAGTTTGGCCAGCAACAAATAACCACTTTCACACCAACGTTGCTCCCTTAAAACTCCCGGGGGAATCATTCCCACTGCATCCATCCTCTGGCTCCCAGTTCCTGGAGGATGCTCCCAACCCTGCAGATCTCACATCCCCGCTAATTCCAGGTGTGGGCCCGGTTTCCAGCAGCTCCCACTGAGAGCGTTGTCACAGAGCTGTCACCCCCTGCCAGCCTGACCCTTTGCACTCTTCAGCTAATTCCGGCGCCTTCCCATTTCCCGCAGATTCCGGCTTGCACAGTGACCCATCCAGTCCTTTCCCAGCTCTTCCCTGTCGGGACTGGAGTCAAGGAGGGAGAGGAGGAGTGGATTCTGCATATTCAGCACTTGACCCTGCCTTTTTTCAGGCAGAAATTCCAACGGGACATCTCTAGGAGGGATCCAGACAGCTCCCCTGGGCATTCCTTGCTATTGTGGCTCCTCTCCTCTCCCCCAGGCCATGTGTGTGTGTAGTTACCAAATGCAAATCACATTTCCCACCCTCCTGGCTGGAGTTCTCACTCCACAAGACCTTTCCCGGTGTTTTTTGGTGGTTTTTGTTGGTTTTTTTTCCTCTCACCAGCTCGTTTTGCAGTGGTCGACGGCGTTCCCAGCCCCTCCCGGTGTCACTTCCCTGTGATCTGGGATGCGCTGGGAGATGGATGGTGGGAATGCATTGAAGCAATCCTAATTTAGTACCTGCAGCCCTCCGGACACAGAAACTGCCGTTGTTTTGCAGCCTGGCAGCTGAAACTCCTTTTTCTGAGGAATGTCGGACGCTGACCCGTAACTGCATTTTAAAAGGAAAACTCGAGATAGCTTTTGGCCTTGGGCAGCCGCGGTTTTCCAGGCTCTCTCGGAAGGGAGATGGCAGGAGGCAGAGCCGGTCAATGGCACGTTAACAACTGATAACGAGGGTTAACTCACTCCTGGCACTCCCCGAGCTCAGGTTCCACTTCCAGCCCCTGCATCTTCTCTGATTCATCCTCAGAGCCACCTCTGATTCCTTCCCTGCTCACACAGAAACCTGGAGCACATTAAGGGGAGGGGATGTTTTACAAAAAAAGCTCATGAATTCATTCCGTGACCCAGCAGAGACCATTAAAAATGATGGAATGGATATGGAAATGAGTAATCATCCAGGTGGGCTTGGGCTGAGTGCAGCCAACTCCAGTCAATGGGAACCAAAAATAAAGCGGAGTCTCCAGGAAATGCTAGGAGCTGCAGGAATCCACCCGAGGATTCCCATCCCGTTTACCTGTCCTCAGGGTGCTCTGGAGTCTCCCCTGCACCTGTTTGGATTCATCCTTTCTCTCCAAAGGCTGCACCAGCAGGAATCTCATCCCATCCAAGTGCTTGGCCAGATTCCATGCTAAGGGAAATGTGGGAGTCCCCATCCCTGGCTCCCAAACCCTTGCTGTTCACACACACCCTTGGCTCATCCAGCCCACATTCCCAAGCATCAAGAAAAAAACCTCTGGACTGAACAGTTTCCAGCACCTGCCCTGAATCCCAGGCAGCCAGTTCCTAAGCAGCCAGAGACCTGAGGAAACAGAGGCTAAAACAGGAGCTGAGGAAGAGTGGAAGGCAGGGATCTGTAATTAAACACAAATCTGGGCCAGTGAGAAGCAGAAAGAGTTAAAAGTGAGGTGGTCCTCAGATGTGTGATAGGAAAATTATGGACATGGGGCTTTGTGGACACAAGGTTCTCCTTTACAACCTCTTTCTCCAGGATCAGCTTGGAAGGACATGGAGGAAAGATTGTCCTAGAAAACACGGCACAGAGAGTTACAACATTTATTTAAAAACAAACGCTGGAATCCCACTTACAGGAAGTACAGAAAATAAAGGTTATTTCTTGCTTCCCTAAGACCCTGGGGTTGTGTCCCCTCTCCAGGCCAGAATTCCAACACACCTGGTCCTGAAGGGTGGAAGGAGTGGGCTGAAGACCTCAGTGGGCCAGAAGGAGGGGCAGGAAGGACAAGCCATGAGAATTTCACACATTGAGCGGCCTCTCACCTCCCGCATGGGGTCAGAAGCTACAGTGCTGCCATGGCCAGGTTGTTAACACACGGTCAGGGGTGGGTTTGCCAGGCTGCCCAGTTTTGGCAGCCCCTAGGACCTCTCCTGTCCCTGGTGTCTCTGCCATCAGTGAGGGTAGCACCATCTCCATGCAAATGGTCTCCACTGGGATGCTGCAAAGGGCTCTGGAGCAGAGTTTTCCCCTGAGGAAGAGCATCCTGGATGAGCGTGCAGCAGAATCCTCTTCCCAAAGGAGCTTCCCATGGCCCCCTCACCCAAAGCAGCAGAGTTCCATCCCTGCAGCCTTCTCCCAGTGGGTAACTCTAGCCCCTTCCATCTATCACTCCTGGCTTTCAGGCTGCTGTCAGAATCCTCCTGCAAAGGGACAATGGCTGCCCAGGGTCCTTGTTCCCCCCCAGAGAAAGGGGCCTGTGGAATGATCAATGGCATTTCCCAGCTGGAGACAGAGGGCCGGCCACTGACCAGCTGCAGGAGGGCAGCTTTTTGTCCTGCCCTGAGCTTTGGGTTGGAAGGGACCAAAGGCTTCCCAAAATCTCTCAGTCTGAGGCTTTCAATGAGAAACCAGGCTTCCTGCACAGCCTCCTCCTTGCTGGGGGCATCCCTTGGGATGGGCTCCTGGTGTCCAGCCATGCCTGGTGGGTATCAGCGGGAGTTCTCCTCCTTATTTGCAGACGTGTCTCTCCAGGCTGCGCCGGCAGTGCCTGCACACCACGGAGCAGCACCAGCGGTACCGGCAGTGGCAGCGCTCCTGCACCTCCTCCGTGTAGGTGTTGTAGCCACGGCCACAGCACAGCAGGTCACAGCTGTCACTGCCCACAGAGCTCCTGTTGCATGGCCTGCAGAGACATGTGGGACCTGGGGACCAGCCCTCCCAGGCCCTGGCCTCTCCCAGAGTTGGTGTGCTCAGAGCAGGAGGCAGCAGGATCATGGAATCATGGAATGGTTGTCTCGGAAAGGACCTTGAAGATCATCCTGTTCCCCTCCCTGCCATGGGCAGAGGCAACTTTCTGCTACCCCAGGTTGCTCCAAGCCCCATCCAACCATGTGTGGACACTTCCAGGGATCCAGAGGCAGACACAGCTTCTCTGGACGCCCTGTGCCAGAGCCTGCCCACCCTCACAGGGAAGGATTCCTTCCCAGTATCTCATCTAACCCTGGCAGTGGGAAACCGTTACCCCTTGTCCTGTCCCTCCATCCCTTGTCCCAAGTCCCTTTCCAGCTCTCCTAGAGTCCCTTTAGGCACTGGAAAGGGCTCTGAGATCTCCCTAGATCCTTTTCTTCTCCAGGTGAGCACTCCCAGCTCTCCCAGACTGGCTACAGAGCAGAGAGGCTCCAGCCCTCAGAGCATCCCTCTGGCCAGACATGGACTTTTCCAACAAGTCCACGCCTGTCTTGTGCTGGGGGCCCAGACCTGGATGCAGCAGTGCAGCCAGGGTCTCACAAGACAGGGATTCAGGGATCTAGTGCATGCTCACCCCAACCCATCCACATCAGCTTCCTGGGATGCTCAAACCCAACGGTACAGGTACTTCTGGAATCAGAGGCTGAGTTCTTCTTACCTGTCCTGTGTCCCCAGAGAACCCAGATGGGGGTTTGGGGTGCAGTAGTCAGGAGAGTTGATGAGATAAACCAGATCCATCTCTGTCACTGGCCTGGCGTCCCCTTCCTTGGGCATCAGCTGCTTCCTGAGCCCCACGAGCCGATGCGTCACCTTGAGGGCTGCCAGGTACCTGGATTTGAGGTCAGAGGCAATTTCACCCAGATCTGGCAGCCCTTTCCAGCAGGTCTTCACTGAGCAGGAGCCTGAAACCCCGTGGCATTTACACCTGGTATCCAAGGAGTCACTGAGCACCTGCAGAGCACAGGGAAACAGGTGAGTTTGCTCTGTCCTGGTACCACCCCAGGGACTGACTCCCAAAGGCATCCATGCAGAGTTTCAAGGAATGAAAGAGCTCAGAGCTAAATATAATGGGGCAATCAGGGGGTCAGCACTGCTTCAATCCCTCCTAATAAGAACCTGATCCTTGGGGAGCTTCCCAGAGGAGCTGGCAGCTGGGGCTGGAGGCTTCCCAAGCCCCGTTGGGAACAGGCTACTCCTGGGGAACAGGAGTGGATAGAAGCACAGAGACCAGATGGGCTGCGAAGCCCAGCTGGAGAGGGGCAGGATGAATTCTGTCTCCAGTGAGAAGGGTGGAAAGGAGCACTGGGAGTACTGGTGTGAAATATCAGATAACTGGGGATACTGGTGTGAAGAGTGGAAACAGATGTGTTTGTTGTGGGAAGGGTATGGGATGTCTGGGGGTGGGTCGCAGAGGGTGTGTGGGGGTGACCGCTAACACATTTCTTAACCATTTTCTTGTTACCTCCTGATGTTCAGGACACCCCAAAAACCTGGCTGGCGTCTGCTGCCTTAAATTAGGGACCTCTGCCCCTGCTGTGAGTGGTGCTGGGCTCCATCTATCCCAGGGGGCTCAGACCCACTCTGTCACCCCTGGGCACTCCTGGGGGGCTCAGACCCACTGCAGACTCCCAGGGGACTCCTCCCCATCCCAGACCACAACAGCCCTGGCGGGCTCTGTATCCCCCATCCCGGCCCGGGGNCCGCCCCAGCGGAAGCCGGGCGCGGGGGGCTCGGAGGGGCCGGGGCCGCAGGAGCACAGCGGGAGCTCTCCGGAGGCGCAGGAGCGGGCGATGCCCTGGGACACGGCCGCCGCTGCCAGGGCATGCACGAAGGCGGCTTCCCGCGTTCCTGCGGAGAAAACAGGGATATTTCCTTCCTGCCTGCCCAGCCAGACTCTCCTCTCACACATCTCGCAGTGCAAGGAGCTTCTGTATTTCGTCTTGCAAAAGGATGAACCCGAGCCCTCTCAGTTTTTGTGTTTTAACCTGTGCCCCCTGTAGTACGCTGCCCATAATCCAGCCTGTATCCCCACCTCTTCCCTGCCTTTTTTTTTTTTTTTTTTTTTTTTTTTTTTTTTTTTTTTTTGAGCCTCTGGCAACTGTTTGAAATGGAAGCTACTGTCTGTCACCTCCCCCAGACAGAACTTGCGCAGGATTAACGCTACCTAAAGGCAGGATTTTACTCCAAAACAGAAATCCAAGGCAGAGGCGACACTGGGATGCGCTGCCAGCGCGGGATACTCCCGGGGCAGAGCTGCAGCAGCGCCTCGGCGTGAGGAGCATCCCTTACCTCTGAGCAGGTCCGGGCCGAATCTGGGGGCGCGCTGGATGGAGGAGCAGTTCCACCTCATGTCTGCAAAGCTCTGCTGGCACAGCTCCTGCGTCCGGCGGGCTGCGCGGACGATGCTGGGCATCACCTCCAGGTGCCGGCGGCACAGCTGCAGCTGCTCCGGCACCAGCAGCCGGCAGTGCTGGCTCTCGTTCCAGGCCACCCCGCTGCCCGCCAGCCCTCTGTGGAGAGAGGTGCGGGTCACTGGGGGGCCACAGCGCCCCGAGGGACCGCCAAGAGGGGCTCCGGAAGGAGAGATCTCTACTCACAGCCACTGGATGGCTGCGGACAGGCTCAGCTGGCACAGCAGCGCGGTGGTGGCAGCTGCGGAGGGGCGACCCATGGCCGGGAATGAGGCTGGGATGGGAACTGGGAGCTAAGATGGAGCTGGGGCAGGGACTGGGAGCAGGGCTGGCGCCCCTCGGCCCCACCACCCCTTTTATAGCCGCGGTGGTGGCGGGTCCTGCCTCCCGGGGAGGGGAACAAAGGCGGTTTCGGTGCCATTCACAGGGTTAGGGACAAGGAGGGGCTGGAGGGAGGTCCAGCTGTCATTAGCAGTGGCCGTCCCCAAATAGCACCTGGGAGGGGGTTGAGGGATGAGCCGCTGCAGGATGCTCCCCTCAGCACTGCCAAGGCCACTGACCACATCCCCAGAGTGCCACATTCACATGGATTTTAAATCACTGCTGGGATACTACTCCAGCAGTGCCCTGCACAGTCCTTTCTTTGAGAAATTTTCTCTAATATCCAACTAAAACCTCCCCTGGCACAGTGAGTGTCCTGCTGTCCTGTCCTTTGTCCCCTGGAGGAGAGCTCGGCACCACCCCCCCCGCCCCCATCTTTGAGGTCAGCACAGGTTCAAAATTTCTATTTTTTTTTTCTTATTTTCTCTACAGAAAGCTTGAAAAAGCACATTTTCCTTGACCAAGAGGAGTGCATATCCCTGAGCTGGCACAGGCGCACCAGCCCAGGAGTGCCAGCAGGGGCTGCCCAAGGTGCCACGGCAAGGCACCAGGGCTGGCATATGCCTGTCACAAGGTGCATTTCTTGGGATCTCTCCCTCCTACAAGTACAAAACCAAAAGTGCTGCTTGGAGCCTGTGAGGAACCAGGTAGGCCGGGATTTTCCCACAGTGGGAGGTGACATTTGACACAAGCCCAGCTGACCTGGGTTTAGGAAAGGGTCACAGGTTGAAACCCACTTTTTAGGCTTTCACTTTCTCCCTGGCTGTGCTAGTTCCCCTCTCTGGAAGGTGCTTTTCCTTGACAGAACCAAACTGGGGGTTGATTTTCATCTTCCCTGTGACCTCTCACCTTGACAGGACATTCCTGAATAGTTGATTGTTGTCCCTTCATGACCTTCCTTTGACTTGGGATCACGTACACTAAAACCAGGACATGTGGAATGAGTCATTGTCCTTCCCAACCTATTCCCTTGGGATGCAGAGGCCACAGCTCACTGTGCTGGAGCAGTGGCCCCTGAGGAAGGGTCCCAGGTCACTCTCGAATCACAAGCAGTTGCAAGAGGAATGGTTACAGGGCAGAGAGAAAAGGAGAAGCACAGGGATAACCCAAGTCCATATTCCCTAAATACCAAACCTGGTGTTTTGGATTTTGTCCCTTGTAGCTTCCAGTTAAACTCCTCCTCAGGGTGTGGATGGTGTCTTGTTTTGGGACCTGGAGGATCTCCAGAGCATTGCCAGGACAACACTGGGGTTGGATGACAGCTGGGAAGGCACCTGAGTTTCCAGGGGCTTCTGAAGATGTGAGAATGGCCAGGAGAAGCTGCTGGAGAGAAGGAATGCAGAGGAACCACTCCAGGATGAGCTGGCAGGAGAGAATTCCCTTCACAGGTGATGGGAGATGTGATCAGCACCAGGACAGTGGGGCTTAGTCCCACCCCATCCCTTCCTTTGGGATGGGAGTTTATCCTAGGAACTGGGCAAGGGAAGCAGGGCCAGCACAAGGAACTGTGTGCCGATGTCACAGCCTGCCACCTCCCACCAGAGGTATTTTTACCGATCCCTCTTCACAGGAAAGTTTTGCAATGACTGGGTAGTAGGAAAAAACAAACTCTTCCTTTTAAAGAAAACCCAGCCCTCTTTTGAACGTCAATTCCTCTTTTTAGCTCAATCCTTGGAACAACCAAGGAGGGTGAGTGCTTAAAATACCCCTTCCTTCCCCTTCCAAGCTGGGCTGGTCCTGTGGGAAGGAGCGAGGCAGGAGGGGATTCCCAGCCCAGGAGAAGCTTCCCTTTCCAGCTGGGGCTTCACTGGCCGGGGGGAGAAGAAAGGAGCAGGAGAACATTGGGAAAGGTCCCCTCCCAGCCTGGTACTGGCCACCCTGGGGACACAGGGAGGGGGCAGCTCCAGGAGGGGTTAAAGGGGCAGAGCTGGTGCTGGGTCAGAGCTCCTGGGATGAGGCTTTAGTGGAGGAACAGCAAAGAGTTGTCCTGGAGGGCCAAAGGTTGATGATCCTCACTCCTGGGGCTCGGACAGGGGCCAAAGCAAACACCTGTGAGTGGTTTGTGACCCGTGTGAGCACACGGGGTCCCCGTGCACTGCCCTGGCTCCCAATGGCCTGTGACTCCCAGGCTCAGGAGGGGCAGATCCAGGGACCTTCCAGGGGTTCTTCTGCCATCAAAGTGTCCCCTCAGGCCCCAGTGACCTCGGTTCCCCAACCCACCCTCACCTACCGACTGGCCCCATGAGGAGCCACATCCCTTTGCGGCTTTCACCCCCTGCCTGTGCCAGCGGGTGACAGTGACGCAGGGGGTGGTGGCACACGGTCATGTGGCACTGACGTTCCAGCTCCTGCCACAGCCCAGAGGCCATGGATGAGCTTCCTGCTGCTGGAGGACACTGGGAGCACCCTGTCCCCTCTAGAGGCTAGGGACAGTGGGACAGTCACCCTGGCAGGAGCCCTTCCTGCCATGGAGCTCAGCTTTCCTTCAGGGAAACCACCCCTCCCTCTTCCCACGGGACAGGTACTGAGAACAGTCTGGGGGTGTCAGGGACCTGATCCCACAGAGCCACCTCTCAGTGTTACCTGTCCCACAGCATCCCAAATCTGGGAGCAGGGACAACAGATCCGCATTGCACAACACGGGGTGACACTTCCCTGTGACAGAGCCAGCTGTGCCCACAGCAGCATCCCCATGCAGGCAGCCCAGGCACAGCTGGGAGGGAGGATCCAGCTGCAGAACATGTGGCAGCATCTGTCCCCCCCAGCCCAGGGAGGTGACGCTGCAGAGGCAGCGCAGGGCTCTGCAAGGCAGGGAGGTCCCGGGGCGACACGTTCCACATGTGCCACATCCTGAGGCACCTCGGGATGGAGATCCCAGCCCAGCCAGAGCCCCTGGAGAGGAGGAAAAGTGGCATGAACAACACGCCCGACCTCCCTCCTCGGGCTGGGAAGAGCTGCTGGGGGAGCTGTGCCAGTCACGGAGTCGCTATGGCAGGGAGGGATAATGGAAAGCAGCCCTAAGGATGGGAGGCACACAGGGCGGTGTCCTGGAGGTGCCACCAGCCTCTTATCCCGTCCCAAAGCCACAGGGAAAGCGCCACATTCACCAGGCACACATCCAGGGCAGCCAGGACACGGCAGCAGGATGGGCCTCGATGAGATCAGAAGGGTTCGGGAATGGGCACTGCAGAAGTATCAGGGAAAATAAAAGAAATAGTACCTGTGGCAGCCCTCTGGAAGTGGATTTACCTTCAGCAGGGTGAAAGGACTCTTTATCTTCCTTATCTTATCAGAATTGGGGAGATTTAAGTTAATTTAGGCTCTGTCTGAACAGAGGAGAAACGCTCTGCTCTCTTCACTCTGTCCAGCTGGGGTGGCCTGAGGAGAAAGATCTGCCAGTCACTTCCCAGGATATCCTTCAGTTCCTGCAGTAGATGAAGCTTTGGATCACAAAAAAAAAAAACAAAAAAAACAACCAAAACCCAACAAAAAAACAAACAAACAAAAAAACCAAAAAAAAAAAAAAGGGGGGGAAAAGGGAAAAAAAAAAGAAGAAAAAGGGGAAAAGCAAAACTTCTGTAATTGAAGCGAGTTGAGGGAAGGTAATTTCCGCCTGGGTTAGTGAAACAGCTCGGTGGAAATTTTTGATAAAAATCTATTATTCTTTGAAAATGCAGATCCAGGAAAATGTGAAGGCTTTCCACTGGAAAGAATGAGTTTTGCTGGATTTCTCAACAGTTCTCTAGAAAATTTGTCAATGGTCACAACATTTTAATCATTGCTGCTTTTTCTGTCAGACCAAAATTTACGCTCCTGCCTCCTTCCAGCCTGACATGAAAATGCAACATTTTTGGCATCACCCCTTTATTTGTTCAAAATTTAATATTCTACAGACCTTTTGCCCTCCTTTTGGATCAAGAAGACACTGGAAATGCCAAGACATGCCTGGGATAGGAAAACCATTCCCCCTAAAGCACAGGAAGCTCCAGATGAGGAGCAGTGCAGAACTCAGGACAGATACTGGTTTTCTCTTGGGCTCGTGCTGGTTCTGGGGACACAAATGTGGTTTGGTGCCACCTCATTGTCCCGTGGGCCAGCACAGGCTCACCCCATGTCCTGTTCCTGGGGCTGGAAGAAGGGGACATTGCCCTTGGACTCAATTCTTGGCAAATCCATGAGACCACAATCTGGAATCCCATTTTTCTCTGAGTTGGGAAAGCACACGGATATCATTAATGGTGATAACAAAACCATTGCCCTGACTCATTTTCCACAACTTCACAGGTGGGAAATCTAGCCTTGGGAAGTTCCCCTTCTTCCCCCTCTTACCCTGGGCTTTACAGAATCCTTAGGATTGGAAAAATCCTCTGAAATCAAGTCTAGTAATTGGGGAGCTTTTTCTGTGGGGTAAAACCAGCCTCAGGATTCTCCCCTACTTTTATTGCATTTTCTAGTAGAGGCTTCAATCCCCAGAGAAACTTCAGGATCAGCAGCTGCTGTCCCCAGTGCCACTGCCCTGAAGGGGTCAACCCCCGCCAGCTGCTGCTCCGCGGGGACACGACACTGGATAAACACGGCTGGGGACACTCAGGATGCCCGAGGCAGCGCCTGACACCGAGTGCCGGCAGCACATGGTGTCCCTGAGCACCCTGTGGTACGTGGTGTCCCCGCCCATCCCCAGTGTCCCCACCCGTCCCCAGCTCCGAGCTCAACACGAGGAAGATGCTGGTGGGAGCAGCCGCACAAAACCAGGACATCTCCTGGTGACACGAGTGGGAAGCACAGCCTGGGAAGGGGTTAAACGAGGAGCAGAGGCCACCAGAATGCACCAGGAACACCCAGTGAAGGCGCTTTGGGCCCCGAAGTGTCCCTGCAATGTCACTGAATGCTGGGGCGGGAGGCTGGCATGGCATCGGGGATGTGCTGAGCTCACCCTGCTGTCCTAGCACTTGATGACACTGGAAAAGCAGATCCCTGCCCCACGGACAGTCTGAACACACCTGTGGACATTGGGAAGGCAGGTCCCTGCCCCAGGGAGCTCAGGTGTCACCCAAGGGCAGGGGACAGTGCTGGGCAGAAGCCCCAGGTGGGCACATCAGCTCCTGGGACCCTCCATGCCCACAGCCCAGCTGGCCGTGGCTTCCTAGGGACATCAGCTGGGGACAGCACTGAGGATCTAGCTGGGAAGCACTGGAATGGAAGAGGACAAGGATTGTGGTGGCTGTGGCACGGGGACTTTTGTGACCCAAGAGGGACATGGGAACAGGAGCTCCAAGGGGTTAGGGGTGTGTGACAGCAGGAGATCCAGCAAACAGCAGCCCTGAAGCAGGAGGCTGGGTTTCCTCCTGTCCCCAAGGTCCTGCAGGATGGTGACACACAATGACAGGCTCCCCTGCCATAGTCACTCACTGTGACAGGGCACAGAGCTCTGCATCAGAGGGAAACTGAGGCAGGGGTGTAAATGTGAGGGCCACCAAAGTCACTGGAAGTCTCGGTGCTGTATGCACAGCAAAGGAGAGGAAACTGAAGCCCTGACACATTTTATAACAAAAATGCCCTTTTTGCTTCCCAGTAAAACCATGATAAGCCTGAAAGAAAAAAAAAAGAAAAAAAAAAAAAAAAAAAAAAAAAAAAAAGGAAGAAAATGAAGCAATTGGAATTTTAAGTAACTTCCAAGCCCTTTTGTTCCCACAGCTCCAACCCACCAGGTGAGTGGAGGTGACTGGACTCAGCTGGGGACTTCCAACGTGGAACCAAATGGATGTGAAACATTAAAGGTTTCACTGCAGCCTCGGTTTTATACTTACAGGAGCTGGCCCAGCCCTTCAGGTGCTCCTACTGTGCCCTAGAAAGCTGGACAGGTCACTCAAGGGAGAGATGGACACTACCACGGTGACAATCTCACTCAACACCTCCTCCTGCTGCCTTTCCGAGCTGGAGTCTGAGCCCGTGGACCATCCCTGGCGTTAGGGGTTGCTCAGAGGGTGCCAAATCCATCCATGCCCATGACTTGGACAGCACTTACCTCGTGCTGGGACCAGCTTGGACCAGAGACCAGTCTCTGCCACGGTCACCTTGGGGGTTCTGGCACTGAGACTGGTACATTTTGTGCCAGCCAGGAACAGCACAGACCCCCACTCCTCCCCCCCACTCCTCCCATTCCATCTATCCCAGTGGATGAGGACAGAGTAGAATTCCTCTCAGCATCCACAGCAAGAAAAGGCAGCAGAGAGGTGGTTAGGGTCCCACAGAAACCCCCTCCCCACCCCGGCACTTCTAGCCAGCACCATTCCCATTCCCTCCTGCTTCTTCTTGGATTAGGGAATGCTTCAGGAGAAGCAGCAGGGCATTGGCAGAGCTATTAAACCTTCTTAAAGGGGCTGCTGGGCAAACTGGGAAACACTCAGGTGGCCCCAGTGGAGACAATTCCTATCCAGCTGAGTGTGATGTGGAGCAGGGGGGATGCTCAGTGCAGCCAGCCCAGGGCTTGGCTTCCTGTGCTGAGTGATGGGAATGTGTGATGGCACCCCAAATTCCATGTTTAATTTCTGGTAGGGATCAGAGAGGATAGGGGAATGCCCCTTCTGCAGAAGGGGAGGTGGCTCAGAACCCAGCACCCACCACGCTCCTGTTACTGGGTTCACAAATCACGCAGGTACCAGTGAGAACGAAAACACAACAATATTATTAATATTAATATTATTAATAACAATTAGAGTTCTGACTAGTGGCTGCAGGTCTGGTCTACACTTCAGTGATGCTGTCAGGTGGCCTCTCCTCAGCTGGCCCCTCTCCTTTGGGATGGGACTGGGACACTCCCACCCTATTGCTCCCGAGTCCCGCACATCCCGGAGCTTTCTGCCCTTTCCTCAGGAGGCAGAAAGCCCAGGCACAGAAGAGGGAAAGGCCAACCAGGGCCACAAGCAGAGCCACGGAGGAAGTGCCCTCAGGCTGGGGACAGATCCACTGGGGAGTGCCGGTGATCCTGGCCGAGATATTCTGGCCATGCTCCTGGAAGACACAAAGGGTTTGGCGCAGGTCCGGCACAGCCACGCCAGCCGCACGCAGCGTGTGCAGCCAGCCCAGTGAGCAGCAGCTCCATGGGTTCCCAGCCACGGACACTACCCTCAGGCTGTGGGACCCACTCCCGACTGTTCCCAAGGTCTGCAGGTTGTTATTACGAATGTCCAGGCTCTCCAGTGGGGAGCAGGAAAGCCCTGTGGGCAGCAGGCTCAGGTGGTTGCCCGACAGGTCCAGCACTCGGAGTGTGCCCAGGCAGGGCAGCATTGCCTGGCTCTCATCCATCTGGTTGTCCCTTAGAGAGAGCTCCTGCAGGGACAGCTCCAAGCCCCCCAGTGCTCCCGTGGGCATGGATAAGTCCCTGTTTCCCGACAGGTCCAGGGAGAGCAGTGGGGTCTGGTTGAAGGCATGGGGCTGCAGCCTGGAGATGTTGTTCTTGGACAGACTCAGGTGCTTCAAGTGAGGCACGTTGTAGAAGGGGGTGCAGGCGTCTCTGGGGGCTGATGTGTGAGAATTCCCTCGCAAATCCCTTCCCTGGTCATTCCCCTGGCTCTCACAAGGCTGGAGGCTGTTGGAGCCCAGATCCATGGATTCCAGGTGTGGCAGGGAATTGAAGAACCAGCGTGGCAGGACACGGAGCGCATTGCTGTGGAGGTCCAGCGAGCGCATAGACAGCTTTGTGCCATTGGAGACAGACTCCCTGGCCACATCCTGGAGACAGTTCCTAGCCAGGCTGAGGTTGTGCAGGGAACCCAGGCTGTGAAAGAAGGAAAATGGGAACAGCTCCAGGCGGTTGTTGCTGAGATCCAGGTCGACCACATGTGTCAGAGCAGTCACGGGAAGCACGGTCCTGTTGAACCTCTGCATCTCCTTGTAGAGCAGGACAAACTCCCTGGGATGGGGTGAGCCTGGGAGCAGGGAAGCAATGAGGTTATTGGAGAGGTTTAAGTGTGTGAGATCATGGGCTCTGGGGAGCTCGGGAAAAGAGAGGAGTCTGTTATGGCTCAAGTCAAGCACTCGGAGCAGGTAGGGCTCCGCTCCCCCCTCCTCGGAGAACAGCTCCAGGGCATTGTGGCTGAGGTTTAAAACTTGCAGCTGTGTGAGGCTGAAGCCAGAGATACAGTGGAGGGAATTCAAAGCCAAGTTCAGCACCTCCAGCTCTTCCAGAGGCTCAAAAGCTCCCTCCTGGATCTCCATTATGTAGTTGTTGCTGAGGTCGAGCTGGCGCAGCTGCGGAGAGTTCTGGAAGGTCCCTGCCAGCAGCCTGGTCATCATGTTCCCGGAGAGATCCAGCACCCTCAGGCTGGTGAGGTTGCTGATGTACCAGCTGGCCATGTGGCTCTCCAGGTTATTCACAGACAGGTCCAGGACCTCTATATTCCTGAGCAGATGGAAAGCTTCCCCGTTAGCCAAGTAATTCCGGTCTAAGTGGTTCGATCCCAACAGGAGTGAGTGCAGCTGAGGCAGCTGAGCCAGGGTGGTGGCTGACACGGCTTCCAGCTGGTTGAAGCACACATCCAGGTACTCCAGCTGCCCAAATCCTGGCATGTTGCTGCCTGACAGGTTTTGGATGAAGTTGTTGGAGAGTTCAAGGTACTTAATTCCTTGGCCAAGCTCCTCAGGAAATTTCCGCAGGCCAATTCCTTTGCAAGACACCTTCGAGGGGCTCTGTGGAGAGACAGGAGAGGTGTGAATGAGGCAGGGGCTACAAACCACAGCTCTAGGCGAGCCACCTGCTGTTCAAGACAGGTATGAGACCTGAGAACGAGCACTGCTCCCCCTTCCCAATCCCAGCTGGTCCAAAGCATTCCTGTTCAGGTAGAGGAAGGCCTCTGTGTACGCTCCACCTTTCCTCTCGCTCCAGTTTCCTCTGAAGTTGGGAATGTGGATGGGGAGCAGCTGATTTCTTTCTGCAAAGAAAGAAATCAATGACAGAAACTTGCCGTTCCTCATCCAGGCTCCCAGCTGCCTCAGTGGAATCCCTGCACTCTGTCCTCTGAGCACCTCAGGCAAGGCAGGAACGTGGGAGCAGCTGGATGCCAGGGACCACCTCACAGGAGACCAGCTCCAAGGCAGGAAAACAGAGGAAAAGCTGGGAAAGAGATGGAGGCTGGAGGGAGGTGAGAGCCACCGGGAGGAGATCCAGAGGGATGCTGTCAGCCCCAGCCACGCTACTGGAGCCATCCCAGCCCAGGTGCTCCTTGAAAACAGCCTTACCTGCTGGCACAGCGGGGAGCTGAGCCTCGTCTCCAGGCTAGCCCGGGCTCTGAGGACGGACGGGAGCAGCCAGAGCAGGAAACATCCCCGTGCAGCCCAGAGCATGTTGGGCTGCGGGAGCTGCCAGCCCCGTCCCGCTCCTGCGGCGTCGCTGGCAGGCTGGGCAGGAGCCAGGCTCTGTATAAATAGGCTTCAGGATGGGATGGGGGAAGGAGATAAGGCATGTGGGTGTTCGTAGCTACGGAAGTGGGAAAAGAAAGACATCAGTTCGCAGAGGGGGAAAAACGGCACAAAGCTACAGGGAAGGGAAACGGCAGGATGGGGAGGAGGGAGCTCAGGTGACCGGCTGGACGCGCTCTGACATCAAAATGCCAGGAGGATGGGGTGGCACGTAGGAAAGCTGAGAGGGTTTGGGGGAGCTTCCCAGTGGCGGAGACAGGATGCGCCAGCTCCCGGGACACAAGGGCTCTGCAACCATCCAGAGCTAGGGACAGCTTCTGGCTGTGGGATCACCTGACTATCACACCCAGGCAGGGACATTCCCTCCCCATCCCAGCGCTGCTCCTCTCGGGAGCTTCCCAGAGTTCACCGCCCCTTCCCAGCGGGATGTGCAGAGCTGAAATCCCCCTCCTCCTCCTCCTCTCCCCGGCCAGGGGTCTGCGGTGTGCAAGCTCTGGGCTCCTCGCTGTCACACCCCGTGCCGCCACCTGGGCTGCCGGGTCACCTCCTCGCCCAGGGCAGGAACCAGAAGGGAACTGTCCCTGCGGCAGCTCCAGGTGGGATCAGTGCACCCGAAGCTGTGCCCCACCCACAGGGACTTTTCTTTTGTGGTGGCATCTCCGTGTCCGTGTGCCACCTAGTGCTGACACACTCCTTGGGGACACGCCCCACATGCTTCACGGGGCACTCTCCATAATGCACAATTTGGGGGGTTTTGGCTCAGTGTGGCCAGTTCCAGGTGAAGGAGCCACTCAGGCTGCTGAGGGATTGTCCAAGGATATGAAGTTTCAGCCACGGTGCTCATGGTCTAACCCTGGATGTGTCTGGTAGGAAAAAATAATATATAGGCATAAAATACATACATAAATAAATACAGATTATTTATATATCTATGTACACACAGCTACACAGCTGAGTTACCCCTCACCCTCTCACAGCTGGCAGGGTGACACCTTGTCACCTCAGGGTGTGACTCAGCCTTGAGCTGGCCCGGTGTCCCCAGCGTCCAGGGCAGGCAGGACAGCGGTGACAGGCCAGGACAGCATTATGGGCTGATGCCCCTTGGTGCCGGGGCTGGAGGCAGCTGTGAGCACACAGCATATCTGTGCAGATGTGAGCTCCTGCCAGGGAAACACCGACCTCTGGATGACCCCCCTGCCCTCCCAAAAGCGGAACTGGGCCCCGGGCGTGCTCCAGCCCCGGCACGTCTGGCCCTGCCATGCCCGGGGAAGCCCGGCCTGTCCCCCCACACCCCAACTGCTGGGCATGGGTCTGCACGGTGACACAGCCCCTGTCAGCAGCTGAAAAGTCCCTGATTTGGATCAGGGACTTCTGCAGAGAATCCCTGGGCACTTGCATCCCAAGGCTGTGAACTCCCCTCGCGGGAGGACCGGGTGTGGATCAGACCCGGCAAACACCGAGAGGCTTTTCTTGGATCGCCATAAAGGCAGAGTGAACCACACGGTCTGAACAGAGAGAGATCTGCTCTGAAACCAGCTATCCTGTGCTTCTTGGCCTTCCTGCCCTCCACACTGGCTCCAGCAGGATCTGTTGGAGAGATTCCATTCCCCCCAAGGCTTCTGTGGGAGAAATGTCCAAAGGATGTGTGGAATGAGCATCAGGACTGAGGTGTGGAGAAGCAGGGACAGAGCCACCTGCCCAGGTCACATCTGTACTGTGGGTGATGGGCTCCAGCTTGGGTATTTGGGAGCAGGATACCTGATTATCCGAGTCCATCAGATCTGCCCATCCTTCCATGCATTCCCAGTGCATTGGAAAGGTGACTCCTGATTAGCTCTGACCCCAGGGAGGGGACGATCCCTCTCCCATTCCGGAAGGATGGAGCTGTCCCTTTGCAAAGCACAGCCAACACTGCTGTGGCAGTACAGACCTTCCAGAGGAGCTCCTGGTGTGGCTGGGGAGGGACATCCCACCGGGAACATCGAGAGCAGGGAAAAGCTGTATGTGCCAAGGCCACCTGCAGCCAGCTCCAATTCCATGTCTCCACCTCACACTTTGGCTAGTGTGAGCACCAGAAAAAACCTGTTAATGCATTCCATGCAGGAATTGCTCCCTCCTGCCCTCCTCCGACATCCTGAGCACACACCAGAGGGGACAGCAACACTCAGGCCTTTTACAGAGCAAAGGGGTTCTCCTTCTGCCTCCCCCTGCCCGCAGCCATGGAGCACATCCCAGATCCTGCCAGTGGGGGATAAGGAATGCAAACTTCATCCCCGGCTCTCCCAACCCCCTGTTATTTGCGGCTGCCCCCAGCCTTGCTGCTCAGGCCTGTTCTAAAGCAGTCCTGTTAACGATTTGCTTCATGTTCTCACTGTACGCAGTTGTCCCGCTTCATTCTTGTCACAGGAACATGTCCCTCTTAATCCATTTGAAAGGAAAGAAAACCACAAAGCCCAGTGAAGAGCCTCCAAGGCTCCTGCCCGTCCCACATGTCGAGGCTGAAGGGAGGAGAAGCCACTAAAAAGCCAGAGCAGCCCATTTGTCCCGCAGTTGTCTCCCGAAGTGCATGGCTCCTGTGAATAGTGAGGCCGCGGCCAACACCACTGCCCCGAGGAATTTTTGTCTCCCAATAACTGCAACACTTGGCAAGGGACATCACTTGCTAGGGATGGAGCCAGAAATGCTCCAGGCAGGGCGGGCCCTCCGTGGCCACAACACAGCGCTGGGACATGTCCCTCCCACACCCTGCAGGTGACCGTGAGCCACCTCTGCATGGAGCCAGCACCAAGATCAAGGACGGGGCTGGGAGGGATCTTACAGATCAAACAGTTCCATCCTCTGCTGTGGGCAGGGACATCTTCCACTAGTCCAGGCCGCTCCAAACCCTGTCCAAGCTGGCCTTGGGCACTTCCAGGGATCCACAGGCACTCACAGCTTCTCTGGACAGCCTATGTCAGGGCCTCTCCACCCTCACAGGGAAGAATTCCTTTCCAATCTCCCATCTAAATCTACCCTCTTTCAGCCTGAAATCATTGCTTTTTGTCCTGTCACTCCAGACCCTTGTCCAAAGTCCCTCTCCAGCTCTTCTGGAGCCCCTTTAGGCACGGAGGTCCCCAAACCTTCCCTGCTCCAGGCTGAAGATGTCACTTCGGGATTTGCCCCGTTTCTGCACAGGCTGGAACTTCACTGCCCCCTTGAAAGCGCAAACAGGCTCTGGAAAGAAACACTTGGAAACAAAACCCCAACCAAGTCGAGCAAACGCGAGCCAAGGGCTGAGACAACAGAGCAATTTGTGCCTGTGCCTCAGCTCCAGAGCATCTTATGGCTTTAGGTCTCCCCAGCTGAGGGGAGGTAACAGGACAGAGTTGCTCAAGAAGCCAAAAGAAACAATAGTGTCCCAGCTTCTCTATTAGTCACCAGAAATCGAGTTATGACTAGACTCAGCAGGGCTCACAGAAAAGAAAAAGTGGTGACTTCATGCTGGACCGGATTTTAAAATCCCATTTTTTTTCCTTTGCTAAAGTCTCCATCACCACTTATTTTAGGTAGGAGCATGCCAAAAGGAAAGGGGTGGGGGGAGGAAAGCTAAAAACCACATCTAAAAGCAGGACAGTTGCTATTAAAACAGAAAAAAAAATCCTGTTTGAATATTTTATTCTTAAACATAACAAACTTCCTCCGAGTGTTGTCACAAGTACTTGTGGCTGCTCTACGTGGCTCGGTGAAGCCTGTAGAAATGTGTTCTGGTTTGCAAAATATTAATTAAAAAGAACAAAACAACCCCCCCCCAAAAAACCCAAAAACAAAACCAAAAGAAAAACAAAAATGAAATCCCCCCAACACAACTCAGCTTGCTGTAACAGCAGCAGTAGTTGAAGGCAGCCCCCGCTGGGACAAGGTTACCTCTGGGGTAAGGGCAGGAGCTGAAAGGAGCAGAGGCCTGGACCTGGGAATCGGCATTTTCTTTGGGATTTGGTGGTTTCTGGAATGTGGAGGCAGTTTCCTATCTGCTAAGCCTGCTCTAGTTATTCCTCTTCCTCTCGCACTTCCTGCTTTTGCTTCTAAGCTCTAGGTCGAGGCACTTTTCCCCCTCCTCCTCCTGAGGATGAATGTAAACACCAGTGACCTTGTCTCACCCACATCCCCCTTGCCCCCTGGCCCTTCCAGCTCCCTCTGGGAAGGCAGGAAGTCAGAATCCCCTTTTGACTGTCGTTAGCGTGCACAAGCAGTAGCCTGGCTGGGATTTTGGGACAGGAGTCCGTGTCCTCCCGCTCCCGCCTGGGATGCCCTTGCCAGTGCAGCATCCGAGCAGAGCCCCCAGCTCTCCCACCAAGCCTCATGTGAAGGTCACAGAGCAGAGTATCAGTGCAGTAATACTTGAAATACTGAGACAAGGCACACCCAACAGCCTTTCCTCCTCACAACGCTCTCCCCACCAGCTTTTTGGTTTGATCCGAGTCTCCCCGCGAGTCACAGAGGACAGTTGTGCTTCCTGCATTCACATATAGGAATAAATAGCTCTGGATCAGTTTCCTTTATGGCCGGATTACAGAACCCCTGAAATACTGATACGCTTTATGAACAGCAGCACTGTGCAGTTCCGTGGGTGTCCTTGGCCGCGCCAAGTTCCTCTCTAGGACGCGGGTGCATCTCCCAGGCGGATGGCCCCAAAGAAAGTCGTGTGCTTGCTCATGTTGATGGAGATGTCAGCATGGACCATCTTCACGGCGATCTTCTGCCTGGCCTTGAGCAGGCACACCCCGGCCGTGTAGCAGGTGTTGAAGTTGGTCTTGCCGGTCTCGATGCTGCGAGTGCACTGCAGAAAGGGCTTCTCGTCCACCACCACCTCGTAGCTGGCAAAGTCGGTGAAGTTGATGTAGTAGACCTGATGTGAGGCAGGGAGAAGAGAGGTGTCAGCGAGGGGGTCGGGGTGTGGGGAGCAAGTGCAGCGCCCTGGGGGTGTGTGCAGCCCCTCCTGGCCCCAACACCTTCACTCACAGGTGCGAGACAGGGAGAGCCCCAAACCAACCAGGAACCTCTTTTACTCCGCTTCAGACTGACCCAAGCATGCAAAACCCCCTGAATCCACGTGCCTGAGTCTGAGCTACCATCCTGCTTACTCCAGGGAAGTGACACACCTGCACAGAGCCATGCAGGACCCCCTGTGTGCTGCAACAGCTTCTCAGCCCACACACAGACACACACATTCGACTGACGGCCTCTTGCACTTACCTGGCCAGTCCTGCTTCCTGGTGCCAGGAGCCTCCTTTAGTGGTGACATCAGAACTGCCCTAAGGTGGACTGGGAGCTGCCTCCTGGGTAACTGGACTCGGTGCTTGCACAGGCATGAGCTATTACAGTGAAAAGGCTTTCCCAACCTCCACAGCTTGGAAGGAAATCACCTCACAGCGTTTCTACTGATTGAATCTACTGATTCCCAAGGCCCTGTGACTCTACTCGTCCTCACTTAACCCTCTGCCACACTCTGATTCCAAAGAACTGCAGGAGGAACCCCTGACCAAGGAGCAGTTAGTCTCAGGGAGACTGCTTATTCCTGAGAATGGAAATCCAGCCCTTTTGGAGCCAGGAGCTGCCTGAATACTGAATCTGATTTTTTTTTTTTTTGATGGACCCCAAATGATGAGGCTGCAGTGGCCTAACACTGTGGCCATCAATCAGCATCAAGCACTTGGGAAACAATTGTAACTTGGCCCATGTGAAATTATATTTTCTGTCCCCATCCAAATTGGACACGTGTCACCAATTCCATGGAAGAGCACCTGACATCCGTGGGCCACTTCATCCCAGAGCTGGTGCTGGGGTGGAGCCACAGAGAGCGAGGGGGAGTCAAACGGAGTCACCTGGGCTGGAATCTGGCCAGACCACCTGGGCTGGGCGTCCCATGCTTCCAGAGTGACACAGCTCCAAAACAACCACAAACAACCACAGTGTTTGTGTCTTTTAAAGCACTGAGCTCAGCGTCCTGCCTGCAGGGAAGCTCGGAAGGGTTGGGGGATGGCTGCATGGATAAGTAGAGGGATAACCACGGAGTCAGCGGGTGTGGGCTGTGCTTGCATTGACAAATCCCTGGCGGGCGGTGTCCTGGCGGTGACAGGGGTGTGACACTCCTCCCCACACCCATCCTGAGCCGAAGCTCCACACAAGCTGCTGGCATTTGGCTGTGGTCTGGAGCCCTCTCGTGGTTCATGCAAGGCTTCCACCGGAACACAAGAATAGGAGGAGTTAGCCTAGGACCGTACTCACTTCTACCTGACTATAGATGAAGTATGTGCCGTCCACCAGTACCTCCAGCTCCCCACTGCGGGCATGCAGCTTAAACACCTTGGGGTTCAGAGTGATGCGAGACCAGTCATTGAGGACTCCACCTGAAAGATCTCAGTATGAGAAAACGGCAGTCATTCAGTACCCGTCAGGAAGAAAAGCGCAGGAGAAACACAAACACAGTCACAGCGTGACAGAGAGCAGGGAATCCCAGGATTACACACTAGGGAGTGGGAGCAGGGACTCCTCTCTAGCTCTAAGCACACCATGTGGGGTCGCCTGTGCCTCCAGCCCTCTGTATTCTCAACGTCAAAACCCAGTGCAGGGCCTGCTGTGCTATACTCATCCCAGGGCTGGACACAGACCTGCCTCCTCCTCACCCTACAGCTGAGCTTGTTTGATCCCTATTCCCTATTGTGTCCATGGGAATGGCCATCATGGAACCATCATGGGATCGTTTGGATGGGAAGGGACCTTAACATTATCTCATTCCAACCCCTGCCATGGGCAGGGGCACCTTCCACTATCCCAGGTTGCTCCAAGCCCTCTCCAAGCTGGCCTTGAATACTTCCAGGGATGGGGCAGCCACATCTTCTCTGGGCAGCCTGTGCCACGGCCTCTCCACCCTCACAGGGAAGAATTCCTTCCCAATCTCCCATCTAAGTCTACCCTCTTTCAGCCTGAAACCATTGCTTCTTGTCCTGTCACTCCAGACTCTTGTCCAAAACGCCTCTCCAGCTCCCTGGGAGTCCCTTTAGGCACTGGAAAGGGCTCCCTGGAGCTTTCTCTTCTCCAGGCAAATGGAGGCCGGCTTTGGGTCACACGATTGATTTTAGTTCTGGTGTTCCTTGACTTCACTATTCCTGATTGTAACTGGGATAATTTTAACAAAACCTTTGCCTTTACAACTCCTAAGGTTTTTAAAAGCCAGAGGAATAATGAAGTAGGAAATTGCATCATATCACAACACAGTAACCCCTAAAACTGGGGTCCTTCAACATAGTCAGGGGTTTATGGATCTACTACCCAGTCCTCTCGCACTGGGAATACTGGGATAACCTATGGACAGACTTTGCTGTAAGCCTTAAACTGAGCCAATCTCTGTAGGTGCCTCAGTTTATCAAATCTCATTCATTTCCTCCCAGTCTCCATCTGCCTCTCCTCTCCCTGCTCCCAGTTGGAGCTCGCCAGGCTGGCAGCTGGACAGCATTCCTGGCTCCCAGCTCTGGATTGTTCCCGAGCAGCAGGGAAGGACACTCACAGGGCATTCCCGCTCTTAGAGAGCAGCATTCCCAGTAATGAAGAGATAACTGCTTTCTGAACATAAGCAAACAGCATCTTTTCCCTCACACTGTTCCTGGGAACGGGCGGTTTCCTTTTAATTTTGGGGAGCTGCAAGCACAATCTCATGCTCTCTATCCATGAGAAATTCCAGCTGCCACTGCTCACAGGGAAAGCTGCCTTCCCACAAGAAGCAGTGGCCAGCCCTCCCCATCCCATGTGTAAGGCAGGAATTTGTGGACAGGGATCCTGCAGCCCCTTCCTGCTGCCCCCACCCTCGGGAGCCGTGTCCCTCCCGGTCTGGGATTGGGGTAAGGATGAATGGATGTGGTCCCTGGGGAGCTGCACGTGGGGACTCAGGGAGGGGACAAGGCAGCTCCTTTCCAGCACAGCCAGAGCAGGGAGGCAGGAGGTGATGAATGAGCCCCAGCTGTTGGCAAGGAGAGCGGGAACTTGAGGAGAATTTGGATGGGGATCTGGGAAGGAGGAGGAGAGCAAGGAGTTGCATGTGGATGGGAAGTGGCTTGGCAGGATCTGGGATTAAAGGCTGTTGGTGGGGGCAGAGACGCTCAGGGGATCCCAGGAAGAGCTGTTGGCTGGACACCTCTGTGTCCTCTCTCCACTGGGTCTTCCCTGCCTTAAATTACTGGGAAACGGGAGGAAAATGGGCAAATGGGGAAAAGACAGGACAAGGATCCATTAAGGGCTTAAAATAGAATGGGGGGGAAAAAAGGCCTGGTCATGGCGGGGCTGGGGAGGCACATGGCATATCCGGAGGTAACGGAGAAGGGAGATTTGTGGGACAGAATTACTGGGAGGGACAGAACAGCAATAATCTGGGAGATAAACAGGAGCTCAGGGGTTGGAGACTCCACACAGGACTCTTCCTGAGGGGTCCAGGCAGGGGTATTGGAGAGGAGGGATGGGCAGGGATCGTGTTGGAACTGTGTCATGGGATGGACTGGGATCCAGGAATTTTATGGGTGCAGGAGGGGCTCTTCCCAGTACCCACAATTACCAAGAGATCCTTACCATTCTTTACTTGGATTGCTGAGCCTTGGCCTTGGAGATGGACCACAGCTGGCTGCAAGGGAGAGCACAGGGATTGAGGATTAATGGGAAACATCACGCCAGTCCATAAAAACGTACCCCCAAAACCCTCCAAAGCTGGGGTTTTCCATGGAAAGCTCAACCCACCTGGATGTCTCTGGAGCTGGCCTTGTCTGTGGTACCTGCAAAAGGTAATTCCACATCATTGAAGAGGAAGGTTGAGTGAAAAATCCCATTAAAAAAACTTATTTTATCCCAAAATAACCCTTAAACATCCTTATAAATAACATTTTTAACCCCGAAATAACCCTGAAGCCCCATATAAATCCCTTTTCCTACTCCATAACAACCATTAAACCTCCTTTTTAACAGGAGGAGGGATATGGAGTGCAGGTAATATTAAAATATATAAAATAGAAATATTAAATATTAAAAAATATTTTTAAAATATAAGGAAGAAAAAGATTCATCTTACATTTCCCTAGTTTATTCCTGACATTTCTATCCAACTGTCAAAATGCTTTGTTATTCAACAGGTTTCCACTAGAAGGAAAAACTGCACAACCTATTCCCTGATCCACAGTGGGAATAAAACCTCTTAGCTGCCAAGCTGTCAGGTTTCCCTCTGCAGGTCATTCATTGCATCTCCCTTCCCTGGGAGCCAAATCCTAATTAAGGAGGAGATGCCTGTGGCAGCACAGCATGGAGATGAGGGGCTCCTGCTGCTCCTGGCCATTTAGAGACGTGGAATCCCAGGAATACCAGAAATTCAGCATGGTTTGGTTCAGAAGGGACTTTACAGCCCGTTGAGTTCCACCCCTGCCATGGGCAGGGACACCTTCCATAGGTTGCTCCGAGCCCTGTCCCACATGGCCCAGGACACCTGACTCCCGCTCCAGGGTGTTGTGCCATCACATCTGGACAGTCTGGTGACATCTCCGGCATTCCCATGTGTCCAGCTTGCAGCAGAGGGCATGGATGGATCCTCACCTGAGGGGCCCTGCACTCCGGGGGGTCCCTGAGGGCCCGGCGGGCCAGGGGGGCCGGGCGGTCCCATGACGGTTGTGCCTGGAATCCCGGGGATGCCAGGAATGCCGGGGGGACCCTGCGGCCCGGGAGGCCCTGGTGGCCCTTGGGGACCGTTGGGCCCTGGAGGACCAGCTTTTTTACCTGGAAAACACAAGGACAGGCATTACCTGGGGCTGTGGGGTGGGCTTGGAGCAGCAGGAAATGGGAGGTTGGGGATAGATCACTCCCGGCTGCAGGCAGGGATGAGGAGAAGCCTCAGGACAGGTAGGATGGGTGTCCTTATGGCTCCACATCACGAGGACAATGCTGCCAACACGGGGTCACCACCCTGCAAGCTCCTTCCTATTGGGAATGACACTTAAATGAGGCATGGGGACTCTCTGGGGCCTCTCAAGGGATGGAGGCTCAGGGGGTCTCTTTCCACAGCTCCGGTCACAGCTCTGGTCACTCCACTCCTGGCATGGGGTCAGTCATCAAGTCCCAAGCCCTGGGCCTGGTCACACCCCTACAGACCTAGGATGATCTCTGGATACAGTCAGGATGCTCCCACCGCACGTTCCAATGCACCCAGCCAAGGCTGGGGTGCTCTGGTCCAGATGAACCACTCTGCAGTTACTCAGTTTGCTGGGTTTTGATGGAAAACAGGGATAATCTTTCCTACCTGTTGTACATCAGGATTGGGCGATGATCCCCATGGCTTGGTCTGCTCCAGAGGGCAGTTCAGAGCTGAGCTCCAGCTCTTCCCCAGCATTGCTAGAGGAGCCCCTGTGCTGTCTGTGCCTCAAAATAATTCAATATTTTGGGTTTTGGATGGAGGGACGGGCTTGGGAAGGACTAACCCCATCCAGGGGATGAAAACACCAGCAAATTGTTACAATCACAGAATCCCAGACTGGTTTGGGTTGGAAAGGACCTTAAAGCCCATCCAGTCCCATGGGTAGGGACACCTTCCACTATCCCAGGTTGCTCCAAGCCCTGTCCAACCTGGTCTTGGACACTTCTAGGGATGAGGCAGCCAGTTTCCAGTTTCCCTGGACAAGCTCTCCCAGTATTTTCCCAGCCTCGTGGTAAAAATCTTCTTCCCTACCACGATCCTCAAATACCTCACACATCCCAAGGAAGAGTAATAACATAGCTACATCAGGAATGACTCCTAAATACACAGACCAGAATGAAACAAGCTCTGCAGGGAAACCCTGGTCCCTGCTCTCCTGATTTTCCACGTTCCTGACAAAAATTATGTTCTTTTGATGTAGTTTTTAAAATGCCACTTTGGAACAGCTTTTCTGCCAAGGAACATAAACGGAGCAAAATCACTTCAATTGCTGCCACAAGGTCCCCAGTAGGACAGAATTAAACTCATGTTCAGATGACAGCAGCAGTTGGGGTATGAAATTATGGTTCTTGGAATACTTTCTGAGTACATTTATGTATTTGTTTCTCTACTAACATCCATCTTTGTAATGGACAGAAGCATAAGGAAAAATCCATCTGTTTTAGCACAGGAGTGGGAATGTCTGGATGGTCACTAGCCAAGAGCAAGGGAACAAAGACATCAGGGTGAGACAATTGTGGACATCATTTAAATGTGCAGAAAATAAAGTCAAAGTAGGCAGAGGTGAGTAAAGACACACCAGTGTTCTACAATAAGTGGGAAAAGGCTTCATGGGACAGAACTCCACAGCAATATTTCTCTCCAAATCAGCATCCATGACTTCCAACCTGAGCTGGCCACAACAGCCCTCCTCTAATCCAGTACTTCTCCTCCTCGGAATGAAGCCATGCTTGGGAAGTGATCACCTTGAAGCACATGCATTTTCCCTAAACCACTCTCACTGACATCCTCCCAATCCAGGCCATCCCAAGGGAGGACTGAAGACAGAGAGTTGGAAATGCTGCTGCTGTCACTCCAGGCTTCTCTTCCCACGAGGGATGCACATCACAGCTGGTTTAACTCGTCTGCCTCCGAAATCTGTTCTGCTACTCAGGGAGCTGCTGCTTGAGCAGTGAGACAATCGCTCATCCCAGAGACACACTTCTGTGCCTTTCCCTCCTTCAAGGCATTTCAACCACTTTTCTGCATTAACAAACCTCACAAGACGAAAGGCATTCCATTTATTATCTGATAGCTCCCTTATCAGGTCTCCAAAGAGGGTCCCAGCACCCAAATCCCAGCCTGCCAGGTCTCCCATGTCTGCACCCACGGGCTCTGAAACTCAGAGCAGGCAGAAGCAGGGAATTCTCCATAATCCTCACCCATCAAACAATGAACTGTAACTCTAAGAACAATTAAATGTGACAATACCATAAAATTAGGCTACTTTATACAGCTGTATGCAACCCAGCTCCACGAGAACCCCCTGCCCCTCTGGAATTGCTCCTGAGGCTGCAGACATCAGTTGTTATTTGTTGGGCTGATTGAACGCGGGCTGAGCTTTATTAAGGCAAACTTCTCCAACATAAAATTTTACGCTGCTCTTGGAGTAAATACAAATGAAGTTGCTAAGTGTGGCCTGTCCCCGCCTCTCAGCTGTGGCTCTGGAGTTTGCAGCCAAGGATTAAAGCCATTTCATGAGCTACTACAGTAGTACAGACATGGAAAACTCGACTGCTGGGATCCTTGGACTTGCTCAAACTCATAGAAATAGATGTGGGACCCTAAGTGTGGGACCCTAAGTGTTCCCAGCAGTCCTAAAGAAAAAGTGATGGCATCAGGAACCCCACAGTCAGGCTGCTTGAATAACCCAAATCCCCAGGATCCGCTGCAAACTGCCTGAGGAACATCACCAAATCCACAAAACCCTGAGGGCTGAGCAACACTCAGAAGGGGCTCATAAGATGATCATCTGGAAGTTAACACAAGGAAAAAGTGGGATGCAAAGTGTGTTCATGCTGAGTTTGGTGGGTCTGAAATTACAGGTTGGCAGGATTGGGATCAAAGCCAAGGCTGGCAAACAGCAACAGCTCCTGGTATTTGGTACTGACTCAACTCAAGCCTCCTACTGGAGAATCTTCAGGATTACTTCTGTACAGCATAATTAACTTCTTTCAGAGTTTAAAGAAGTTTTAAGGGGTGCTTGCAGGTGTTATTCCAGCCTTTCCTGGAGAGGGAAGCTGCCACTGGTTTCTCCTTCGTGTTGGCCAAAGAGAATTCACACAGCACAGAAAGGAAAATTCAGTTAAAACTCACACTTACCCTTTTTCTTGTTTTTCACTGAACTTGGACCTACAAAGGGGAAGAAAAAAAAAAAAAGAAAATTAGTGAAATTTGAAATCCAGGAATCCAGGGATCATTTCATTAGAGAAAATCTCCATTGCCATTTTATTTTCCAAGTCAACAATGGATGTGTTTGTGGCCCACGCAGCAGCACAGGAATGGTCTCAGCTGAGAGCAGTAACCCAAATTTGAGAGCATCACAGAGTGGTTGGGGTTGGAAGGGACCTTTAAAGATCATCTGGTCCAACCCCCTGCTGACTCCTTGCGAGCCAAGCTGTTTAGAAACAAGAATAAAACACTAAAAACCCACAAAAGCAAAGCATTATTCTGAACTGGCTGTTTGAAACAATGGGAATCCAAACCTCCTGAGCACAAAGAGAAAATATTTACAGTGAAGCTGAGAAATGACAGGACTTTGTGAGCAGAAGCTGAAGTGTGAAACATGTTCCACTGCTTCTCCAAGAATTCATCACGGACGGGAATGAACTGCAAAAATCCCCAAATATTCTCTTGCTGTTCATCAGGGAAATCCCTCTAAAACCTGGGGTTTAGCACAGCCTCAATGACTGAAATCACCTTTAACTGAGAGAAAATTATAAACAGTTGAAGGTAATGAGGTTGCTTTGAGTCTGAGGGGGTGGGGAAAGGTAAATTCCGAACAGAAGAACTTTTTTCCCATGGATAGTTAGAGCAAAGACAGGAAAAGAACCAGAGAAATTACCGATCAACCTTAGTAATGCCTTTCCAACAGGAATATTGTTCTTCCTACATTGTGCTATTGGGTCATGGGAAAATGATGGTATTATCTATAAAAGTCATTATCTATAAAAGACATTATCTATAAATGGTGGTATCTATAATTTTAGGGTGAAATTCCTCCCTGTGAGGGCCTGGCACAGGTTGCCCAGGGAAGCTGTGGCTGCCCCAACCCTTGAAGTGTCCAAGGCCCAGCTAGACAGGGCTTGGAGCAGCCTGGGATAGGGGAAGGTTTCCCTGCCCATGGGGATGAATGAGCTTTAAGATTCTTCCAACCCAACCCACTCTATGATTCAGTTATCTAAATGATAATTTCTGCTAATTTAGTATTTTTAATAATATTTTTATACTATTTTTTATAACATTCACAGGTTGGACAACACATGGATTCCTAATAATGCCTTTCCAGTATCCCACTAGGAAGCCACACCAGACTGTAAAACACTTCAGGCTGGACAACCAGGCTCCTGATTCTGCACTTCTGAGCCTCACCAGTCCTCACTGTAGCCACCAGACACTGAACAACATTAGAAGAGGAAAAAAATCCCATTTAAAGATCCCAGCCCATCCCAACCCAGCGAGACGCGAGCGGCTGTGCCTCGGCAGCCCTCGGAGTCACGAGAGTTTATTTCATGTTCCATAGATCCCACCATTAGCACCAGAACCAGAGTGAAAGTACAAATAGCTGTGGCCAGCCAGACACATTTGGGCTGGCTGGATCCAATTAGCTTCAAAGATGACTGGGAGGAATGAGAACCACATGGGATGTCAATGTTCGCAGTCTATATTACAACACACGCATCTGTTCCAGGCACGGCAGAGAGAGATGTTATGGATCTGCAAGTGGAGCTTTCGACAGACACAAAAGCACTCCTGACACGAGGGGGGAAAAAAACCCAGGATTATTAAGCTTGGGAGCTTCTGAGTCTCTCTGGGGTTTGCATCTGTTTGCCTCCCGAGAGCAAGGGGGGGTCGCTCAATTGGAGCGCGGAGCTGAAGCTCCTGATACAGCAGAATTCCCCTCGGTTCTGCTCAAAATGGGAAGCTCGTGAGCTGCTGCTCCATTTAGGCTAAAATGGTAATAAATTACTGAGTCTATGCTGAGGGCCATCAGAACTTCAGATCAATATTCCTCTCAGGTGCCGAGGTGTTGAGGCATAAGGTTTTAAAACTTGGCTTGATGTCCCAATGTTGATGTGCAGAGGAGAAAAATGGTAATTAAAAATCCTTTCTGCCAAGGTTTGCAGAGGCCACAACCCATTATTTAAACACTAAACTTGTTAAGATATTTTCAAATACTTTTCAGAGTATTTAAACTTGTTAAATGCAGTGGTTGAACACACAGATAATATCATCATAATATAATGGAAGGCCCATCCCTGGAAGTGTCCAAGGCCAGGTTGGATGGGGCTTGGAGCAACCTGGGAGAGGGGAAGGTGTCCCTGTCTATGGTAGGGGAATGAGATGAGCTTAAGATCCTTCCCATCCAAATCAGTCTGAGATTCCATGATACCTGACCCACTGGTTACCTCTTAATTGATGGTTAAATACCTACAAGTTATGCAAACCTAAGTCTTTCCCACACTCTCTCCTACACTGCCAATCCCACCTCCCCATCCCATTCCTCCCATGGAGAAGTTCCATGACTCAAAGCTTGTTACCCAACCCACATTCATTTACTGCAGTTCCATGCAGGCCTTGATTCCAAGGATGGCCTAAGAGAAAACTCTGTTTTTTTCCACTCCAAGATGTGGATCACAATATATCCACTGTGTTCCTCCACTGTACAGGAGTATGAAAACCAAATTACAGGATTACAATTCTGTTGCTCCAGAGTCTACAGACCTGCCACCTTCATGGAGAAGGAAACTTGTTTGATTTAAAGAACTTGTGACTGATCAACATCTCCCATACCTGATTTCAGGGCTTTGCCTTGCTGCACTTGAAGATTTATTCCAGTCTCGATCGGATCTAAGAGCAGCCCACCCTCTCAGCTGCTTCCTGGCACCTCTTTTCCCTTCTTTTTAAGTGTGCATCTTTATGAGTGCACCTTTCTGCTCCTCATGAATCCCCTTCCACACCCATCAGGAATGTCCTAGAGATCCAGGTGGTCCCAGCTGCCAGGATTGAATGACAGCTACCCAAGCACAGTTATTCCTCCCGACTTCTGTCCCTCCCACTAATCCCATCTCTCCCTTTCCATGTGCTGCCTGTTTGCCTTTGAGGTCAAACCAGCTCCAGACCTTGGGAAGTCCATCCCCTTCTACCTTCCCCATCTTTCAACTGGAATTAAATATATGTTTGAACTCTGATCCCTCCCTGAAGGATCTATCAGCTCTGTTCACCCCCTTATTTAGGGGGAGGGAAGTTGGCCAGATCTGCTAATACAGGAAAGGATTGGGAGAGCAGGACAGGCTGGAAGGCTTTGAAGGATAGCAAGCATAGAATGAGATTCAGTCATACGAAACATACAGTCCTATAAAATATACATACATGGGAAATAATAAATTGTTCTGGCGGATGCTGGAGGACACCTGCACGTGCTCAGCTGCTGCTGCTCAGCCAGGCAAGGCAGAAACATAATCCTAAAATAGGAATAACTCTGGAGAACACAGAGAAATCCTGCTGCCACTTAGTGAATGTTGAGGAAATGCTGGGAATAGTGAAGTAAATCCTGATCATCTGATACAGAAAGATTACTAGAAACGAGAAGAGTTCCATAGAAAGGATTTTCGGAAGGGCAAGAAGTGGGCAAGTGAGCTCACCTTAGTGGCCACCAGCATTGGGAAAGGGGTGAGAGCACCACTGGGAACGGCTAAAGAAGAAGAAGACCTGGAGGGCTTCAAGAACAGTGCTGGCACACCCAAATTGTTCCCCAAGACCACTGAGCTGGGAGTAAGAAGGCTTCCAAGGAGAAGCACAGGACTGGAGAGGATCTTCTGGCTCAGAGTGAGCCCTCCTGTGTCACAAGTCATGGCTGAAAGTCTCTCTAGTCCCTTTAGAATGCTATATTTGAGATTATTTTTGCTTAACCACAGAAGCTACTGCTACTGAAGTTGCTGCTGGAAACATTGCAGCTGCTTGATCTACTCCTACCACAAATATTCCTCTTCCCTTGATTTTCTGTAGGAAAAGCCCCTTACTCTGCTGCAGTAACCTGGACCAGCTGAATTTCTCATCACAGGACGGTATTCCCCCAGGAAAGATGGGAGCAGGAATGCTGCATGCTAGGCTCTGGACACCCTGGCTGTGAGCAGCACTCCAGAGCTAGACCACTCCAAAATCCAATTTTCCACAAGTGCAGGGGAAATATAAAGGGAGGACACCAGAAAAGGAGGGAATGTCAAGCCTGCAGGAGGGGTAAACCTAGAGGGAAAGGCACAAGCAGAAGATGTCTCCATATGATGAAAAAAGACCTCAACCCAATCAGAGCCACCACAAGTGGAAGGCTCCAAACCATTCCAAACCACTCTAAACAATTCCAAGTCCCTTATGGCAGAAGCACTCTGGGTTCAGATGCAAACATTTCACTTGAAGCTGAGGAAAACACTTGTAAGAGATGAGTTTTTGGTGTGCAAACCCCCAGCTGTGGCCCAGCCAGCAGCAGAAGGCACCTCCCCATGCTTCAGAGAGCAGGTTCCAGCCCCAGCAGCCCTACCATCTGCTGGATCAATTCCAAGGCCTTCAGAAAAATCCCAGATGGTGATGCAACTCAAAGATATTACATGTGACATGTTTGCTCTTAGCAAGATTAATAGAGTTTACTTTGCCCCCCCTCCAATCTCTCTTTCTGCACGCTACACACTGCTGTGATTTACTATAAATACAGAAATATCCCAAACTTCTTTGGGACATCTGCTGATATAAATAGGGTATTAAAAAAAAACTGCCTTCCCTTATTAGTTGTGTGTGTGGATTAACAAGAAATAGTTCAAATTCCTGCCAAACAGTTCCAACTGGTTTTATGGACAGGAACAGATCTTTGTAATTACGCTGATTTTATATCAAACATATAAAAGGTTGACCATTATAGGAATCAGCCAAACAAAGGATACACCTAAGGAGGTGCTGACCGTGCTGGAATTCCCAGTTGCCAAGAGCAGGAAAAAGCCATGGAATGTCACAACCATATTTTAGCAGCATCTTTTGATTCAGGAAATGACACCAAGTGATGTCTTTAAGGTGTTCATCCAGTTTGGGAAAGGTACATGGCAGCACCACCAGTTTTGGGTACCCCCGCCATCCATCCATCCATCCATCCATCCTTCAGAGACTGTGCCAACCTGTTTTCAGCATTCATTAGGAATTATTGATCCTTCTCCTATTTTCTAGCACTGAGTTACTATGGAACATCCTCAATCTTCTTCCCTAAATGTGACATTGGTTTAGGTTCATGCAAAACCAGATAATTCAAATGAGGCAACTCCGTGTTTCCATCTCTCCTCCACCCTGGGAGACGACAGGATGGAGTTACTGAGGAATTATTCTCATCCCAGGTTACAGATGAGAGACAAAATCTTGGTGATTAAAAAGAGGTCAGCATCATCCAGACACACCACATCACTTCTCACTCTTTCATAAAATAAACATTAAATCACTAAGTCACAGAGTCATGGAATGGTTTGGGTTGGAAGGAACCTTAATGCTGACACAGTCCTACCCCCTGGCATGGGCAGGGACACCTTCCACTACCCCAGGTTGTTTTAAGCCCTATCCAGCCTGGCCTTGGACACTTCCAGGGATGCAGGGGCAGCCACAGCTTCGCTGAGAAATCCATTCCAGCCTTCACCAACCTCACAGAGAAGAACTCCTTCCATACGTCCAACCTAAATTGCCCCTCTTTCAGTTGCATCCATTTCTCCTTGTCCTGGCACTACCCCTCCTGATGAGGAGTCCCTCTCTGGCTTCCTTGTAGGTCCTTTCAAACACTGGAAGTGATGGAGTCCCCCACCCCTGGAGATGTCCAAAGAAGGACTGGACATGGCACTCAGTCCTCTAGGTTGGTGACAAGGTGGGGATCAGTTACAGCTTGGACTGGATGATCTTGGAGGGCTTTTCCGACCTCAAGGGCTCTTGGGGTAAGTTCCACCCACCAACCAACTCCTCTATCCCTATTTGACCAAAACCAAAGGTGGAAAGAGCAGCTTTGGTGTTCCTTGAGGTTCCAGGTGATGATGAACCTCCTGCCATCCGTGATGTCAGTTTTCCCAATGAACAAGAAACCTCCAGAACTTGGCAGCTGCCTTTCCAGCACTGGTGCAGTGACATTCACTTCATTCCCATGGGCAGAAGAAACAGAGCTTTTCAAATATTTTTACGTGTGGGGTTATTAATGCCAGATTCCAGTGGATTGGGGAAAGGGATGTTAGCTCCCAACACATGCCTAATCTAGGACATGTGGTTTTGGGGAAGGTTTGGAACCAATATGTTTTCAACATTTTTCAGGAAATTTGGTCTATCCAGATGAAAGCTTCTTGGACCCTACTGAACTATCAGTCAGTGATACAAGCACTGAAACAAGAGGACTATTTTCCCTTTTCCCTGAAAAAGAAAATACTTCTTTACCAACTCCAGGGACAAAGCAATGGGTCAGCTGAAGAGCAGCTTTGGGATTATCACTACAGAACATTTAGAGAATATGATAAACGATAAATCTAGGAAAACACCTCAGAAGTAAATCACATCCTGTGCTACTCCAGAACTCTGGTGCATCTTCCAGGGGGGCTTTTTAATGAGGAAGGGGGAATCTTTTGCTGAGAGTGGAGGAAAAGTACTGCCCACATTTACAGGAATCCAAACCAGAGGTGTGAACTAGAACCAATTTCAACAAATCTGAATACAGAGAGAATATATTTTGTAAAGGAATGGGGAGGGAATTCATAACACAAAGTAGGGGAAGGATGAAACAGCACGGTCTGTGAGTCCATAAGGCAGAGCCCAGGGCATTCTAGCTTTCCTCAGCCACCACTTTTTCTTCTCTCTCTGATTTTCTTTCAATCTTGTTTTAAAACTCCTAAAAATTCACATGTCAATTAATAGCCTTTGCCTGGTTACACCTTAAATCAAGATGCTCCACAACAGCACCCCACAAAGCAGTGTTCCCTCCCTGTCTTTCATCCAGTGGGATCTTGGTCCCATGCCATTCCCAGAGGGCCATCCCAGCCAGCTCCACCTGAACAACACAAGCTTTTAAGTCTTTTCTTTGTGTTGCCCTGTCCCATTGTGGAGTCAGGCGCTGCTGAGTGCCTAGAAATGGCTTGGGGACAGTGACACTTGTGACCTCCTCAGCTCTGTGCTGGACTGTCCCAGCCCAAAGCCAGTTTCCTCCAGTCTGGGAGATCAAGGACAGTTTGCAGCTCATTTTGTACTCTTCTGAGGCACTCCCTTGGCTCCATCCAATTTTTGAGGCAATTCTTCATCTCTTTGATGGACTTTTCTCCAGGGGAAGTGTCCTGCACTGAGGTCACTCCTGGGCTGCATGGCCACAGGGTATAAGAGCTCGTGCCCTGGCACCAAGGGCCGGGAATCATCTCTCATGTGGTGGCTTAGGGATGAGAGTGGCCTTTGCTGCCTCCCTGCTCCTCTCCTTGCATTCCACCAAAGGACAAACCTCCAACCATGTGTCATCCAGATGAGCAGATGCTACTCCAGGAGCTCCATGCATCAGTAGCCTGCTCCCTCCCCATTCCTCTGATCCCAAAAACCAGCCCCCAGCTCAAGCTCATCAGGCTGAAAACAAACAGAGGGATGTCACAGCTCACCCCTGGAATCCCTGGAGAGACATGAGATGCCAGAGAGCCACAATCTCTCCTCTCAAACAGCTTCAGACCACGTAAGATCTCATCAGGAACATGGGGGATTTTCTGCTGTTGAGAAAGTTTTTTTTCTCCTGCCAGTACTCAAGAGATTTTTGCTTGGCTTGACAAAACCCAGGACTCCTTGGGGAAGCATGTGGTGAAGCTCCTAAGGAGAGTTTACAGATAATGCCTATAGTGGCAGTAGGTTGTGATGTAACTTGTCCTGATCTTTAATTGTATTCGAGGGAAAAAATGTGATTACTGAAGATGATCAGAACCCAAGTATGAACAGGAGACAGACCTAAGGGACAACCACTCATCAACCTGATTTTTGCTCCAGGTAAAGGTGCTGAGGGAGCAACTCCCCAGCTGGAAAGGAAAAAAGGAGTGGGTTGAATTAGCTGTGCTCATGCATTCCACAGGTCTTTCCACCTTCAGAAGGATGATGGGACTCAAAGAGCACCAAGTACTGTCTGAAGGGAGGTGCTGGAGCAGGTAGAGCCCCACCAGCCCTGTGTATCCCACTCCTAAGGGCTTTTTGGCACAAGGAAAAATACGGGCGCAGGACTGTAGGAGAACCAGGATGGAACAGCACCTGTCCTTTAGAGGTCTGTCACCTCTGCTGTTGTCACCTCTGTCACAGAGCTGGTCCCATTTAGGAGGGAAAGCTGGATCCAGTCACCTCCTGGGGTTCTCTCCACCCTATGACCTCAACTCTGGACTCCAAGAGCCAGAGCTCTGCTGAAAATCCCTCCTCACTTCCTTGAGCAAGGCAGATGTGTCCCTGCCCACTGCAATGGGAATTTCCAAGGTTTTACAGGACACAAGGAGCAACCAAGGTGACTTACCACCTCCATCCCACCCAGATCCACTGTAGGATCAATGGCAAAGCACCAGGACAGGCTGCTGGTACCAGAAGGCTCTAAAAAACCAGCTCCAGTCTCTGAGTAGGTGCAAGAACACCACAGCACAAATGTGGTCATGAGCAAAGACAAAATCCTGCTCCCAATTAGCCAGAGCCACTGTTGCTGGCAAAATCCTCTTGCACTGCCTCCTCAGAAACACAAGAAGCCAATCAAACAGAAATCTCCACCCTCCTCAGCTCCGCTCCCACATCACCAGTCCCAGCCAAGTTCCTGGGGTTCACACCAGAACCTGTGGCCATCATATTTCATTTTCCACCCTCTGGCTGGCTCTGGAAGGAGGATGTGATGTGTCTCTTGTTTCCCTTCAGGCATTTCGGTTGGATTCCAAGTGCAGAGCTGACAAACAACATTCCCAGTTCTAATTCAAGGATCCCAAGGCTTTTTCTGGCTGCTGGCTGGAGTTACCAGGCTGATTTTCTATCCACCACTGCACCCTCTTGCTTCTTTTATCAATCCCACATATTTAAATCCAACAATTTGAAGCATAGCATTACAGCTGTGTTTTTATTTTGTTTGTTTTATTCGGTTGTTGCCTAACACAAAACACTCTGACATTTTCAGTCACATCCCACTAAGATAAACAACGAACATATGTCATGAATTCTAGCAGAAATGATTCCCAAGTGGGGCAGCAGCAAGGTTTGAAGTGGGAGTATGAGAGGCTCTCCCGAATTGTTTGCTGGATGTTTGAAATGAGTTCTTCCTGTGGTTATCCATAAGGAATCGAGGGCAGGTGTGAGGAAACATCTCTGATTGTCTCATCCCTGCAGAACTTGATGTGTTTTTCCTCCTCCTATCCATAATCCTGCCTAATTGGATGGAAAACCTCCAAGGCATTGAGCAGCTACCCGAGAACTGATGGATTAATTTCATGGAAAAACGCAGCGTCTATATCCAAGGATCTACCCGTGTGCATCCACATGTACTTACAGCTGGATGAATCTAAAAACAGGGGAAAAGGAGGGGAAAAAAATGGGGGAAGAAGGGGCGAAAAGGAAGGAAACCCAAGAGAGACCCCACTGCTCTTGTGAGGATTAGATGAATTTAATAAGGGGGAAAAAGCAGGGATAAAAGTGGGGGACAAGGAAACCCAGGAGAGACTCCACCACTCTTGGGCAGTTCAAGTGAACTCCCAGCAGCTGGGATACAGGGAATGCTGCCTCGCTCAGCCAACCCTTGCATTTATGCATTGAAAGCAATTAAGGCACTTCCCCAAATCCTGCTGGAATTCGTGGGATCAGATATGACTTCAACAATGTCTCCATACATCACGGCCAACAAAGCCCTCATGAAAACCCATTCAACCCCAGCCTCATTCACAGCTTTTTCCCCAGGGAATTCCTCACTGGAGCTCTGCAGCTATGGGCTGGTGCAGCAGCTCTGTGACTGCCGAGAGGGTTCCAGTGAGTGGCCGGAGAGGGCACAGTGAGGACAATCACAACTGCCACCACCAGAGTGGCAGCTCCAGGTTTGGCTGTTCACAGAATCCCAGAATAGTTGGAAGGAGCCTCTGGATCACCCAGTCCTAGGCAGGGTCACCCTTTGGAGCAGGTGACACAGGAACATGTCCATGTGGGTTTGAGATGTCTCCAGAAAGGGAGACAGCCTACCTTCCCTGGGAAGCTGTTCCAGGGCTCTGCCCCCACCATGGAAAGAAGACCTTCCTCGTGTTCAGGTGGGACTCCTTGCGTTGCAGTTTATGAGCACTGCCCTTTTCCTGGAGCCCGGCACCATGCTCTGACACCCTTTGGAGATATTTGTATGGATTATGAGATCCCCTCAGCCCCGCCAAGACCCCCCAGACAGAAAAACAAGCTTATTCATCCCAGACACTGCAGGAGGAGGATCCTTGTGGTGTCAGGGGCAGGACCTGAGAGGGGGGCCTCAGGTAGGGAAGGTGGATCAGATCCAGTTCCACAACAATTCCTTCACTTGGAGTGACCAGACAGGCCTGGAGCACATGCTGAGCCTGTAGAACCTCCCTGGATGAGGGTTTATTCACCAAAATCAAAGCTCAGCTGCAAATCCGCCAGCAGGGAGACAATGGAGCCTCTCATGCTGCGGGAAGGGAGCAGCAGCTTCCAGAAGAGTCCGGCATTTCCAGCGCTCGGTGCAGCCCAGCTGCACTCACGGCTCAGCTGCAGCCACATTCCTGCCCCTCTGGAACATCTGTTCTCCTCTCATTAGTGCTGGCCCTGTTTTGTAACACAAGGAACTCTGTGAGATTCCTGAAGCTCAGTTTTTGACCCAGGGCGTTCCGAAAAGCCCCGGGTCTCAGGAGTGGAATTCAGTCGGAATCACCAGTCACTTCCAATAACATTGCTCGCTGCTCAAAGTGCAGCTGGAAAAGGAGCTGAGCTCTGGTCGGGTTTAAGCACAGCTCCTCGGAACTCAGAATCCTCTCCCAAGTGCAGTCAGGGCAAGTGCCTGGAACTGTCACCGAGGTGACAATGACCAGAGAATTCCTTCTCATCCTCAGAAACTCCAGATCTCCCAGTGGCCACCCCACGGCCTCATCCCAGCCAGGGAAGGATGAACACCCCTACTGCAGCTCCAGGGATGGACCAGATCATCAGCACCTCATCACAGCTTTGTAAGCTTCCAAATAATGAAGCTGAGTTCCTTCTGGAACAATCCAGATCCCAGTTGGAAGGGCTTCTGAAGAAGCCAGGGGGCAAAGGCAGGTTGTAGATGGGTCAGGACACACCGACCATCATTCCACTGTGATCTCTGTGAGATGGGACAATTCCTCACCCTGCACACCACACAACAGGGCTTGGGCCTCTCCCAGCTTTTCCTGTTTAACATCCAACTGGGACATGAACACAGCAGAGCTCAGTGAGGAATTCTGGACTTCAGCAGTGTGAAAATCACGGAATCACAAACTGCTTTGGTTGAAAGGGACCTCAAAGCTCTTCCCTTTCCAGCCCCTGCCATGCCCAGGGACAACTTTCACTATCCCAGGTTGTTCCAAGCTCTGTCCACCCGAGCCTTGGACACTTCACAGTTCACAGTTTCTCTGTGCAACCAGTAGCAGGGCTGGAACAGAGCTGGAACCAACACCTAAACCACTCTCAGTTTTTAGGGATAAGACCTTAAACAAATCCCTGTTATCATAAGCCTCGGGATAATATGGATATAGGGATATGCAAATAATCAGCAGCATTAATTTTATCACAGTAATAACAAATACTGACAGCAACATCCCAGGAAAGGGATGAGTTTATCCCCAAAGATTAAAACATCACATTATTCCAAATTTCTCCCGTTTAGGGGGAAATCACAGAGAAATTCTGGGGGAAATCAGTACGAACAAGCACTTTGTGGCCAGCCTTTCCTTCTGGGAGTGTCTCCCGTGCTCCAGGATCCAGGAAATGTCCAGTATTTACTGCGTGCTCATCACCATGGTTTCGGAGCACAATAAGGCTCTATCGCCCTGCATCCATCTGTGTTTCTGGGAATGCCGGGGCTTTGGGAATTGTACGGGGCCAACACAAAGGCACCCATTGTTCTGGAGGCAGAGGGATGAACCTGCCCTTTCCACAGGAGAGGAAGCCAGCAGGAAAAGTTGCTATTGTGAGCTGGATATTAAAAAAAACCACAGAAAAAAAAGTCCTATTGCATGGTCAGTGCTGCTGGATCGGGAAAGAGGGATAGCTGGGACCGGGCACCTATGGGATTGGGGGCTGCCCTGGAGGCCCAGGCACCCCCAGCCAGGCTGGCATCGGCTACTTGCCAAACCATCTCAAAAACATCCCAAATCCATCCTAAATCTGCCCTAAAAGCCAAGCTGGCATCAGCTACCTGCTAAAACATCCCCAAAACGTCCCAAATGCATTCTAAACCCACCCTAAAAGCCAGGCTGGCATCAGCTACCTGCTAAACTATCCAAGCCCCATCCTAAAGCCTTCTAAAAGACAGGCTCTGGCACCAACTACCTGCTAAACCATCCAGAAAACATCCAAATTCTACGCTAAATCCACCATAAAACCATCCTAAAATTACCCTAAAATCACTCTAAAAGCTAGGCTCTGGAATCAGCTAGCTAGACTCTGGAATCAGCTACCTGCTAAACCACCCAAAACCCACCCTAAAACCACTATAAGACCATTCTAATTCTATTCAAAACCCACTCTAAAACCATCTCAAAACCCCACTGAAATCACCCTAAAACCACCAAGTAAATCCTAAGAGGGTGAAACTGGACCCATGTAGCTGTAGGATCACTTCCAAAGCTCCAGGTAGGGGCAGGGATGAGGAAGAGCTTTAAATCCCTCAGAATTTCATGTTCCTTTCAACCCAAAACCATTTGCAGTGCTGGAGTTCTCCTCCCGGACTTTCCTCGGCAGGAAGAACTGCCAAAGAAGTAGGAACCAAATTGTTGTCAGCTTAAGGCCAGCCATCTGCTCAGCCTCTTCCCAGCTGCCATGCTCCCATTCAAAGCCTGGAGAATCCCTGATGTTTCTCACCAAGCTCAGTATGAAAAAAATCTAGGAAGCGAAAAAAAACCAAACCAAAAAACCCACAAACCAACAACCCCTAACTCAAAATGCAAAAAGCCCAGAAACCAGGAAAGCAGCCTGGCAGGGATCTAACTGGGAACAGAGATGAAAGTAGGAGAAAAAGAAACTATTTTATATGTTTAAAACAATGTTTTTTAAAGAGTCCTATTGACATCTGCTTCGTAAATGCTCTGTCATTATTTATAACCTCCAGAGCACAGAATTGTCTCTGGAGTTACAACCATGCTACTCCCAGATTTTGGCTTTGTTAGCAAAGAGCCAGCAGCATTTTTACTGGCACTCTGGGAATAGAGATCTAACATTTCATACCCAGTTTATTTAAAAGTGGACTAATTTAACATCCTTGATGGTTCCTTTTAGCACAACTGTTGCTAATTAGCAGCTCCAGAATGATTTGTTCATTTGGGAGCAGTGGCAGTTCCACAGCAGCATAAATACACCAGGGCAAAAGGGAAGGAGGGGGAAAGGAGAAAATAGGGAAGAGGCATTGGAGAGGGGCAGGTTTTAAGGAATTAAGGGAACTGAAGTGATAGGTGAAGTTGGGAACACTAAGGAGAAAAGAGGCAGGAAAAATAGAGTGGAAAGGGATAATCCTGGGCCTGGAAAAGCTGGTGGCAGTTTTTAAAGCTGTGCAAAAGTTGGGTCTGGTGGCATGGACTGGAAAGTGGCTTCAAGATGATGATCCCAGGACTGGGACAGGCACCAGCCCCAGGGTTGGAGTGACACAGGGACAAGGAGACAGACCTTGGCCAGGACACAACCTCAGCTGCTTTAGGTGGCCCCAGTGTGAGTGCCCCCAGGGCACTGTGAGTGCGGGGCCACAACCCAAAATTAAGCAAACCCAACCATAAAACTTGTCAGGCGTGAGAGGGCTCAAACCAGAGTCCACAAGGAGAAGCCCCTGAAATTCCAGAGTCTTGTTGCGGACTGACAGGATCCAACTGATGGCTTTGCACACAATTTTCCTTGGATTTTTTAACAAAGAGACAGCAAAGCAGCTTTGCTGCTCCCATGTCCCATCCCTGTGGCTCTGTACTCTGGGCACAGCCAGGGCCATCACTGTCCCTTGACTGCACAGAACCAGCTCTGCCCTGTCCCAGAATCGCCTCTTTCACAGCAAAAGCCTTGAAAGCAAATCCCCCAAAAAGAAAAAGCTTTTGGGAAAGGAAGCATGTTCTCCCTGGTGCTTATACATCATCAAAGCCAGCCCGTTGTTGGTACCAGGATGAGCTGGACTGGAAGAGCTGGGAAGGGTCAGAGCAGCCTCCCTCCAGCCCCACCTTCCATGCTCAGATCACTTCGGTCGTTCCCTGCATGTGTAAAAGCACTTGAAAGTTCATAAAATTAATTCCAGACAAATATTAGCGAGGCCTCAAGTGGAAAGCACATCTCCTTCCTTCTGGGAATTTATAGTTCAGCCACTTTTATCTTCAGGAGGCTCTTTGGAGATCAAAGATTTGATCAACTTTTCTTCTGCGAAACTCATGAAGAAAACGGTGTTATCAGGACCATGACATGATTTTATTTATTAGTTTAATGATTCATTGCCCTGCTCTGACAACAAGAATCCTTCATGAAGGTCTAAAACAAACAGCCTGAGTTCCCCAAGGCTGTGGCTCTGTTTGTTTCTCGATTTTGTGGTTGTTACAAGGTCAAGCCCTGCCCTGACGGCTCCCACTTGTTAAATGCAGCTCTAAAACGACCACAGCCAAACACGGGGCAACCTCTTGCCAAAGCCAGAGGGACACAACCTGTCACTCTGGAAGTTTTTCCCACCTCCACCACCTGTGGGGTCAAAATCCCTAGTTTTCAAAAAGACACAGTTCAGAATCACAGGGTCAGTGAGGCTGGAAAATGCTTCTGAGACCACCGAGTCTAATCTGTGACCGATCCCAACACACCTGGGTGTTCCTTGGACACTTCCAGGGATGGGCACTCCAACCACCCCTGGGCAGTCCCTTCCAATGCCTTACCACCCTTTCCATGAAGAAATTCCTCCTGATGTCCAACCTGGCCCTCCCCTGCCACAGCTTGAAGCCGTTCCCTCTCATCCTGCCCCTGCTCCCTGGGAGCAGAACCTGACAACCCCAGCTGTCCCCTCCTGTCACGGAACTGTGCAGAGCCAGAAGGTCCCTCCTGAGCCTCCTTTTCCCCAGGCTGAGCCCCCCCAGCTCCCTCAGCTGCTCCTGGTGCTCCAAACCCGTCCCCAGCTCCATTCCCCTCCCAGGACTGGATAAATGGTGAAAGTGCTCTGCATTTCTGAAGCGACTCAACTCTGAGCATCCAGGGAACATAAGGGAAATCTGGAAAAGGAATGGCAGTCGTGAAAGAACAACACTAGGCACAAGGGTGATGGGCAAAACCCTCGTTAGACACCAATCTTCAGCTTCTCTCTCTCTCCTCAGCAGTTCTCTGCACATCTGGCAAGGCAGAGGCAGCTTATCCCTCCCAACATCTGCCAGCAGCGCTTCGTCGACACTGCTCGCCTCCAGTGGGAACTTGCTACTACACAAGCAATGGGTAAAGACACTGGGACAGATTTCAAGGAGGCTGGGAAAAGGATTGGGATGATGCCTGAGCCATCTGAGCACCAGAGCAACACTGGCTCCAAAACTGATGGCCCACACTGGGCTGGAATCACTCAGGGAGTCTGCACCAAATGCATCAGACTTGTCAGCATTCTGGGCAAGAGGAATTCAGGGAGTTTCACCAAGCTCTTGAAGCTTTCCCTGGAGCACAGCCACAGGGAAATGCTTCTCCACTGTGAAACTGCAAAGGTTTCAGGGGAGATGGGAAATTCACAGAGCTGGACTGGAAAACTAACAATGATAATGGAGTTAGGACTCAGGCTTAGCCAGGCACAGAACCACAACTCCATCAGCTCTGTCCCTGTTTTCCCTGGCATCCAGTTCTTTCTCCGCTCCGATAAAGGGGGATCTGTGCTTTCCTGCAGTAGGGAAGCATGGAAGCTTTTCTAGGAGTTTGTGTTTCTGTCTTTGTGTCATGACAATCATAGAAAGCCAGGACTGAAAATCAAATTCCTCACAAAGAAATCAGGAACTTTTCTGCTCTCTTAATCCAAGCTGTGCCTTCCCTACACATAGGCTTTGACCCCACCTCAGACTCCACAGCAACTCAACACCCCTTAGAGCAGTCACGTTTGGGAAGCAGATGTTCCCAGCTGTTTGTTGGACTGTGAAAAGCTCCTTGATGATTTTAAGCAAAGTGGGGTGTGCGAGAAAACAAATAAAGGCAAACAAGTACAAATTAAAGCCTTAAATGAGCAGTTTGAGGAGTCAGGGATGGAATTCCTAAGCAGAATTAACTCGCACAGGACCCACAGCTGCAGAAATCAGAACTCCTGGAATTCCTCAATTGGGAAGGAACCAAAATCAAGGAGAAACTGAGCAGGACTCACCGTCGGGCCCTTCGCTGCCTTTACTCCTTTTATTCCGACGGACGCGTCTCCCTTCTTCTCCAACGTGCAGCTTCTCCTCGGGGTGAAAAAAGTTCAGCAAGGCCAGCTGTAAGAGGAGGGACAAGTTTAAGCATCTTTGCAAGGCTGGTTCAGCCAAGCTGAGAGATTGGAGCCTAAATGCCAGATCCTTTCCATTAGGGATGAGCAGGAGAGCCGAGGACACAAGATGGCTGCTCACAGATCTCAGCTCACCCCAATGAGATATGTCCCCTTGCAAGCAGTCCAGGACTTGGGAAAACTCCCCCTGAGGGATTTTGGCATGGAGAATCCCTCCACCAGGGATGGGGATCTGCAGGCCAGGGCTGCAGGGAGATCTATGGCTGGAAATAATCAAACACCTCAAAGGCTGAAGCAATAATTCCTAATTTTTCTCTGCAAAACTTGCTCAATCCCAGAGCTCTTTCTCCACCATTACTTACTGCCAGTAAGTTTTTTCTCTCTCAAGCTCTTCTCTTCAAGCCTCATTAGCTACTGAGATTCAAAGGTCTTCAGGGACCTTTAAATCCAACCCAATATACCACATAAATTAACACTTTAAACCTACAGCAACATTTGTAACACGAGATTTGCCAAGAGGCAAAAATTTTATGTAGCGACCTCTTATTCAGGAAAAATTTGCTGCTGCCTTAAAAACTGTTTAACAGATCACCATCCCGACCTAGAAAGTCGAATTCGTGGTTAGAAACCAGAATCCCAGCTACCCCCAGGTGTGGCAGCTCATCACCAGCGGCATTTTCCTGTTGTTTCCACTTCATGAAAATGCAAAGTCAAAGATCAATTAGGAACCAAACACCTTCTGTGTGTTACTGCATCCAACAGCCAGGGCTACTCCGACAGGGATGGAGCTTTCCTTGCTGAAGTAACACGATCCTGGTTATTTAAGCTGTAAATACCCAGCAAAACAAAAACACACCACAAGACAAAAATCAGGAGGCTTCAAAAGGTAGCCCCAAAGGTTATCGAGCTCATCATTGCTCTGAGAACAAAACCTGGGGCATCAAAAGCACCTTTGAAAGAGCAGAGAAGAACAAACACCTCCCCTGAATTGCCGGGCTCCTTTAAGCTCCAGCCCATAAAAGTCCCTATCAGGAGCAATAATCGCCAAAGGGCTTGGCTTTTCACAGGCCCCAGGGTTCTCACCTCCCCTCTCCCTCGCATTCCCAAGGTATTTTCCAAAGAACAGATCCCCTCCCAACCTCAGCATTCACTCAGGTTTTACATCTGCATTTTGCTTTACTCCAACAAGCTCGGGTGCAGTCTCACAAATGGAAATGTTCGGAAACACCTTATTTTCCAAAGAAGAACCCCCAAAGCATTTCTCAAATTCCCGAACTTTTGCTATTTCCTTCTGTTCCTGTGCAGGAAAATTCCTGGATGTTTGTCATTGCAGTGATGTCATGGCTGAAAGGACCCTGAAACACTGTGGGATGATCTGCAGAGGATCAGTTTCCTAGTTTCACTACTGGGCTTTTAAACATCCTGAAAAACCAGTGATGAGTAAAACTTCCCTGCCTGAGGAAGGCCAGTTACAGGAGCGGATGGACAACTGAAAGCTCTCGTTTACAACAAGGAGTAAAGGGCAAGAACAATTCCCAGAAGACCACATTCCCAAAGCTCCCACATTCCACTACACTGCCCCAGGTGTGGAAAACTGGAGCAGAATGCTCCTGCAGGCACCACCAGCACCCTTCCCGACACACCGGAGCAGGGTGAGCCATGAGAACAAGTGAATTTCTCTTTAAACCCCTTATTTAACTCACATTGAGACACTGCAGAAGTAACTGAAGTAACAAATTGCATTATAATTCAGGTTAAAGTGTCAATGAAATCCTCAGCATGGCTTTGGAATGCTGTTATTGCCTGGATCATTACTGGAGTTTTACAGAACAGGGTGCAACAGAGGCTGTTCCTCCGGGCTGAACAACCCCAACTCTGCTGCTCTGCCCCAGGTTTTAATCTGAAGCCACTTATCACTGACCACTCAGAAGACCACCAAATTTTCGCTAAAAGTAATCTGTCCATTAAACTCTGTATTCTAGACAGAAATAGAAATGACAAGCGACAGTGTATGACTGAATCACACCTTTTACTTAGGAAACAAACCCATAAAAGCAGCTTGTGACACTAACTGTGAACACAGCAGTTGCTGCTTTGGGACAACTCCCATGAAACGGTGTTTTCCAGGAGCAGTTACACACCAGCATGCCACACTCAACCTGGGAATGGACACAACCTGTGTGAGCAGAGAGAGGGGCCTATCCCTAGGGAATACCTTCCACAGTGCTCTGAATTATGCAAATTATGGCACTGACCCTCTAGTTACTGGCACGGAGAGGTCAGGAGTTCGGCTTGGGATGGAGGGAATGCTCAGATCCCTGGGAAGGTCAGGGGCAGGGAAAGGGTAACCAAGCCTCTTGCAGTCATCTGAGCTTCCAAAGGCCAAATCCCTCTCCGGGGACTCAAGGGCTCCATTGTTCCAGGGCTGCAGCTGCCAGAGGTCAGGGGACACTCGGCCATGAAGGGCCTGTCTGTGTCCATCTGGGAATCGTGGCCGGCACCACTCGGATGCTTTTTCCATTCACCACCCGAGATATCAGTAATATATTGGAACAAAATTCCTCCCTGTGAGGCCCTGGCACAGGTTGCCCAGAGAAGCTGTGGCTGGCCCCTGGATCCCTGGAAATTTCCAAGGCCAGGCTGAATGGGGCTTGGAGCAACCTGGGATTGTGGAAGGTGTCCTTGCCCATGGCAGGGTTAGAACAAAATCATCTTTGAGGTTCCTTACTTCCTCTGCATCAACCTTGGGCTCATGGGACACTCCAGCTGTGCCACCTTCTGGGGAATTCTAAAAGGAATTCTTATCTAGTCCATGATTTCACTGAAACTCCTCATCCTCAAAGTCAGAGAGAGATGGTTCTCTCAGGCTGTGCACTTTTAGAACCAGAGAATTCTTCAAGAGTCAAGCACACACAGCTTTTTTTGGAGTAGGTATTTTCCTCGCACAATCGAAACAATCCCCATTTCCCTCCTCCTCCAAACTAAAGCCCTCAAATCACCTTTAATTTTAGAAACACCGTGTGTTTAATCAAGAGAATCACTATAGGATGCAAAAAGGTCAAAACGCCAACACAGGAAAAATCTCAGGGGAAGGCATTCCTCAAAATAACCTGGGAAACAATAGCACAGGCACCGCTCCCCAGAGGGAATCGGATCTGCTTTGGTTTCTCTGGGCAAAATAAAGCAAAACAAAGGCACACAGAGCTGGTTTTCCCTGCAAAACCTGCCTGGGAACACTGGACAAAGCTGCTGGGGAATGGATGTCAGGAGAGCACAGTGGGAACTCCCAAAATAACAGGGCCTCTCAAACTCATTTGTAGGATGGACATTCTGCACTCCACGCAAGTAAGGGTAAAGAAAGGTACTATCATTTTTCATAAAATAAAACATCATTTGGCTCGTCATTCCAGGCCCTTGTCAAAAGTCTCTTGAAGAGTCACTGGACACCAAGGGAATGTATTTCCAATGGTCAAACAGCTTCAAAGGAAGAAAAGTGAAAAAATACAACCTAACCCATGCAATTATGCACTAAGGGTAGATTTTTCTTTAGGCTAAGTTGGTAGGAAAAGTGAATGTCTTCTTCCTGCAGAAGGGAAAAACACTCAAACCTTCAGGTGTACAAGGTCTTTTAGGTTAGAAGTGAAAAAAACCCCAAAGATTTTGTGCCTCCAACAGCTCCCAATTCCTTCTGACAAAGCAAGTCCAGCTAAAAATCTCATCCAGAAACACACAGCTCAATGTCTTAAAGCACCTGAGGAAAAAAGCATGAACTCGGTCTCTTGCACGAGTGTTTAACAGGATTGTTAAAGACAAATTCCCTCTTGCTTTGCAGTTTAGGAGATCAGCAGTGTGGGGAGGCTAAGAACCAGCCCAGGCTCTGCAGCAGCATTCTCTGCAAGCAATACTGTTGTTTTTCTGTGCTCTCAAGTTCAGCCTGTGGTTCAGAGGAGTAGCTACTTGAATATCAGCCCCATTGTCCTCCAGAACTTTGCCTCTGGTCACACGTGGTGTGAAAAAAAAAAAATCAAGTGGATAATTTATATTCCACCAGACCAGAAAGAAGTTTGGGGAGTAGCGTTTTTTTATTGAAAAGAAACCTCATTCAACATATTTTAAGAATTGTTTTTGTCATCGTTTCTTGCTCCTCATAAAAACGCAAGGAGCAAACGAGGGAACAATTCCCATTTCAGTGTGACAGAACTTTGACACCATTTCTCGTCTGCAGGACAAGCCACAGCCCTGCCTGCAAAGCTTGTAGAATGTGATCAATACCATGAGAGGGGGGACCAGAGATGGAGAGAGCAGAGATGGAACAATCATCACAGATGGTACAACCTCCATTACCCACCTTCCTCCCTAAACCTGCTACTCCCAGCTGTCTGTGGGATATCCTTGCCATTGCTCTGGAGCAGTTTCCACACCGTAACAAACCCCTTCCCTCAGCTTTTTCTGTGTGAAGCTCCAGTTTGGTCCTCACCTTCATGATGCTCAGAACTCCTCTGGTCTTTGTTGCTTCATCTCTGTCATCCCTCCCACCCAACGCCAGCCACATTCCTGCTCTTTCTGGCTGTTCATACTGAAGCCCAAGATCCCAGGGGCACAACCCTTCACCCCGGAGTTGATACAAAATCCCAACTCCCCCTTATTCCAATCTGCACTCCAGGATCCTCACTGAGGTTTTCAGACACAACTGGGAACTTTAAAAGCATTTTCCACCCAAAGCTGCTCTATAATCCTGAAACACCAGTGATATTGTGAGGTTATCCAGGTGGGAAGTTTGGCAGGGATAAGGGATTGAGCTCTGGTCCAGGCAGAAGCTGTAACAGCAGAGCCACCTCCCTCCCAACACTCATAAGGAGCTCCACAAAAATGACAGCCAAGGAGTCAAGGGAGTACTTGACCACTAGAAAACTGAAATGACCTTGGACTTGAAGGTGTCCATGGAATGCCATGGACTGGGGACACAGCACTTGCCAGTGGGCAGGAACTCTCATCTCAGCACATCTACACACTGAACAGGCCACCAGTACTTTTGAGAACAGGATTTGAGATGCTGTCAGTGTGGTGAGCACTCCTGTCCTTGGGTCAAAAGCCTCTCCCAAAGACTGTGCAATCTCAGTTTGGAGAAGGCCAGGGGATAACAGTCTGGCTCTTCCAACCACTCTAGTAACAGACACCAACTGGACACCAATGAAGGAGGAGGGAACAAGTTTTCTCAGGCTTTTATTGGTATTTTAGCATCTTTATCCAGGAAAGCCACTGTGTTTTGCAGGACAGAACCCTAAATCCAACTGCCAGTTCTCAGTCCAAGCCAAAGCAATGGACACAGGGAATTAATTGACATCAGAACAATTAAAATCCTTATGAACTTTGCTTCAGAACCAAACTGTTCCCAAAACCTTCCCTCTCCCTTGCTCCTTTCCATGTGGAACTGGGCTTTAAGCAGATCTGTGACAGCAGTGATCACATCCTGCAACTCCAACTCTGAACAGGAATTTCCTTCTTTCCTCTAATTCAAACCTTCCCCAGCTCAAACTCAGCTTAGTTCAATAAGCAACATCCCAAATATTTACATTTCCACCACTGATCCAACTGAACACACCACTTGATTTTTACTTTCAATCAGCTCAGAGAACATGGACCAAATGCAGGGAAACCTGGCAGGCAAGGACATAGGAGAGGCAGCAGACAGGTGGATTTACTCCTCATGGGAAGTAACTTTGAAAAAGGAAAGTTCCAGCATTCCTTCAGCACAGGGAGAATAACCTGTGGAACCCCCAGAAACACCTTCTGTCCAAAACCTCCATAGAAAACTGGTTTCAGCACAGAATGGAACCAGGTCCGCAGTTTGAATCCCTGGATTCCACACACCCCACAACTTTCCCTGACTGTAGGAGCACCTCAGTCATTAAGTTTGACCCCAAGCCAGCACCACCTCAAGCCTGGAAGACCACGGTTTGTTTAACAAGGCTGTCTGTCCACGCACTTGTCCAAGACACCTTTCCCTGGAACCACCTTGTGCTGGAGGGGAGCTGGTGGCTCCCACAAGGATGTCACAGTGACTTTGATGATGTCACGGAGATGGACACAGCTCCAGCTGAGCAACAGCTCAGCTTCCCATTCCTTACACCTGCTGGCACTGAAGGGTAAGCTCAAACACAACCCAGATGTGAGGAGAACAAGGTCAAAGCTGAGTTTAACACCGCACATGAAATTCACCTGCAGTGAATTTTTTACTGGTAGCACGAGTAAGAGATTCCTGCTGCAGGCTCCAGGTCCAGCACAGCAGAGCCGCGGGAAGCCCCTCGCTGGGAACAGGCTGGTTAAATGCTGAGAGGGATCAATGCCAGCAAGGTAAGGAACTTAAATCAGCTCCTCTTGCCTCCCAAGGAAATCAAATTTAGCTGTGAAGCAGCGCCAGGCAGGGATCTGCTGTCTATTAGCAGGAATTCTCAGTTTTTCACATTTTAATTACCTTTTGTAGGCCTTTTCAGGCCCATTCTCAGCCAGCTGGGCTACACCCCCCTCCAGATGGAGGTCAGGGGTTCTTCTCCTGCATTCCAACAGCGATTCCTTCCTTATTTGAGCAATTAAATTTCCAAAATATTCAGGCATATTATAAAATACAGCACACACTTGATTTGGGGGAACCTAACCCTCAGCAATTCCATATTAGCCATAGTTCCTCTTCCTTTCCCCAGCTGCACCATTGCTCTTGCTCCTCATGACCTGAAGCTTCTCCAGCATATCCAGGACAACATGAGGTCAACAGCACAACCCTCTTCAAGCCAGAATCCCTCTTCAAAATATTCTCCAAATCAGGAGCTGCTCCAGCAAAGAGCTGCAGGGCCCTGCTGCTTCTCTTGGAGCATCTCTGTTCCCTGCAAAATGAAGAACTGGGCTCTCTCCAGCCTGAAACCACCCTTGGAGCTCTTCCTTAGGAGAAAAACTCCCTTTGCCAGGTTTGAAATCACTTTTAGGAATATCTGGAAGGTCCTTCTAGTCATGGCAGGAACAATGACCTCAGTTGCTTCCACAGCCAATGTAATATGGACCACAACATGCACAGGGACCATTCCCAGAGGATGCTCTGGATCACCTCCACTGAAAGTGCTCCTCTGCCACCCAACTCCTTCAACTCCCACCAATTCCAGACATTTCTCAAGAGATAGGAGCACCGAAATCCTGACATCTGGGAAGAGCAGCTGATTCAATTAGCAGTCCCCCTTTTGAACCCATCTCCAAAGTAGACAAACAGTCCAGGTGACCAAGACACCTCTTCCTGCAGGAGGCGACCAACCAAATCCTGCTCTGGACCTTTCCACTGGGAATGTTGCTACAGGATTTAAGTTTACGGCATTTTTCAGTTCTCTGGTATTTTGCCTTTTATCTCCATTCTATGTAACCCCGTTGCCTGGAGTGGGACCAGCTGCAGCAAAGAATTGGTTTGGATTCACTCATGGAGATGGATCCATACAGGAGAAAGTTACAGGAGAACATCTGTCAGACACTGGAAAGTATGAACTTCATTCTGCCCATGCTCTCAGACAACTGCTCCTATCATTTTTTGAGGCAAGAGAATCTTTTAAAATCTTCATAATTTTTAAATCTCTCTGCTGTTCAGATAATTGAGCTGTTTCAGGAAGTGTGCAAGGCCAGTTTGGATGGGGTTTGGAGCATCCTAGCATAGTGGAAGGTGTCTCTGCCCAAGGAAAAGGGGTGGAATGAGATGAGCTTTGAGCTCCCTTCCAGGCCAAATCATCCTAGGATTTCATAATTCTATGATAAAGTTTTAAAAACATCTTTTCTTGCTCCACAACGAACCCAAAACTTCCTGTCTGAGTGCATTTTTTCCCTTTTCAGCACACGGGCTTTAAAATCCTCTTTTCTCAATCTGAATGTTAAATTTGGCCTTCGGTGGGGATTAATTTTTATGACGTTTTATTGGAAGAAGCAAAACGGAAGGGAAGGGAGGAGGGAATCAAGTAGTCCAAACTGAATTGAATTTAAATGAAAACAAGTCTGCTGAAAATGTAACACCCACAAAATAATGCATCCATGAAATAGTGTGGATAAACAGCTCATTGCAGCAACTGGGAAATATATCCAATTATTATCCAGCCATCCACTTCAAGGCTGAAAGTTTTAATGGTGATTCCCACACCTGCAGGGATGCATGGAATTGCGGTAGGAGACAGTGACTGCCTGGTTAATTCTGTACAGTAATCTGCTCAAATAAATTATGCTCTGTTGCCTAATTAATCAGATCCCCTGCAATTAACGTCAAGGAGCCAATGACCTCATGCAGACAGGATTAAGAGCTCTGCAAGGCTCCGTTCAGGGCACGGCCACGGCAACAAGTCCCCGCAAGGCAGGGCTGGGTGCAGTGCCAGAGATGCTCCTTCATGCAGGAATTGCAAAACTCCAGATCCTGCAGGGACTCCTCGGAAGACAACGAGACACAGCACGGAAATGGGGTAAAGAGAGAATGTCCCCTCAAGCCCTGGATCCAGGGAGAACCAAGGGGCTTCCCAGCACATGGCACTGGAGAAGCTGCCTCCAGATAAACATCCTGCTTCCCAGTAATTGGACTGTAGAAACATGGAATAGTTTGGGCTAGAAGGGACCTTCAAGACCATTTGTCTCTGGTCATCCCTCTGCCATGGGCAAGGACACTTTCCTCTAGTTCACGTTGTTCCAAGCCTCATCCAACCTGGCCTTGAGTATTTCTAGGTTTGGGGTATAGACCTCCTCTCCAGGCATCCTGAGTCAGTGGTGGTAAAAGCCACTCTCACTATAAAAAAACACAAATTCTGCTGCTGTTTAGTCCCCTCCTGGCCTGGCTTCTCCTGCCTGTGTGAGCTCAGCAGCAAGAACTGTCTCCTCTGGAAGTGAGGACACCTGGAGCAGCTCTCACAGACATGGCACCCACCAAAACCACTGGCATGAGGGGAAAACAGCATCCCAGCTCGTCTGGGACAGATCCTTCCAGAAGCAAACCTGTGGCAGCCTGACCCACCTGCCAGCTGTGCCATCTCCTCCTTGGAATGTGCTCTGGGATATGTGGGCAGCTGAGGGAGTCAGAGGAGGCACATGGGATCCCTGATGGCTCCATGGAGTGCCTGGAGCGGCACCATGGGATTGACCATGAGCACCGGGCTGGCTCTGCCCCACCAGTGCTTGTGCACTGGAACAGCACAGCCCTGAGCTATGAGGGATGAGCTGAATCAGAAATACCATGATGTGCTGTAGAAACTCCAGGAAAAGGAGCTGGGAGGAGTTCAGGAATGTGAGCTTTCCACAAGCTGCTATCTCACAGCCGGTCCCAGCACTGTGCACATCTCCAGGCCCCTCTAGGCCCAGCTTTGGGGCCGCCAAACCCACCTCCACTTGCTGCTGCAAGCACCAGACAGCTCCTAATCAGAACAACATTCCCCATTCCCTCTCCACATGGCAACAGCTCCATTTTCTATCCAAACAACCCATCCCCAAGCCCCCATGGCCTGGGCAGCGAGCGCGAGCAGCTGGCACAGCACGAGCAAGTGGATCTTGAAGCTGTGCAGAGGAATTCCATTATCTCCCCAGCAAACAAACCTCAACTGTGGCATTCCTGGGCCTCTGGCTGCGGGTGGGAGCCATGGCAGCCCCAGAGCAAAGGCAGAGGTGTGAGTTTGTGCAAGCCAAGCCTTTCTGAGCCGGGCTTTGAAGTGCAGAGCCCGACGCACGTCTTCAAACAGCGCCCGAGGCTGCACAGCAGCATCGGCTCAGCGGCTCCCGCCATGCGCCGCAGCCCATCCAGATGTTTCCAGCCAGGCAGCCAGGCCAGCTGCTGCACAGCTGCCTCGTGTTGGGCTGGGGCAGCTCTTGGGAGGGAGCAGCACTAGCTCAACATCCCCTGTGACATGTTCTGACTCTGTGAGGCTGAAAGAAAAAGGTTTTGTGCTGTCTGAGTTGTTTGTTGAGAGGAGTTTGAGTAAGGAAAGTAGTGAAGGATTTAATATTTCAGCTCCTGGATGCTGCTCGTGCCTCTGCAGCAGCTGCTTCTTCATCGTATGGTAAGACAGAGACACTAGGAGGTTAAAAAAAAAACAGAAGGTTGAAAAAACTGGAAGGTTTTAAAAAAAAAGGAACCAGAAAAAGAATTTAATGGACTGTTTTGTCCATATACAGTGGCTAAAATGAGGCTCAGAGTGCTTGGACTATTTGGAGCTGGCCAGCATCTTTTGACCCCAGAAAAAAGACAATTCCAGCAGCAGAGGGTGGGGAATTCAACACCACAGGATCCCAGATTGGTTTGGGTTGGAGCGACCTTAAAGCTCATCGTGTTCTACCCCTTGCCACAGGGACACCAGACCAGATTGCTTCAAGCCCCATCCAACCTGGCCTTGGACGCTTCCAGGGATCCAGGGGCAGCCACAGCTTCTTTGTGTAACGTTCCCAGGGCCTCTCCACCCTCACAGCCAGAAACTCCTTCCCAATACCCCACCAATAACCCTGCCCTCTGGCAGTGGGACGCCATTCCTTGTCCTGGCACTCCAAGTCCCACTCCAAAGTCGCTCTTCAGTGTCCCACAAAACTCCAGCACACAACTTGGGGTGACACATGTGCTGGGGGAGGTCTCATCCAGGCACTCCACACACTCACCAGTAACAGGAAATGCTGCTGTGGTGAAGAAAAATTAGGAAAACAACCCCCTCCTGCAGCCAGGGACTATTTTCCTACTTCTCTGTGCGAGACAAGCAGTGACATCGCTTGGGGCTCAGCATAAGAAAAAAAAATAAAATACTGTTTACAGAGAGAATTTTGCAACCTCTCCAACTGTCATCCTGGGTCATATTTTGCCCATGCTGGGGACACAAAACCTGAGGGAAACTCCAGAGGCTGTGGAGGCCTGGGGTGCTCCTGCCTGGACATGGAGAGGCATCACCACGTGCTGGAGAAGGACCCACAAACCTTCTGAAGGCTTGAAACTGAAGAAGGATGGAAAATATCTAACTTTTGCCAGGAAAAAGTATCAAATGTATCCTCCTAGGATTTTTCAGACAGCTTGGTTTGGGTTTGTTTGTTGTATTGAGTTTGTTTTTTTTTTCCCTAAAGTTGAAACTGGTTTCCTAAATCCTCCTGGACAGCACAACAACCAGGAACATCACACAATTCAATACCCAAACAAAGACGAGCCCACTGGTCAGCTTTTGCTACAAATTGAGTGGATTAAACCCTTTATTTTTCAATAATGACTAGCCATGCTGGCTGCAGAGCCCTGGAAGGTCAAGGGCAGGATCTGGCTAAAATCCCACTCCCAAGGAGCAACAACAACACCAGGAACCAGCTGGAACCACCACTGTGGGATTCCCCTGGGGTGATCAGGTCATGATATTTTATTCCCCTGACCCCTGGGATCAGCCAAGCTGGGAAAGGCTCCCACAAAACAGCTCCAAACGAGAGGGATATTTTACCATAACCTTAAATAAACAAAAGCAGAGGAGAGAGAGGAGATGCTGCTGGGAACTACAAAGGCGAACTGTAAACACAACAGCAGATAAAGCAGATGGATGTTTGAAACAACCATTTGCACCGGAGAAAACACATGGGATCCGTCCCCAAGCCTGCAGGGAATGAATTTACTGCAGCCAGAAACCACGTGCTGCAGTCAAATTTCCATTTATAACCATTACCTGCTAAGCCTGAAAAACCCACAAATAAAATCCAGGGCAGCAGAAATTTGTAACATTGCAACAGGAAAAAACAAATGACTGAGGATCCCCATGTGGACAGAAGGATACTGAGAATGCTGCTGGAAGGAGCTCGGGGTGCCCAAGGGCAGAAATGCATCTGGTGGTTTTAATTCCCACTGAACTTGGACATCCAGCACCCAAAGGAGAGGGAAATGCTTGGTCTGGATCACATCAGCCTCAGTTCTGACTCTCCTTTTTTTCTCGAGCAGAGAAAACAATTTGATTTTTATTATTAGCCTGGAGAGGTGCAGGGTGGAGGTGGGAAGTGATTGAGCAGAGCAGGAACCAGCCTCTGGTGAGAGATCTGGAAGTGGCAAAGCAGAGAAACTACCAATAAAACGGCCTTATAGAGTGGATTATTTGGGAATGACACCACAATTTAACGATGCTACTTCAGAAGCAGTTCCCATTCGCCCAGCAGCACCTTCACCAACAGCCTGTGGCTGAATTTTTAAATTTAATTAATTAAACTATGGTTAGGGAGGCAGGAGGAGAATGTATTGCTTTGGACCACAGTCAAACAACAGATGCACACACTGGACTAATTGAGACACACTTGGCACCACTGGAATACGCCAGACTCCCAAAAAAGCCCATTCCCCACTTCTCTTTGCTCTGCCTACACATGGCAGCTCTTCACACAGGGCTGGGACTAAAGAGGGAACATTTCACCGGTGCTGGGAAGGGATCCTGAGGTACATGTGTGATCCTAGAGAAATTCAGGGAATTAATGAGCAGCCTCCCCTCATTCCCAGATGCTCCCATATATCACTGGGCACGGACAGCACAGAGTCAGACAACTTTATGCAGCAAGGTCACCTTTCAAAAGGAGAAGACACCCAAGGTCTCTTTCAACTTTTAGAGTAAAAGGAAAAAAAGAGAAAAGGAGAAAGAACATCTGAAAGGGATGAAACCCCAGAAGCACGAGGTGTGACCCCCAAAATTTCACTTCACTGCTAAAAAAACAACTCCCCGTGGCCTGAGTGCATGGAGCCGCCCACACCTCCGGAACCTGCTTCCTTGTGGGATGCCAAAAGAGCTGTCAGTTTTGCATTCCCAGAGGAGAGGAGGGATTTCTGAACCAGCTGTCTGTGTGCAGACACAGCTCCAGCAGCAAGTCCCAACACCTTCCCCTCGGGCCCTGCTTGCTGGCCTCACCCACAGCCGCCGTCAGGGGCTCTTTGTCAAGCCCCGAGTGTTGACAAATCCCGTCCCGGACAGCTCCCCACAACGGGAAGCAACAAAAGGCTGGGTTGTGTTCCTGTGGATTAGCTGCTCTCATCCCTCTAGCCAGGAGCTGTGCCTGTTCTGTGTATTCATCAGGATAATTCCTTAGCCAGGCATTAGGCAGAAAACCCAGGGAAAGGCAGCAACAGCCACAACAAACAGCAGTGGCTCGTTGCTACCCCACGCTCCTCGAGAGGAATGAGGAGAGCAGAAGGGGTCTTCCCTTCAAGTACCCTTCAAGGGTACTTACCTTCAAGCCTCAAGCTGTGCCAGAGGAGGTGCAGGTTGGACAGCAGGAGGAATTTCTGCATGGAAGGGGTGGTCTGGCATTGGAAGGGGCTGCCCAGGGGAGTTTGGAGTGTCCATCCCCTGGAGTTGTCCAAGGAACGCCTGGATGTGGCACTCAGTGCTCCAGGCTAGATGACAAGATGGTCCCAGGTTGGACTGGATCATCTTGGAGGGCTTTTACAGCCTCACTGATTCTGTGTGACGTTGTGAAGTGAAAAAGAAGCACTTACTGCAAGCAGAACACTCCGGGCAGGGAATGTGTGAGCAGGCAGCAGTGGAAGCTGCTCCTCCGCCTTTTTCCTTGTTTAGCACCTTTCCTGAACCCTCTGCTCTATTGCAGCTAAAGCTCCATCCATGTTCCAGCATCTCCTCTTGACACCAATGCCAGTTTAAATCCTCTAGCAGCAGTTATTCACTCACAAGCAGATTTGGAGACACATCTCACTTGGCACTGGAGTCTTTCCACCAACAGTCAGAGTAACCAGATCTTCCTGTCACAATCAGACCTGGAAAACTCTGACCCAGGGAAAAGGAAAATGTACTGGCACAACCTGGGTTGCAAATACTCAAAGCCAGAGCACAAGATCATGTCCCCCAGGTGGGCTGTGAAGAATCCCAGAATCCCAGACTGGTTTGGGTTAGGAGAGAAATTAAAGCTCATCCAGTTCCACCCTCTGCCATGGGCAGAGACACGTTCCATTAGCCCAGGTTGCTCCAAGCCTCATCCAATGTGGCCTTGGACACTCCCAGGGATGGAGCTGCCTCTGTGGCTCTGTGTCCATGGACAAGTCCATGGACTAAGGATGGACTGTGCCCCTACCCCAAAAACCCAATGTATGTACATAAGATACAAATATAAATATAAATATAAATATAAATATAAATATAATATAAATATAAATATAAATATAAATATAAATATAAATATAAATATAAACAGCACTCTCTTTACCAACACCTCCCCAAAACTGGTATAAAACCAGTTCCCCCCCTCAGAGCAAGGCTCCACTTTCCCATCAGCAACACACACAACTCCCCAGCACAAACACAGCCAGATCTGAGGCCATCACTCAAGCCTGGCTGATGAATAATGTTGGGAATAATCCCTTTAATAGCAGCTCTGCTCCCCGTTTCCCTCCTGTCCCTGCCCAGACACGCTCCCAGGCTGAGCTGCTCCCCCCGGGCTTCAACATGGAGACACAGAATCCCACACTCACAGGATGGTTTGGGGTGAAAGGGACCCATTTGGGGTCACCTTTGTCACAGGGCACATCAGCTGGCCAGGGATGGCAAGCCAAAAATTCAGGCTCCATTGCCTGAGCCAAAACTCCAGCCCCCGCCAAATTCCAACATCATTCCCATTGTGTCATTTCCAAAGACAAAGAGAAGCCAGACAAACTGACAGCAAATACAAGGAGAATCTGTTCTTTAAAAAACACTGCTAGAAAAAACAGATTTCCAATTCCTGTGCCTCTGACATGTAACAGCAGCTTATCATGTTACCAAAACTGTCTAATTTGAAGTGAAAAAAACCCTAAACCACACAATTATCAAATTGCAGGCACTAAACTCTGTGTCTTCCCTAATTTCACAACTTTCCTTTTGTTAATCACTGATTGACACTGTAAACCCCAGCAGAGGGCCCTACCTGACCCTTTACACTACAAAGCAACTGAGAGAAGTGGGAAAAAGCTTTATTCCTGTTTCAGAATCTCCAGCTTGGGCATGACAAATCCCTCCTAAACCAGCAAAGTGTGCTGCTGGTAGGTGCTGGCACAGCAAGATGTTCCTTCTTCTCAGTTTATACCAAAGTCAAACAACTCTAAAAGTCAAACAATGCTAAATTAATTCTTATTTTCTGTAGCGCCAATGCTCAGAACCTGCAGCACCCAAGTGGGTGAAGGCCTGGATTTCTCCTTGCAAATCAAACCAAATAATCATATAGAGAAAAAAACAGACCTAAGCAAGACACAAACCTCATGGATCCTTGAACTTTTAGAGGTTTAGTTAGGAAAGAGTGAGAAGCAATCAGTGAAGCAATAGGAGCCAAAGGTTAAAAAAAAATGCTCAAAAAGAGAGAATAAACCAACATGGAGAACTTCCTGCTGCAGCAACAGAAAATAATTAATTAATCTTAGTTTGTGCATGACCTGGCCAAGAAAACGTGATTTCTGGCACTGCTCCTGGAGGTGGTGGTGCATGCTAGCTTAATTTCTTTTAAGAAGTTTCTTTTAGTTCACTTATCTCAGTTTTCCCATGTCCTCTACAGACACAGGTCTTGGTGGTGGTTTCCACCCTGATCCAGGAGGGATTTCAGGAGGAAATCAAGGAGGAAAGCAACTATAAGTTTATCAGACTGCCCAGGGGCTGGCAAAGACCTGAAACTTTCAGTGTGCTTCATCATTACCCCAATTTTCAGTACCCCAATTTACAAACCTTTGGGACAGACCTCTTTTAAAGCTTCAAAACCCAGCCTGTTGGGGAATATCCTCTACAGCAACGTCTTACTGAGGAAATTTTGGACAAATACCTTGGGATGCAGAGTGTGAACCTGTGCATGACGCTCCAAACCCCAAATCAGCACCTCAAAGAGCCAGGGAGAGGCACAGATGTGCTAAACTCTCCCCATTTATCTTCTGGCTACCAGAATTCCTGCTGGATCAGCTCCCAAGAACCCACAAGCCGTAAATCCTGGCAGCCCCGACCCCAGGGAACACATGCTCCCCCTCACTAACGTCTCCAGCAGCTCAATCCCAACTCCTGCACCACTCCAAGCCTTGGTCCCAGACGCTACAAATTAGTTCTGACTATACAAATCCCAGCCATAACACTAAACCCAAAATTCCAAACAATAGAAGGGAATCTAAACCTCACCCAGAGACCATTTTGCTCACAATATAATTTCTTTATAATGCTCACTGCATAAATCAGAGCAGAAGTGGCCTGGGTTTGATGACTTCATTTGGGGGTGGACATGGTGATGCTACTTTTAGTGCCATAAAAGACTTTTCCAGAGCCACCTTGCATGCTCTGCAGCAGGAGGGGATGCACTGCCACTGGAGCCCCTGGAAAACCCTGCAGTCCTTAAGGAATGGCTGGGACACAGCACAGTTCCCAACTCCTTCACCCACAGATCAGCCTCAGGTTGATTTTCCAAGCTATCCTAGAATAATCCTGGGATGTGTTGGGTTGGAAGGAACCTTAAAGCTCATCTCGTTCCACTCCTTCTCTACCTTCCACTACCCCAGGTTGCTTTAAAACCTTGTCCATCTTGCCCTTGGTCAATTCCAGGGAACACTCCCACCAATCTGCTTCCATACCAACCCCTCAGTGCCTCCAAAACAGTTGCCAGAGCATGAAAAAATGGAACAGATGGACAGTGAAGACACCATCCTGCCTGCACGTGTCCTGCCAGCAGCAGCCGACATGGGATTTCGGAACACCTCTCCCACCCAAAACAGTTGAATTTCCCTTCAGCAGCCTTGTCCAAGAGAAATCCCAGCTTTTCCCCGAGCTGCTCCAGCAGTTTGGGATGCCTTTTTTTCATTAAATCCATCCTTCCAAGTTGAGAGCTTTTCCTAAATTTAATTTGAGTGAATCACTTTCTTGCCAAAGGAAAAAAACAAATCAAAGGTTTATTCTGATGCTATTGAATTCAATGCCTGTAAATTTAATTTCTATCTGTACTTTTGTTTAAACATTTTATGGTGTTAATTACAACAAACCATGCAAATTAGGCTGCCAGTGGAATAAAAGGCCTGTTCTAACAGATAATAAATAGCTCTCAACCATAAGCTCATTAAGATGCTGTTCAAGTGCGTGCTCTGACTCCCAGGTTGAGATCAAAATCTGCATCCTAAAAACAGGAGGATCTTTGGGACAGCACAAGCTGCTGGCACAGAATATTGCATTCTTTCCAAAGGAAGATCCTGGAGCAAGAGGATGGTCTGAAATCCAAACCCTCCAAGTCTGGTTTGGGGCTCCACCAGATCTATTTTAAACAGGTACCACAAATTCTATGCACTATTCCTGCTTATCCATGAGCATTTAAATGGCAAGCTTGGTGCAAACAAATTACTTCTTTGGTAGAATTACTGACATTCTCCAAGCCCTGCTGTCCTATCCCCTTCCTTAAATCCACAGGGAAAACCAGCTGAAGTGTCAGACACATTCCTTGCAGTCCCTGCAGGAGAAGCTCAGCACCTTTCTGGTCTTCCAAAAAGTTCCATTTTGACCACCCCAAAGGAGACTGGGGCCCAACATGGACCAAGGAGAGGCAGGAGGGGTGGAGAGATCTGAAATGGTTCTGTCTTTACAAAACCTGGGAGAGATTCCATGGACAGGGAGTGAAGTTTTCCCTGCCAGCTGCATGTCAGCCTCAGGATACGCAGGATTTTGAGGACATCTGGTCCTTGATCCTCCCCTTGTGATCCAAGAGCCTGGGAGGGAAGAAGGTTTCCTGCCAACACACTTATGGGCCTGATACACTGCTGACACGGAGACAGAGAGGACTCATCAATTCCAGTCAGGAGCAGGTGATCCACTGACAGGAATTCCAGCAGCTGAGGCAGCCAAAGCTTCATGCGATCGTGGTCTATGCCAGGGAAAAAAGCTTGGCAGCTGTGGCACACGGACAACTGCACATCTCACAGGGATGTGGGAATGTCCTTCCACCCAAGTGGCAGCTCTGAGCCCTCACCCTGCAGGAGGATGGCTGCAGACACAGCTGCGGAGGGATTGGGAGATCTGGAAAGGAATGGAGGTGTGGACAGCCAGCGCAAGGGAAAGCTTTTCCTCACTGGGAATGTGAACAGCTTGGTCTGTGCTCCGGACCTCCCCATCCTTAACTGGGATCCATCACCAAACTGGCCAAGAACCAAGATCCTGCCAGTGCTTCTTCCCTCCTGCCTTTTGTAAAGACACCAGTCCCAATGCCAGATGCAATTGTACCCCTGATCCCCATGGGATGCAGCCTCAGCCTGAGGAATGTCCGTTTCCTCTGGGCTCATTCAGAGATGAGGATGTGGAACATCTCCACACTGACAGCTCCCAACACTACAGTCCCCATCCCACTTTCTGCTGGACACTGGGTGTGTCTGGAGCCCAGCTCAGGAAGGACAAACAGCTTTGATGCTCAGTTTGCTCCTACAGGGAATTATCCCTCCTTTACTAACTGGGAAATGAAGTAGTTAAAAACACCAATCATGAATCCAGTGAGTTTATCCTTAACACCACCCCTGGAAGTTCTACAGATTTAAGCCATGTCCTGCCTAAGGAAAAAGATGGATTTACCACGGAGAGGAGACCACCACTCACAGCCCCTTCAGGCACCACCTCCCTGCTTTCCTCAGCAGACAAATCCTGGGCAGAGCACCTCCAGCCACAGATGTTCCAACCACACATCTGGCACATCAATGGCTTTCCTCCATCCCTCTGCATGGACAGCGACTCCTTGATCTCCTGATTTAATAAGGATTTCAAAACAAAGCACAGGCAGGTGTTTCCCTCCACAGTCGGGCTTTTGGCTCTGTTTGAAAGGCCAGAAGAGCTCAGAGAGCTTTGGGCAGAGCTCTGGTCAGAGATAGTGGCTCAGGGCCCTGCTCAGAGATCCAGCTGGAAGATGTTGGCTCAGTCAACTCTGCCAGTTTGGCTACGGAGGCTCCTCAGCATCAACATCTCCCCATTTATGAATGGGGTGAATTTCCCCAATCCAGCAATCTCCTGCTGCTCTTCAGGGCTTTTCCTGTGTCCAAAGGGAGGAACAGAGCTGGAAAAGAGTCTGGAGCACCAGAAGCAGCTGAGGGAGCTCAGCCTGGAGAAAAGGAGTCTCAGGGGGGACCTTCTGGCTCTGCACAACTCCTTGATAGGAGGGGACAGCTGGGAGGGGTCAGGTTTTCCTTCCAGGGAACAGGGACAGGAGCAGAGGGAACGGCCTCAAGCTGTGCCAAGGCAGGTTTAGTTGGATATTAGGGAAGATTGCTTATGGAAAAGGTTGTCCAGCCCTGGTACAGGGGTGGAGTCTCCATCCCTGGAGGGGTTTAAAAGCCATGTGGATATGGCACTTGGGCATGTGGGCTAGCGATGGCCTTGGCAGCACTGGGGAAGGGTTGGACTCAGTGATTTCAAAGGGCCTCTCCAACCTGAATGATCCTCCGATTGTCTGAAACAGAAAATGAGGACAAATCCAAGGAAAAAGGGGGTCTTTGAAGGTGAGGTGGGTGCAGAGAGCAGCACTGGGCCCTTCCAGGACCACTCAAAGGTCTGGGGAAGGTTGGGTCAGATCAAGCCAAGGGTGCACGGAGGGGTGAGATGCCTCCATCTCCCATTCTGGAAACACAAGCCTCATTTATCCTCCCTGGAAAAGTATGGGCAGCCCGGGAGAGGTCTGGTAGGTTGGAGCTCTAAAAGAGAATGACAAAACATAGCTGAGAAGGAATTTTCCATTCAGCATTAATTAGTTTCCATTAACACCCAATTCCACGGCTCACTTTCAGAAGAAAAGCTCTTTTGTTCCAATTCCAGGGGCTGAAAAGGGCAATGAAGGGATGAAAATGCTCTTCCCAGAGAAAAAAGAAATATCAGGGTTTGTATTCCTGGTATTTGAAGATGTAGGGAAGTGATAAATGCAGAGCTTGGCCTCTTTCTGCCACGTCATTTTGTCAGCAATATAGGAAATTTCAGGGAAAAGCAGTGGCTGTATGAGAATCCTCAGTACTAAACTCCTTCCATACTTTAGTATAATTATTTGCAAAGAATTCTGGAATGGTTTGGGTTGGAAAGGACCTTCAAGCCCATCCAGTTCCATCCCTTGTGATGGGCAGGGATATCTTCCACCAGACCAGGTTCCTCCAAGCCTTGTCCAACCTGGCCTGAAACACTTCCAGGGATATAAAAGAAACATTCCATACTTGGAACAAGGAAGGCAATCCAGTAGGATCAGATTAATAAGGAAATAAACAGAAAGGGGACTCTGCCCATCTTCCCTAAAGACCGACATTCCAAAAAGTGAAATGAAACAAATGCTGGGGGTTTCCTTCCCTCATTTCAAACCCTTTCATGCTGGATTTGAGAGCTACATGCGATGCATGGGATGGGAATCCAATTTGCAACCTAAGTGGCAGCAGCTAATCCCGGGCAGGAATAAAAAGGAGCAGGGAATGCTCATCCCATTTCCCATTCCCATTTCCCAGCTCACACAGGACATTGCAGCAACACAGAGCTCAGAGCCCCTCGGGTGCCCTCCAGGAGCCTGAAGACAGTATGGGGCTGGAAGAGCCAAATCCTCAATCCCTGGATGCCCCTCATCCCCACTTGGGGCTGGGAATGACCCACTGGGAAGGAAGATCAGAACACCAAGGGGAAGTTCCCAATCTGCTCAGGCACATCCAGGAAGTCCCACTCCCTCCAAACTCCGGCACAGGGGATACCCCAATCCCTGGGCATCCTTGGAAGGTCACCAGGCACCCCATCCCTGGTCTGCTCCCTCCAGCTTGGCAGGTCCCACATGTCCAGGCTCCCCTACACAGCCCAAAATCTGCTTTGTTAGTGGTTTTGGGTTGGGGTGGGTTTTTTTGGTTTTGGGTTGTTTTTTTTAATACTATGTTTAAAGTTGTATATTGTTCCAAAGTTTCCTTGTTTCATGTCATTGTTTGTTACTGTGTTTGAAAGTTGGCACATATTTGTTCAATTAAAGATTTATTTGCACTATTTGTTGAATAAAGATTATTCTTGCTAAAAGCTAAATAAAGTTTCATAAAAACTCACACGTCCCATAAACAAAATACAATGTCCTCTCCAAAAAAGCGTTGCACAAAACATTTCAAAATCACTCAATTCATTAGACAATAAATCCACACACAAAATAACCAGGCCTTGCCAGAATACATCATAAAATCTCATTACAACACTTTCAGGCCGGGGCTTCAAAGGAGAAACACAAAGGCTCCACCAACCCCTCAGCCTTAAAAAATCACTGGCGGCATGGCCGGAGTGAGTCCCTGGCACCTCCTGAAAGCTTTGGCACCTTCAGCAGCACCCTTGGGTACCAAATCCCTGCCTCCCAGCCACTCTGGGTGGGTCCTGGCCAGCAGGGCCATCGTAGTCAGAGCAGGGATGCCGGGCATCACATGCCAGCTCTCCCAAACCACGGGAGCACATGGAGAGCAGGGCTTCCCAATCAGCACCACACGAGCCCCTCTCAGCACTAAAGCAACAGGAGGAGTTTCCAAACCCATGGATCCATCCAGATCCCAGCACAATGACCAAGCTGCAGATGACAACAGTTGTGAGGTGACAAATAAGTCCTTGAAGTCTGAGCTGAGGTTTGGGGCAGAATATGATGTTACAATGCACCTAGGGAATCCCAGCCATGGAAAAGCATCCCTGGACTCAGAAATGCTTCCAAAGAAATACGGCAGCCCCAGTGGTTTGGCTGGACCTGGCCAAAAGCCAACATTGACCATGGCAAAGGCTTCAGCAGCATTGGCTTTTGTCTCCCCAAGGGCACCTCAGCCTGGTACAGAAGAGGACAGTGGCACCATCACTGCAACATGCCCATCACCAAAATCAGCACCATGGAATATCCCGAGTTGGAAGGGATCCACAAAGACCAGCAGTGTGGTTCCTGGCTCTGCACAGACACCCCAAGAAGTCCACCCTATGCCTGGGAGTATTGTCCAAACACTCCTGCAGCTCTGTCAGCCTTGAGGCCATCATCCTTCCCTGAGGAGCCTGTTCAGTGCCAAAATACCCTCTGGGGAAAGAACCTTTTCCTAAAATCAAGCCTAAAGCAGTTTCAGGTAAATCTTCTTTGGCCCCAAAAGCCATGCCATCACACACAATCCCCGATCCCGAGCAATCCTGGTCCCAGAGCAAGGGAACACCCAGCTGTGAAAAACTGGCATTTTCATTTACAACTCCACAACACCTTGATTTTTCCCTCAACTTGGATCTGGAAGTTGGAAAGGTTTTGGGGTTTGCTTCCCTGGGTTTAAGTGCTGAGGGCTCTCAGAGAGCGATGGCCATGCACTGGCTGCACTCCCTCCGGCACACATCCCAAACTTTATGGATGCACTTACCCACTCCCCTCTGAGCAACAGCTGTCCATATCGATTTGGTTAGTTGGGAGCAGCTACTCCACAGCAGCAGTGGAAGAAGTCCCCTGTGCCCCAGAGCCCTCAGTAAGTCCCAAAAGAGAGGGACAGTGGAGTGTGAAAGGTGGTGGCAGTGCCCCAGCCTGGCCTGGCTGGATGTGACAGAGCACCCAGGCTCTGCTGAGCAAGGCAAACTCTGGAATAGTGCTAGGAAGAACCTGCTGAGAGAGGGATAAGGCTGTGGAATCGCTTTCCAAGAAAAATGGAAGCGGAGCTGGCTCTGCTGCCTGAGCAGTGCAGAGGAAATCAAGGAAAGAAGCAGAAAACTGGGGTAGAACAAGATGATCATTAAAGCCCCTTCTGACCCAAACCATTCCAACAAGGACAAAGCACAGATGCCCCATCTCCTGAGAACCCAAAAGACATTTTCCACCTGGAAAGGTTCCTTCATTAAAATCAGCTGCTAAAGTCCATGCCACAGGAGGAAGGACAGGGACAAAGGCAGGTGAAGGACAAAGACCCTTGAAATGGGTCTTGGTGAGAAGCTCCGAGGTACACAAAGGTTCAAGGGTTAAAACTCTGCTTTTTTCTGCCTTTTCAAGCACATAATCACTTGCTTCAGTTGCTAGAGACGCCTCCCTCCCAGTTCTTGGGGAATATATTGTCTCAGCAGGCAGAGGGGGATGAACTCATCGTGGTTTCCCAATCCTGACCAGGGGCTCTGCGAGCTACTGGCAATACATATAATAAGTTATTATGCAAATAAAAACTGGACCCAGCCAAGGGAAATATGCTGGCTCTTCAAGTCCCATCTGCATCCCAGCAAGGATCTCAATGAACTTTAAAATCCTTATTGTCACCACAATGGGCAATATTATATTCTAGTTTGGATCTGTTCCTTTGGAGCATTAGCTCTCATTTGGAGATATTTTTAGATTTTCCTATCCCACTCCTCATTATGAAACACTGAGCTGCAGATTGATTTATTTCTTAAAAGCAAGTTGCTGTTTTCCCAATAACAGATTTAACAAATTTGTTCCACCTGTTCAGCTATGCTTCCAATGTCTTTTTTGTGGTTTCATTGAAGTTTTTTTTAATCCAAACCTCAAAGCCTCTAAACTCAGCATTAAAAGACAAGCTCAGCATCATCACTACCACTCACAATTCAAATGCTGCTCCAAATTAGTGCAAGCTTTCATTTGTAAGTTGATACAGACACCAAGATTATGGAGCTTAATGGCTGTGGGCACAAACACACACTCTTCCAAGGGCATTCTCCTACTGGAAATCCTGACTTGCTGGAGCAGGGACTCGCTGCCTCATCCCCTCCATCCTCCTCCCTCACCCCAGCTGACCCCAGCCCCCGATGATAAACAGAGCTACTGAAAGAGAAATTAAATCACCCTATATATTAAATAACCCTATATTCATCAGAGCCCCTCCAGCCCAGTGTTTTCCATCATTTCATGGAAGAAGCTGTGGTTGCCCCATCTTTGGGAAGGTCCAAGGCCAGGCTGGAGCAACCTGGGATAGTGAAAGGTGTTCCTGCCCATGGGAAGGGTGTGGTCCCATCTTGACCCACCCACTGCTTCTAAGAGCAGTTCATTTGCTTGAAGAATCTCTTTTTGCAGCCTTAAATCACAACCAACCACGTGAGAAATCTCAAGATAGTAATTTTCAGCTTTCCCGAAACATTTCTCTGCAAATATTTTAGGAGCAGCATTTCAGGGCAGCAATTTCCTGGTGGGTGATGGGAGTGCACAGGTGTGTTTGAGAGCTGGCCAAAAATTCTGCTTTATTTATGTGCAAATGGTTCTGATGTGGAGATTTCAGAGGGAAAGAAGGAAAAGGATCCTGTATGAAATAACCCCAGTTATTCCAATCTGAGCACTGGGTAACAATAGTAGAAGCCTGAGAAAAATCATGGAATTAGTGAATTTAGAAAAGCCCTCTGAGATTGGAGTCCTCCAGCACTGCCAAGGCCACCACTGGCCATGTCCCCAAGTGCCACATCCAGCTTCAGGGATGGGGACTCCACCACTCCTGTGCCAGGGCTGGACAGCCCTTTCCATGCAAGGTGCCCCTTAAAGCCTCTTGGCCAACAAAGCCCAACCCTGCTGATCTTCTGCAGATGCAGCAGTCGGCACCTCCTGAACAGCCTGACAGGTTCCTCTTCCCCATGGACACCAACCCTGGCAGATCTTGGTGGAAAAACCCACGAGAGGACCAAACTCAGCCCAGTCCAATGAGCAGTTCCTGGTCTCTGAAACGAGCGGCACAATCCACTGGATATACAGATAAATTGAGTGACTCCATATCCTCCTGCAGCTCCAGCTGCCACACTCATCTCCACTGTCCCCAGTCAACAGAGCTCCCTAAATCACTCACTCTGTGGGGTGAAGCCCTGGCTGAACCAAGCCCAGCTGAACCAACCAACCTAAAAGTCACCACAACAGAAGCTGCCGGGGACACGGGACCAACAGGGCATCACAGAGAACATGGCCAATCTCTTCCATCTCTAAACCGCCATAAATTTTCCCCACAGAAGTTCAAGATCTCCAAACCCAGAGAAGTGGCCTTAAAAAAAAAACCAAACATCCAAGCAATTGCCCTGGGTTTTGTTCCATCTCAGGCGCCCGTCAGGCCGACACATCCCGACATGAGAGCCCAGGGGCCAAAAGGGACACAGGGACATCCAGCTCAGCCACAGCTCCCCCTGCTCTCAGACCTCCCCCCGGAGCACAATTCCCCCCACAATCAACCTCTTTATCAATAGGAACATTTCAGTCGGGTCCCTTTCGGGATAAGACCAAAAGTAAAATCCAGGGAAGGCAAATTTCTGGAGCACCAGTAATTCCAGCTCTGTTCTAGGAACGTCGGGCGTATTTCATGGGAAGATGTCAGCTCCTCACATTTAATGCTGACACTGTCATTTGCCCTTCAGCAACAAGAAAGGCATGTAAGCAACACAAACCAAACTGAAATTTCCCCATTGCAAAGCATTCCTGCCAGGAATCACAATCCCAGTGTCATGTTTCTTGTGCCCTTCCTTCCACAATAGCCCTTGAAGGCCACACTTCCAAAGTTTTATTGCTCAGCATTCCTCATGCCAGTGTTCACAGAGCATCCTGGACAACCCTCTGCACCAGTTTCAGGCCAGTGCCTTTCTATATCAGAGTGAAATCAAAGGGAGCAGCTGGATCAGGACCAACACTACAACTTCATTCCCGATTTTTCATGTCAAAGTCTCCCTGGTTTCTCACAAATGCAGTTTTGCTTCATTCTCCAAACACACACAGCAACTAGGACAGAGGGACTGGTGGATGAACATGTGACGCAACACTCTCACAGGAACATTTATTCCGATTTAATAATACTTCAGACCAATCCAGCCCTAGCACAAGGGGAAGCCCAGCTGGGGTGAGGGCTGAGATGACTTTTGGGGTCTCAGGAAGCGCTGCCCCTTCAAAAGCCAATTTTTATTGCTCAACCCAAACACTTTCCTTTAGTTTTTCCAAACCACCTCTTCACCAGACTCTAAGAGCCTCACAAAAGTTAGAAGTTAAAACCCTTCCAATCCCAGTGTTTTTAAAACTGATCCAGGCACTATCTCACCACACTTGGCCTCGCTCCAATTAACTCCTAGATGGCCAAGGAGTCAAACAAAAAGCAAAAATCATTTGTTATCTCCAAGCTGCATCTGCTGACAAACCCTGCAGTGGGGTTTTTGTTGCTATTGTTCTCCAGGTTTGGGCTTTTTAAGCACTTCATGATAAGAAAATTGTTCAGTAAATATGTCAGGAGCCCTTCCCTGTCAGCCGTCATCGCCTCGGGGTGTGATTGCTGTTCACAGACATCAAAATTTTTGCTATTTGCCAGATTTCAGAAAGCAAACTTGGATCCCCTGCAAGATACCTGGCGCTGCTTGTGTGCACCAGCAGCAGGAATTTTTAACTCCTTCAGAACCTGACCCAGCTTGAAGCCACACAGGATCTTCATAGGGATCTGACTGAAGGGTAGCTGCCCCAAACACCCTATGAACCACTGCTAGCAGTTATCATTTATAACTTGGGATTTCAGCATCTTCAGAGATAGGGAAAAAAGAGTTTTTAGTCAGAAGGACCCAACAGAGAAGCTACTGGGTCAGTGAGTGAGAGGCACACCAGTCCAGAGGTCCCTGAGGGTCTTCTTCTGAACCCACCTGCACAAAACCAGCCTCAAAAAAGCCTTTTTTAGGAACAAGTTCTTTAATATTCCAGCCAAAATCCCCTGGTCCAACATTTAGGGGCCAGAGGAGAATTTGAATTATTCTCATCTTAACCCTCAGTCTTCACCTCAGAAGTGGGATTGCAGAGGGACCCCACAGCCCTGGTGTGAGGTGCTGCTGTCTGGAATGGGGTGAGGATGGAGGCAAGGGGATGAAAGCATCACTGAGAACCCCGAATTCCATATCACTTCCAAACAGCCCAGTTATTCCGGAAAGCAGGAGAAAAGCTGCCTGGCAGCATAGGGAGGAAAGAGTTGACAGCTCTTTTGCTGCAGCCAGCGTCATTTTCCTTGGCAAATCCAGGCTGTTGTTGGAAACGTGTGCCAGACGCCGGGAGCAGCACTTGGGATTTAACACTTGAAGACCTCAGCTTCCCAGAGCTCCTCCTGCAGCTCCATCCCAACCAGGACACCAATACAGCACATCTGGAATTCTCCAAGCCCTGCAGCCACACAGGGGAGTGTGAATGACCCGCGGAGCACCTGTGTTTGGAGTCAAATCCTGCTTTTATTAGGAATGTGCTGGCTCCCAGTATCCCGGGCAGCGGCACAGACATTCTCCTGCTCCTCTGCTGCTGGTGCTTAGCCTGAAATAAGAACCAGCCCCTGGGGACACAGGGGAGATACACTGGACTGAGCCCGGACTGCTGGATTCCATCCAGGGGATCCAGGGATTACACCAGACAGCATTCCTGTAGGTGCTGAGCATGGAGGCTCTCCCATCTCCTAAGTAAAATCTACCCTGCCAGCAAAAGTTGAATTTTTCTCTTGGTTTCAGCATCTCACCAGACATGGAGGCAAAGCTCAGCTGAGCCAGGATAATTGCTGAGCTCCCAAAGCTCAGCTGAAGCCTTCAGTTCAAGGACTTTTCCTGCACACATTCCCTTTCCAGAGAATGAAGAACAGGATAGTTTTGGTGGGAAGGGACCTTAAAGCCCATCCCATTCCACCCCCTGCCATGGGCAGGGACACCTTCCCCTATTCCAGGTTGCTCTAAGCCCCACCCAACCTGGCCCTGGACACTTCCTGGGGGTGGAACAGCCACAGAACCTGTGCCAGGGCCTCATCACCCTCACAGGGAAGAATTCCTTCCCAATATCCAATCTTAATCAACCCTCTTAGTTTAAGCCCATTGTCCTTTCACCATCAAGTCCTGTGCAGTCCAGGAATCTCTGCAGGAGCCATGTTCTGAGCCAAAAACAACTCTTGTCAACAACAGGAGAAAGCCCCAAGACAGCAATAAAGATATTGCTCAAAAGAAGATTTAATATTCCTTTAAAATGGACAATTACAGGCTTTAAACTTTGCCTTCCTGCCCCTCTAGGAAAAAAAAATCTCCTTTTGACCTTACAGATTTGCCAGAATTTACTCTGAGGGCAGGAGGAGGTAATTCCTGATGGGCTTCCCTCACCTTTGTCTGGGATCTCCCTGCTTCCCAGCAAGAGTTAACACCCCAGACAGACAAGCAAGCACCAACAAGCTCAACCACAGCCCCAAGGCAGCCAACTACTCACTGAGTTCATTATCACTCAAAAGATACAAACAGCTGCAGTAGAAAACCCGACTCTTCTCTTCATCCTGCTCTCGAAATGCACCTCATCAGCTGCACATCCAGAGATTCCTTGCCTGATCCCCTTTTTCTGCCATAGGTTATGTTTTATGGGAAAACATGAGAATTCAACTTTTCCAGTAGGAGCCTTCCTACAGCCCCAGGACTACCAGCAACTGCAATAAAAAAAATGAAAATAAAGCCCCCATTTTTGAGTCTGAACTGTTGCATCCTCTTGGGTTGGCAACAGTTCCAGCTGCCAGCTTTAAATGCCTTATCCTATTTTCCTATCCCATGGGAAAATTAGAATAAAGTGTTGGTTAAGGGAACCAGTAGCTTGGCAACTTGTTTGCAAAGTTGAAGGAAATGATTGCTGCGAAATGATTTCCTGGATTAATTTCACTGAGCCCCGTATGTGGGGAAGACTGGAAGGATCACAGAGGTCTGTTTAGGCCATTAATGCCTGCCCCACATCCCTGGGAAACCCAGGGAAAGCCACTACCACCTCATGGATCAGAAAACTTAAGAAAGAATACAAAGATTTGATTATTTTTAGAAAATGTAAATATTATTATCACATAAGAATTAGATTCAAAGATTTGTATTTAATTGTTTTTTCTGGACAGGGCACTCTGATCCTCTCAATGCTCTGGGAAGGAAGGTCAGCATTATCCAGTTAAAACAAGAAATGGAAAAGGGAGAAGATACAGCTGGGAAGATACCCGGAGAAGCTGCAACTGCCCCATCCCTGGAAGTGTCCAAGACCAGGCTGGAGCAATTTGGGATAGTGGAAGGAGTCCCTGCCCATGGCAGGGAATGGAATGGGCCAAGCTTTAAGGTTCCCTCCCACCCAAACCATGCTGGGATTCTGGGATTAAGCAGCACAATGGGGTCTGTCTGACACAGCACCTCCTCTACTCTCCCACCTGCAGATAATTTACAGCCACAGAGCCTGTACCTGCTCCCAGGTGGATTTGACTTCCAGCACCAGCTCAGGGAACACCTTCCCTTGTCTCCCCCTCTGAGTGCTTTGTGACTCCGGAGAGGCTGAAAGCCCAGCGGTGACAGGAATTGCAAAGAGGGATTAAAGGACAAAGGCAGCACTCAGGGACAGCACCCCGCTGGCCCAGCACGGGATTTAACCCTGTTGTCACACAGGGATGGGCTTTAACCCCCGGGGCACCGGCACTGCCCAGGAGGAGAGCCAGGAGGGGTCTGAACTCCAAGGGCCATGCTAGAGGCAGCTCTGGCAGGAGGCAACTCTTCCCGAGTCCTCTGCTCCTCCCTCCCGGGAGCAGCTTTTGTGGCCACTGTCCTGCCACACCATGCAGTGAGCACTGCTGCAGTGGAGCACAAACAACCCCTGCCCATCCACCACAGCAAAGCCACGTCACACAAGAGCCACTGCCACAAGGCCACCGAGACAGCGGCTCCCGCCACGGCAAAGCCACAGAACACGGACCCTCCCCATGGACATGGACCCTCACACCAGGGAACACAGACCCTCCCCAGGGACATGGACCCTCACACCAGGGAACACAGACCCTCACACCATCCCCACACCACACAAACCCTCCCCATGGACACAAACCCTCACCACACGATGCCACCGTGTGTAATACAATGCTCGCGGCTGCAAAGCCACACAACTCAACCCTGCACCATGCAGTGAACGCCGATCCTGATGGGATCCTTCCAGTTCAGCAGATTCTGGGATTCTACTGCAAGAACCACCCCCAAGGAGTGCATCCCAGCTCCATCCCCGGAGCTGAGGTGCAGCCTGGCGGGAGGATGCCTGCAATTCCATTTGGAAGGTGTTACAGGCCTGGCACCCCATCAATGGGGTCCTGCATCATTAGGACTTTGCACTTACAACAGTGTTTCATTTGGGATTAGGGAAAGAGCTCGTTTCCATCCACACCCATCTGGGAGTGATTATTCCTGCTGTAGTAGCATCCAGGCCAGACTGGCATTGGCACCATTAGCACACAAATCCAGAGTTTAACGAGAGAGCACTTACCACTGCAACCGCCCCATAAAGGCACTTAACCACGGTAAAATTGCATCCAAATCTCCCACTTAACCACGGTGAAACTACATCCGAATCTCCCACTTAACCAAGGTAAAACTGCATCCAAATCTCCCACTTAACCACGGCAAAATCGCATCAAACCTCCCCGTGATTCCATGCTTGTGCACAATAGATCCACAACAGATTACACCTCTTCAGGGATACACTTCCCACTTACTCACTGCATTGAGTGTACTCAGTGCTTCACATCCCCCAAACCCCTCACAGACCGGTACCTTCTGCAGCCAGACACCTCTAAAAATAACATCCTCCCCAAGTGTTGAAAGATATTAAAATATAAAGCCATTAACATATAATAAGACTGGAATGAGAGCTCCGCATGCTCCGAAGCTCTCAGGGTTTGGCTTGCAGTCAAGAAAAATATATTGGATTAGTCTGAGAGCAAAATTAGGCTGGTGTGCAGTTTAATTATCATTACAAGACACTACATGTGTATGGGAGACCAGGGAAGATTTATGTTATTATGTGGTAAGAAAAATAATGCTAAAAGGTTAAAATAATATGGGGTTGATATAGGATTATTTACTCTGGGGTTAAGGGGATGATAGCTTTGGAATACTGTTAAAAGCCCAAGTTCAAGGATTTGCCAGGGAACTCATCGCAAAATTGTGGAAAAACCCTGCAAATTTGTCATGGGTCAGTCAAACACTTACTCTGGCAACAACATTCTCCATCAAGGAACTCAGTAAATGCTGATAAAACGTCCCGGTCCTCACACAAAGTCACAGTTTTTTCTCCTTCATGGAATGAGCAGAAAACAGAAATTAAACCCCAGCTCAGTTGTGGAGGAGGCTGGGGGGATGGGGGGGAACAGAAGGAAAGGCAGCCTTCCAGCACTGTAAATCTGGGAATAAATAAGGACAATCAGGGAAGGTCCTGACTGAGTGGAAGGTGTCCCTGCCTGTGACAGAGAGATTGGACTTGGTAGCCCTTGAGACCTCTTCCTCCCCAAACCCTTCTGTGATTCCACAGTTCCCAAGGACCAGCTGGGCTATTCCCACAGAGCCAAAGGAGTTTCTCCTCACTCCAGGAATTCACCCCACAGGACATGCAGGGATGAACCTCCAGCCTACGGGAAGAGTTCACACTATATTTAATTTCCCCAAGGATGCAACACATCCCGTAGCCACTGCCACGCTCCTACCACTCTGCAGCATCTCAACAGGAGGAGTTCTGGATTGAGGCCAGATTTTGCATGGAATATTCATAGGCACAGCAGCAGGAATACGAGAATTCCAGTTGTGAATGAAGGTAACCAGAGCTTGACATTTGCCACAGAGCTCCCTTTATTGCCCTCTGAGAGCTTCTTCCAGCTTCAACCAGGACCATAAAGACGAATTTAATGTGGGGGCACATCCCTAATCACCATCTTCCCTCTGCACACACCCAGCCTTTCCCTAATCTGGGATCAGAGCCGTGAAATCCCAACACACAGGCCCTGAGGACAGATTTAAAGGTCTGAGCCCACAGGACTCGTGCTGAGACTGCTTCCAGAGGAGGCTGGAGAAGCATTTCTAACAGGAGCTCTGCCCAAAGCTTTCAGCATGTTGGGCAGGTTTCAGCTGGGATGCAGGAACTAGACGCAAGGATGAGGATGCATGGATGAGCTACAGGTATGCTCAGGGTGGGAGGAGCCTCTGGAGCAGCTCTGACAGCTTTAGAGCCTTTTTGCCAATCACACCAGGAGCTGCCTCTTACTCCAGAGCCAGAATTGACAGAAAAAAA